>VZDJ01007754.1:17139096-17448448 GCA_008694505.1 Cyanoderma ruficeps
TTTTTTTTTTTTTTTTGGGGGGGGGGTGTTTGTTTGTTGTTTGGTTTTGTTTCAAAGGACGAAGGAGGATGATTCAGTCCATCATGGACTGCAAAGCTGGAAGCACTACTCTCTCAAAAACCTCATCACAGTTGCCTGTTCCACTGCCATTCCCATAGGTTTTGAAAATCAGACTTTGCATGCATCCCCTGACTTCTGAATCAAACTATCAGCAAGCTAGTAATTTTTTTTATTTCTGTCTTCATAGGACCAAGCACCTTATTATCAGGGTTGTACTCTTCTGTTGCAGTTAGTGTAAAAATGCAAGCACTGTTAAACTGAAATTTTTGCACTACATACTAGTATTATTTTATTGGTTAAATCCAAATAATTTAAATTGATTTATACAATCGTGTGTACGTTAGTGAACTTTCCACATATTATTTCCATGGATATGTATCCTGTATGTATGTGAAGATGATATTCATTGAGGACTTGTGCAAACCTGTCAAATAGCCAAAATTTGAAGATAACTTGATAAAAATGCCAACATTTTACAAGAATGCCTGCTACGAAATTAACACCAAAATATTATTAAAGACAAGGGATTTCATGTCAATTACTGTACTAAATAAATAATCAATACTACATGTCTAACCTAATATTGTTATGAAATTCAGCAGTTTTTAAGGTCACTGATGATATTTTAAAAAATGTCTCTTCATCACTTGCTCTGTCCCTTACCTAACTCAAGGATTTAGTTGGAAATTAATACTAAATTGGAAGTTAATACTAAGTTGGAAGTTAATACTAAAAGCTTGAGTTTCAAAGTATTCTCCTAGAGCTAAATATGCAGGTCCCACAATAATTATGAAGGTTTAGGTATTCAACTAAATGGAGATTAGTGCACTAGTCACCTCCTCTTTTTGTTATAGCTTATTTTAGCATGTACATTTAACTTTCTAATTTCTAATTTAAAAGAAAAAAATTTGGTTGAATGCGCACATTATTTCAGCTGACAAATAAGGGCCTGTTTTTCCATTACTATGCTTTCTGCATCAGTAATGTGCATGCTCAGCTCTTGGTTTTTAAAATAAACAAAACATATTAAAAATGCAAATAGAGTATTATATAATTTTTTTAATATAATGTGCTAGTGCTAAAAAGAGAAAAATGCTATGACATAGAAAACAAATCCATTTTCTGTAGAAAACAAGAAGTAAGCTAAATGGTTGAACTGTGAGCCACCGAAAGAGGGATGCAGCACAAGCAGTACAGAAAGCTTAATCTGACAGAAGGTCAGAAGAATGTGTCTTCTAGTCTGCTAATTAGCAATTGGGTGCTAATTTTTAGTTTTGTTTTGGAAAGAACTGTCTTTGTACAGCTGAAAAGCATTTAGCAAATTACAGCATGTACACTAGTGTTAATTATTTAATACATTCCTAAAAATGGCATTGCTGTTAAAATGCATTAGAAAGTCTGCTGTCTTCTTGTGGTTGAAAAAGGGACAGATACTAAAACACTTTGTAAAATTCCATGACCAGTAGCCACTGTTTCATGCCAGAGATGTATTTTTCTAACCTTGAAGGCAGTGATTTTCTGTGTGCTAGAACAGTTTCCCAGCACATTGTAGTCAATGTTTTTGCTTGTGTGTTGTTTACAGTACTTAATGATCTTAAAACCAACAGAGCCAACACAAAAATCACAAACATTTAGTGACACCAGAATACCTCTGGATGCCAAACATGCACCATCTAGCTCATTAACAATGAAATGCCAGCTTAGAGATGTCAGGCTATTATTAGCCTATTGCAGACAGATTACAATTAATATTTTTCAGGTTGAAGCCTATCTAAGCTAATTTAAAATCAATATTCCTGAACTGCTAGCTAATTCAGATGGTCATATTTGGTATTTTGTGGATCATCTGAGAAATTACCTGTCTATCTTGATAGAATGAGTATGTCTATATAAGCTTACCTCTTCAGTTCCTAGAGACATTAAAAGCTGTATCAGTACTGGGTATGTGAAATAGATATATTTCCTCGTGTTAGCTACACACAATCCAGCCCTGTGCAGGTCAGCTATAATCTTTTGCCAGCAGTCCTTTAAATAGTCCCATGAATGCTGTTGGTTGATCATATATTAAATTACTCTTGCTTTTGAGTATTTGCAGGATCAGATCTTCAAAAGAAGAGTGAAATTCCAGGGCTGGGAACAAGCGCCTGTATCAAATGCAAACAATTCTATACATACTTACCTACTCACAGGTCATATTTATAAGTTGGATTTACTAATAGTTAAATTGTTTGGAATTATCACAGTGGGATCTATGAAAAGATCCTGTCCCACTGGATTAGGTAAGAACCAGCTCCCTTGCCTGTAGCATCTGCAGGCTACACTGACTGTTCTGATGAAAAGGAAAGAAACCTCAGAGATGTAGAAATTCACTGCAGAAGGCCTTGAGGGAAAGTTAGCGAGGATTGTTGTTATTCCAGTGAAACGTGGATTTCATTGAAATTAATGCTTCTCCTCCAGCCACACAGGAAAGCTGTGGTGAACTCAGGATATGACATCTCATTAAAGTTCTTCCAGTGTCTTGCTTACAACATAATGTTTCATCTTTATCCTTCCTCTAAGATAAATTAGAGCAATACTCAAGCAAAGATGTGATGGAAAAGGTATAGAGGGATAGGGACAAAGAGAGAAAGGGATGAACAGAAGAGCAAATAGCCTTTACCAGTATGTAATGGATGAAAAGTGCTGGATATCATGGAAGAGAAGGGCCTTTGGAAGATGGTTTTACCTGGAAAAGTTAATTTGAGGTAGTGGAGATATTGGCTTACAATGGATCTTCCATGTATGGTGGGAAAACCTGGAAGATTCATAAGGACCTAAGCATGCAGTATTAACACGTTCTAAAATTAGAGGAAACTGTCAGAGCCATATTTTTTTAAATGAAGTTCAGTGCATGACAGGTGCCATCTTCTCAGATTTTTCAGAAGAGATCATCTTTTAAGAGAGCTGACTGTGGGGAGGCTGGCTGCTCACGCACTGCTCTTCACAGGTACTAGGTGCCTTGGGTACTGTGAGTAACTTGTCTGGGCACATGTGTCAGAGCACCATGACACTGCTGACAGTATCCAGCCTGGCTCTTTCAGAGCAAATGAGGGTTGTGCAATGCCCGCATTTATCTGGTGTATGGACTTTTAGCAGCAGTCATCGGCTAAAGATTTTATTATACTTGAATAGCACTTTTGTCTGCCAGAATTATATGTATGTTATAAGAAGATGTGAGATTTCCTATAAAAGGTTTATTTTTTATTGGAAGAACTGTTAAGTTAGAGGGGTAACCTTAGACTCTTCTGGCTTTCAAAGAGTAAGGATTTCATTCATGAAAATCCTGACTTTTGTTTGATATTATCTTTGTCTTTCTGATTATTTCCAAAGCTTTTTCCTCTGTCTGTGATATCAAACACTTTGTGAAAGGGGAAATATCTCAGGCTCCACATGCTGCAGGTTTTTGACCCATTTGCTTTTATGTATTGAATGTGAACATTTTATCAGTGGAAGACAGATACACAATCAGCTATTGATGGATTAGGAAACCCAACCAGTTCTACTTAAGTGTGTGGAACATTTGCCATTGGCTTTTCTGAAAGGCAGGAGTGACCATGTTTTATTTTCACTTAATCCTTTCATAGTTTTTAGGTAAAAATATTTTATATACAAATTGCAAACCAAAATATTTTACTTCTGAGAGAATATCTTATTGAATTAGAAAGCTGTGACTGACTTTCCCATTTTCTGATTGTGAGTGGTCTAACTCACCATTGTGTCAACTCAGATAACCAGTCACTGAGAACATTTTTAGGAAACAAAGGGTTTTTTTAACCAGATTCTAATTATGAATGCTCTGGTTTATTTTAGTGTAAAACCAAATCCTTGGTTATGGAATACTTTTTCTAACTGACACATTTTCCAAGGAACTAGCTTGTGCTGTGTTCACATGTAGTGGTGTGACACTGATTCAGAATGTGAATCTGTTCTTAGGGAGGTACTACAGCTGGTTTGATTACGTTCTGAATCTACCAAGATTTGGTTGTTGTTTTCACAGTCCTTGAATGTGGATTGTCTGCATTTTTTCCTTTCTTTAACCTACTGAGAAACTAGGAAAGACACATTGCTTTATCTTGTTTTCTCTGGAAACACACGTTGCTTTATTCTCTTTGGCACAGCTAATATAGTGCACTTCTCCCTTGTGAACATTATAGGTGGGTCTGGGAGCACTAGCAGTAAGACATTACTCAGTTTTCAGTTCCTTACTACTCAGCCAAACTTTTGGTGTTTGCGCTAAGGGTTTCCATGTCAAGTATTTGCCTTAGGCTGACTTTTTTTTTCCTTTATTTTGTAGTGCCAGATAAAACAGTTTATCTGTTTCCAGCAACGATAAGACGAACATCTTAGGAGGTTTTTTTTTTTTTAATGTCAAATATGATGGCAAGGTTTTTCACAAAGGCTGTGGTCTTATCACACAGTGTGGAATTGAATGCAGACAAGATCTTGCTTTTGTGTCAATGGCTGCATCTTTCGCTGCATATGGAATATTCCCCTGGTGGGTCAAGTTGGAATCCTGCTCAGCACTGTCCTTTGTAAGCCACGTTGTATATGTTCCTCAGGGACTATTTTGCTGGTACCAAGCATGTCCCAAGTTGAGCCTTAGCAGGTCTTTCTACCCGAATCACAGCCCTGAGCCATGGTGGGAGGTGCTGTGTGCAGGCAAAGGCACCAGTTATGAGACCGGGCACCAGCATCCCATCTGCTCTCCTTGGCTGCCCCTGAGCCTGGTAGAGATGGGCACTGGGTCTGACTTCAGCCTCCTCCAGTCTCTCCACGGTCCAGGCTGCTGGCCTCAGTCTTCCATGATCTCTGTGACTAGCTTCTGTCCCATGAAAGTGAAGAGTTGATGGGTGGGAGGAACAGGACAGTTAGTTGGGAACCATCAGGATGACAGAAATCTTGATTGCAAAACATTTGAATTTTCTGATTAAAAGACTTTTCTAGAGAATCAAACTATTAAATATCAGAAAATTAATAAGAGAGCAAGTACTGAGGTAGAGCTGGGGTGGATAATGAGGATGAAGAGAGTCATTAGGTATGTCTGTAGTAGATGTCTCAGTCAGAGGTTGGAAATGTTTAGATGCCATATAATTCACAAGGATCGAGTCCTTGACCTTGAGGACTGGAGTCTCTGTTGGGTACTGTATGATTGAATCTTTTCTCCATGAGGGCATTCTTGACTGATCTTTGATTTGCAAGTTTACTGATATTTAACAGAGATGAGAATTATTGCTCCTGGTGGAGAAGGGATTGGAATCTCTCTTCTGCTTGATCACACACTTCGATGTAACTTGTACAAAGAAACTTGTAACTTAGTCGCAGCTGGTTGAGACTGAAGGGAGGCTGGATTATCTCGGAGGAGCCTCAGAGTCAGAGATCATGACTCCAGCGGGAAACAAGCCTCAGCAGCGAGGGGAGGGTGAGCCAGGTGTGTGACAGGCAGATGCCTGCAGGGTGCAGAGTGATGTGGGATTGAGACACAAAGGAGCTCTTACAGTGGCTGGGTAAGAGAATTAGGGAGGAGGAACTTAGCATTTGCAGGGAAGCAGAGAGGTAGATGGAGCTGATATACATGTCTGGGGCTGAACCTCTCCCCTCCTTCCTGAACACATGCTGTTCCTTGATAAGATCAGCATGGGATCACTGGATTATGGGGCAAGGGAGGAGGGGAGGCTGGGAAGCAGAACAATGTCGTTTGGTTCATCATGGCCATGCATTTTGCGCGGCACAGGGGGTTGGGGAAGCTGTAAAGAAAGATAATGAGAAAAGGTGTGCAGAGCATCTTGGGAGAAGACAGCAGGAGATGAGAGCTCATAGGAACTTGTTCAGTGCTGGAGCAGAGGCTCAGGCAGACTCCTATGGAGAAGATGTCCTGGCACGAGGTCGGAGAGACCTAATCCTCTGGAGATGGTTCTTCTCCACAAACCCAGGCTCAGTCCCTGTCCTTTATCACACCTGTTTTCACAGTGGCCAGTACCTTCCAGGAAAGGTCCATGCACAGGACGTTGTTCCAGCACTGATCCCAGACAGACTAACAGGTGTCTTTGCATCTCCCCAAGGGTCAAATGCATTGGTGTGGTATCTATGTGTCATCCAGGTGTCATTGTTATGGATGGGGTAAAAGTTCTTGCTTTGCTTCATTTTCCTCCCATTTGGCTTTGGAAACTTGCATACAAACATATAAAAAGCTCCAAAAGACATTAGGAAATGAAAGAGTCTAAGCTCCCTCTGGGGAGACAAGGAGCAAGACAATAGCATTGGGAAGCTGCACCGAGTTTCATCTGTGTTTTTTGTGTTTTTTTTCTAAACTTCTAGGATTTTTATCTTTTCAGTTCTCATATACTGTTAATCTGACTTCAGTGTGTGGTCCTGTTGAGACTCAGAACACCTTTTGGGACACCAACAGGCATGTGGCATACCTGTAGCCCTGGACTCTGGGTCGAGGTTGTGGCTTAGTAAAGTACCTATGTCACAGCTTTTACAGCAATGCTGCAAATTCACTGCTCTTCAGCCCAGACGAGGCAGGAAGAAGCAGTACCTGTAAGAAGCAACCATGTGGGCACATTTGTGCCTCCAGTAAGCACTTCTGAGGGCAATTCTTACAATAAGGCATTGCATGTTCTCCTTGCTCACTAGCCAGGAGAGACCTACAGGGCAGGCATACTCTGGGACTGCCCAGCCCAAGTGAACAAGGTGGGACAAGCAATCTGGTATAGGCAGCCTAGCCAGGGCATGCTGCTCTATGGTTCTTCTGCTCAGGTGAGAAGTGGGCTGTGCTATTTTACATGTAGATACATCCAAAGGTGTTTTGTTGCATGGGTGTGCAGGACAGAGCAGTTTTCACATTCTGACATGAAGTGGGGTGGTTTGCCCTGTGTGGCTGCACTCCTGGGGTTGGAAATGCCGCTAAAGGCATCAGCTAAGACAGTGCAAAGCCTGTAGGGAGGAAGGGCTTTGTGCTTCACTGGAAGTAACTGTCTCCTAATTTTTCCCCTTGGGAACATTTTTGGTACAGTATATATCTCTTCCTGTAAAGAGGAAGAATTGGGTGAATGTGATTTCACCTCCTGCTGTGAAGGTGTTATGTGTAAGTGTTTGTGGCTGACCTTTTGATTTATCTGCCCAGCCTTTGGCTGTTTGGAGATAAAAGAACTTGTGTGAGGGGGATCTACCTCCAAACCCTCTTCTGTGAGCCTGGCTGGGAATGCTGACATTCTGTTCTGTATGTTAAAAAGAAATTTTAAACTTTTATTTTGTGGTGAGTTTAAACTGACTTTAAAAACCTCAAGGTAGCTCACTGTAAATAAATCCAGATGAGTGAAATTACTTGTATTTTTACAGCTTTTAAAGCACATTTTATAAAGGAGATGAAGGATATCTTTGCAGTGGGAAGTATGGGAGATAGAGCAATATTTGTCATCATCTGCAGTATGAGCAGGCATAGTGCAAATTCTCCTGTATAATTCAATAAAAATGGGGTATGCCTGGCCTATAATATTTACAACCATCATAAAATTTTTTGTTATACTGCATGCAGTGTCAGATCCATTTTGTTCTTTAAATTACATAAGATGGATCAGAAATCAAGAGTTTCATTACAAACTTTTATGGAAAATCATTATAAATTCCTGCTTGCAAAGACAGCTCTCTTGAAGTGTATTCATTCTTTGAGTGAGAAATACGATTATTGCCTAGTCATTGAATTAAAAAATAATATATTTTTTGTTATTTATTAAAGCTAATTTAAAATGTGTATAATTTTAACATATTACAATAAATGCAGAACTGCAGCACACTGGAATGTATTACTACACCTATAAGAACAGTTGTTCAGCACAGTTTTGCAGAAAAATATTTTCCCTATTCTAGATTACTTCTATCTCTGCAAAATCACATATCCGTGTTTTGTTTAGTCAGTTTTATGTTCCCATACTCTCAGTCTTTTGCCAGAATATTTCAGCAGCAGCTAATCAATTACAAAGTAGAAGCTCATGTTCTGTTTACTTATTAATTCATTTTCTTATGCCTTGATGTTATCAGTGGTATTTTAAAACTGAATCTTCTGGAGACAATCCAGCTAAATCACACGGAAAAACATATAAGAAGGTTATATCAGAACTGAGCTGTTTGGCATTAATGGTTTGTGTGCTGCCATTTCAAATTTCACATACACTCTGAAAAAATTATAAGGATAACTACTCATAGTTAAAATCAGAAAGATACTGATACAAGAGTTGCTTGGATTCCGTATAGAAGAGTAAACACAGTCATTCTTAGTTTACAATGAAAAGATAAGGCGTTTGTTAGTGTTCCAAGTGTATTGGATTAATTCAAAGAATTAAATGTAGAACCAGCTTTCATTTTTGACTTAACTTTTGTGACCAAGTAAAGCTGATGATGTTCCTGGACAAGAGAAAATCAATAGCATGCCACTTTTAGTATCTACTGAATGTTAAGTAGTTAATAATTTAAAAAAGAGAGCTTGCTGCTACACTTACAAGGTTTTCCCTTTTGTGAAGGAAGGAGACAGATTCAGTTGCCTGTTGGGTATTTATCTGTATGCTCACTTGTAGTGAATTAAAAATGGCTTTTCCTCCACTAAGAGAAACTGACCTCAGACTACTGGGCAAGATTTTTTTGATAGTCTTGATATAAACTACCTGAAAAATGAGAGCCTTTAAAAAAAACCAAAGGAAATCTTTCAAAGGTGTTTTCGCTTAACATTATTTGAGCAGCTCTTGAAGACAAAAAGGGAATTGTAATAGCATCAGATGCAGGCAGAGGTGATTGTGCCTGCTCAAGGACTTGACCAGAATTTCTACTCAGGGGATGTTCTTGAAGAACAAGCAAAAGAATATTGGGGAGTGTGTATCTTTACGGTTGTGCATTGCATAAATGAAAATATTTTCTATCTCCTGATGTGAGCTCAGATCTGTTTCTTTGCTTCCAGGATGTACAGCACAGATGGTGGAGACTAATTGGGGTGGAGGGCAAAGCCTCTATGTGTTCTTGAAATCCTGTGCCTCTCTGGAGGTCGAGGGTGAAGCTGCTGTGGCAGAGGCATCCTCAGGGCTAATGTGAGCAGTGACAGTCTCCTTGTGTTTGCCTGCTGGTCATGATGCAAAGCTGAACGGCTGTAGCAGCTGTCTAATACACTTCTCTCAGGACAAATTTCTCCATCCCTCCATCTGACTCAACCAACAGAAATGTGTCTGTGCATGGAGGGGTCCTATATTGAGCCCTGCAGCAATCCCAGCAGATGCAGAAGCAAGATTTGGCGTGCAGATCAGCCTTGCTATGCCAGGGCTCTTTTATATTGGCTGCATTTCTTGGGCTTGTATTTTACCAGTGTTGCTGCAAGCAGAACTCTGGCAAACTGCTTCCTTTCACCTTTCCAAGTGTCAGAGCTTTGGAGGGCAGGATGGCCTCAGAGATATGCAAATCATTTCCTTGTACTAGCCCTGGTGCTGAGAGATGCAGCAATGTTTCCATCTGCCCTCCAACAGCTCATGCTGAGTTCTGTCTGTGCTAAAACTTGCACTGTAGCAGGCTAAGACTCTGTCTGGGAGCTTGGGGTTTGTTCCATCCACAAACCATTCTCATCTTTTCCTTTTTCTCAGGAAGCAAGAAAAAGTCACAGCTGGGCTTGTCTCGCATTAGCATCTGTCCATAACCTTCAGGCCAGTTCTCAATCCCAGCCACTGTTACAGATGTGATTGTACACAGTTTACAGCAGTAAATGGCATAGGCAGATGCTAATCAGCTTTTGTGAAGCCTCATCATGTAATTTGTGTTGTGTTTCTTTCACTGTACCACCAGTCAACATCACTCATGGTCAGTCCTAAGCTCTTCATTTGCAGGTACACTGTGTTCCACCCAACCCTTTTGCTTTCTCTGTGGTCTTCTTGGTTTTCTTCCCCTCCCACTGCTTCTCCAGTTGCTCCATTAGGAAGCCACTGGTGAATCCCTATGAGTGTTTGCCATACTAGAAAAAAGATTCCAAAAATATCTCTCCTTCAACCCAAGAGGCAGCAACAAAGCAGGACTGTCAGGTGTCAGGAGCCCCCAAAGCAGCAATGTCGATTCACAGCATGTACAATTTAAAATGGTCATTTAATATGCAATCATCAGGTCAGGCTGACATCAGGAAATGGGATGTTGAAGCCTTTTTAGTGGTCACATGAAGTAGCACGAGGTTTAAGTTGACACTCTCTCATGTCTTGTGTGCAGAGGTGGCCTTTCTGCTGTATCATATTTATGGGTGTTAGAGAGAAGCATCCTGTAACAGGATTCTCCATGAGTTATGTCCATCTGCATTTAAATGACAAAGGTCATGTCTACTTGTACAGTAATTAAATTTTAATAAAATAAGAATAATTTATAGCATTCAAGTCTATGCTATAATTGAGCAGGATAAGTATCCCTCACACAGCCTCAATACGTGATATAATTTATGCATGAGCTCAGAATTCTCTGCAAGATGCTGAAATCAACATTGCATGTTGGGGATGTGGATACTTATTTTAGACACTGAGTTTGAAAATTGTGGTTTGTGGAAATTTATGCAAAAATATTGCCAAAATAACCATTGAAAAACCTAATTTCAATATGCAGCTGCTTGTAAGCATGGTAATTAAGATATATTGGGTAAATTTACTACATCTGTTCTCACCCACAGCAGTGAGAAAGAAATTGCAGATTTCAGATGTAGACTCACCAGAGCTTTAAACTCCAGCCAGGACCCAGGAGAAAGCTGTCTGGGAAAGCAGGTCTGCTGCTTAGCCTGGTCTTGTCTCCACTGCTCAGAGCTTTGATGGAGGGAATGTTGTTGGGATCACCCAGCTCCCACCTCTTGAAAACACTTTTCACAAATGAACTCACAGTCCTGCAGGGAGGAAGAGAGAGAGTCAATCAGCACATTATCTGGATAAAGAAACCAAAGTGGGGGTTTAAACATTTTTCTTGTCAGGAATCAATCATAAACATTTTTCTTGTCAGGAATCAATCACTTTCTACTTTACATGCCATCACCAGTCACTCACTGCTCTAAATGCTGTGTTTACCCTTTGCGGCAGGAGATTCGTACTCCTTCTAGCTTGCTGCTCCTCTGAAATAAATCAACAGGTTTTACCTCTACTTTTTCCTCCAGCTGGGGTGATGCTGGTCCCTGAAAGGAAGACAGAGGATGGCTTTGAGGAGCACTTCGGCTTGAACTACTTGGGACACTTCCTGTTGACTAACCTCCTCCTGGATACGCTGAAGCAATCAGGAACGCACAGTCACAACGCTAGGATCATCACTGTCTCATCAGCCACCCATTATGTAGGCAAATTGCACCTAAACGACTTACAAAGCAGGTACCAATCCCTTTTTGGTATTCACTGATCTGTAGTAATCGTGTGCAGATTAAACTACAAGAGAATTTTTGCTGACTACTGAATGAGGTGGGGTTTTGTTGCCCTTTTTGGTTTTTTTTTAATACAATTTATTGTGCTTTTCGAGCACTTGCTTAATATATTTAATATTTGATCAAAGCTTGCAGCCTCGAGCCAAAGGTACAAATAATTTATAAAGTCTGAACGGCGTCTTTTATTCCAGACTTTGAAAACCTCACTTTGCTTTCTGATGCCTACACTGCGGTGATGCTTGTGGTGCATGCATCGCCTGGACTCGCCACTGCCTAATCAGGGAGACGCTCCATAACCGGGATGTTTGGAAATGGCCCGGGTGGATGCTAGCAGACATGGTCCCCAAGAGGATGCTTGCACAGAGCTGCTGCCCCCAGACGAGCTCAGCCTGTGGCTGCTCGCTGCCCGCCCGCCGAGCAGGGATGCTGGCTGGGCTCTGGGGGTCGGCTCGCCCTTCCTGCCCGGCTGCCGCAGCTGCTGTGCCGGCGCTCTGCAGCCTGCGCTCCCTCCTGCCCGCCCGCGCTGCCCGCCGGCCCGCGGCTCCCTCTGCCTCCGCCTCAGCCTTGCTCTGCTCCTGACATCCCACTCTCCGCCCGGGGCTTCCCTCACAGCCCTGCTCCAGCTCCCTCACCCACCCTCCGGCTGTCTCACCTGCCTGTCCCTGTGCCACCGCTACGGTCCTTGCCCTCTCACACTGTAGCCTGGTGATTCACTGATCCCGGCTTGTGTCTGTGTCA
Source organism: Cyanoderma ruficeps (assembly GCA_008694505.1). Taxonomy (NCBI): domain Eukaryota; kingdom Metazoa; phylum Chordata; class Aves; order Passeriformes; family Timaliidae; genus Cyanoderma; species Cyanoderma ruficeps. The sequence continues at coordinate 17,151,341 of VZDJ01007754.1, forward strand.
CCCCCTGTGCTTCCCCAAGAACTTCCTGAGATCCGGATCGTGGCCGCCCTGGGTTTTAATCCAGTAAAATGGACTTCTGACCTCCTGTTTTCATTCAGGAAAACTGTAGACGAATGTCTGTGGGATATGTCTAACATTAGGAAGCCATCAAATGATGCGATAAATGTCTCTGGTATCACACAGGAACAGCGTGGAGTGGTTTAGTTAGCAGAGAAATGGGCAGGATAACTGAGAAAAATGTCAAAATTTCCCCACGCAGTCATGCATGGCAATTGCGTGCTTACCAGCAGGCTCAGACAGAGCTTGCCTTCTCGTGGGCCCCAGAGAGCTTCTGCCTGCCTGCCTGAATGGAGCCAGTCTGACTCCTGTGTCATTGCCATGAAAATCTGTCTCCATCCTTTCACAGGGACTTCAGCAGGTGATCAGAGGTACCTGGCCCAAGGTTTCATTTCCGAACAAAGACTGAAATTAGAGGGCTGGGCTGTTTCTGCTGCAGACATTTTACATATGAATGCTGCATTAGGCACGTCAAACTTCTGATTACATATTATAGCATCGGTTTTATTACAAGCCATTGTTTAAACCTCTGCAGGGTAGTCACAATTTAATCTCTTGCTTGTAAAACAACCACAGGAAATTACCCTTACTCTTCACTTGATGTATGTATTCATTGTTTCTGATGGGCATGTGCTGGATGGCACCATGCGAGGGGGCTGAGGGGATTAGTATTTCTTTGGGCTAAAGTGTGGAATGCAGAATTAAATGCGACTCTTCTGTGTCTCTAGATAACAGTAGTTTCCTTGATTATAGCAAGGCCTTGTACTGTGCCTCTTTAATTTAGGATCATCCCTATCTTTGATTTATGATTATTAACTCATGTTTTAAAGGAACGAGAAATGTTTCAGTTTGGAAAGTTATGGTTGAGCAAGAACATGACCAGTCTGACGTAAAAAATAATAATATACCAGAGAGATTTACCTGCAGCTTTTGTGTCCTTTACATTTCAACATTATTGATGTAAGAAGGGCCATAAAAGATGACAGACTCTGACTGATTTTTCCTGCTCGTTCCTGCACAGATGCTCTGAATCACTCAGGGGCAGCAGTGGTGCCTGCACATATGCACACTGGTGAAACCCAGAGTGGGCTGTAAATTCAGGTCCAACCCAGGTGAATAGTTTGATGTCACCATAAATAGTGCTGCAAAAACCAGCGAGATCACTTGTGTGTTTGAGTGTGTCCCTACAGCATGAGCAGGGGGTTTAGCAGGAGGACTGCTGGGGGGTATCGTACACAGCTTTAATGGATGTTATAAAGACACCCATGGTAAACAGTTTCCTGGTGATGCCATGTCGTGTTTTTGCTGCTTGTGTGAATGGGAAATGATTCTAAAAATTTTCTGCTTTTTTTTTCTTCTTTCTTTTGCGGCAATTGCCCATAATTCATTTTACGAATTGGGTGTATGTTCCCAGATTGGCTGGTAGTCCTAACCTAGCAGGAAAGCAGCAAAACCATCTGGAGTCATTGGAGAAAGGGGTGCTGTACTCTGTGCTGGGGAAATTACTGCTGGAATCAGGCTGTATTGTTTTCCATACTCTTGTCCCATTATTCCTAGATGCTAGTTGGGCTGGTGTCCTGACTAGAGGTGAGTGACAGTACTGGAGCAGGGATTCATCCATCAAGCGTGGCAGAGAAGGAAAGGCAGAAGAGTTGTCTTGACTTAATGGCAACAGTAAACTGCTTTACCACAGACTTTTCCAGGTGTCAGGAACCCCCAGGAGATTCTGGCTTGGCAGTTGCATTGCGACCATTTCTCCTCATTGCTTGTATTTGCTGCTGAGAGATCTGATCTGAAACCAGACATCATCCATATCAATGATCACAGGACAACTGCATAACAAATAATTGTGGGAAGGCCTGTCCCATGAACAGAGTTAAATGAAACTTGTGTTACTGTCCTCCATGTTTCCTCTTTGGTTTTTTCCTGTCATCTTACCAACCTGATTTATCCCATGTTGCTGGTTAGCTCTTTTCAGTGGGATGGTTAATTTAATTTTGTCTTTTTGCATTTTACATTATTTTCCTTCCTTTGTTGTCTCTTTCTTCATGCTTGCCTGCTTCTTCATCTGTGTCTTTTGAGATTTTTTTGTTTGAATTGCCTTTTCCCTCCCTATCTCTCTTTGTTTTCTTTTTTTTTCTTTTTTTCTTTTTTTTATTCTTTGAGGCTGTCTTATTTCTACCCACCAGTTTATCTCCTCCTCTCCATTTATCTTTCTATCTTTTCTCCCTAGCCCCTCTCCCATCTCTTCCCTGTGAATGCCATTTCTCCCCTTTCCTGCCCCTCCTCTTCACACACACACACACCAGTGGAAGAGCCATGGTATGGGTACATCAAGGCAGGATAGAGCTTGTTCCAATCAGGCAGGGCACAGCTTGTTTCATGTGTGTTATTGAAAATGCAAACACACACAAGAGCACTGACTGTTCTCCCAGTTCTTTTGCTGAAGGATATATATGAGGAACATCAAAAGCCTTTGTGGTCTTTTAGATCCAGACCATTTTCAACAGCAATCACATGAGTCGACAAGGGGATCCCTAAGGCAAATCATTCTCCTTCATCCCTGCTTTGAACACAACTGTTTTCAGGAGGTGAAAGTTTAAGAGAAACACAACCTATCTGCAATCATTTCCACAGTGGTGATTTCAGCAATTGCATGCAGAGGGTAGCACACTGTGTGCTCCAGCAGCTCAGCTAGCATGGCCTTCTTTCCTCTTTTGCCTGCCTCAAATAATACTTTCTAAATTGAGAGGAGAAAAAAAAGTATGGTCATGAGAGAATATGGCTGCCTGGTTTTAGAAAAAGCTTGACGAGAAATGTACCATCCACTTGGGTTGAGATAGGCTTGAGCAGTGCACTGGAGTTCATGGTGCTCTGTCAAGGCTGAGGTGTAGGACACTCCTTTGAGTGCTCTACCTACCAAAGTAAGAAGGTGTTTTTAGGAAAACAAAGAAAAAAAGACCGTACTCTCTTTCCCAGGCGGTGGATAACACTTGAATATGCTCCTTTCCCAGGGGTTAGCATCTTTGTGTGTTCTGTCTAGCTTTTTCTCCATGACTAACTATTCCTTTCATCATTCTCTCTTTTTGCATACCAAATGGGCCCTGTAATGCTGTGAATCACAGATCTATGAACTCCCCAGCCACAGTAACACAGCTCCTTTTCTGGTTCACATCTCTTGTATATTCAAGAACAGTTAGTCACACTTTTCTGCTCCCTTTTCTCTGCTATCCAACTGCAGAAGGAGATGATTTTTTTTGAAACTCTCCAAGCTGAATATGATATATTAGATATAATTTCTGTATTTTTCCCTGTAGCCCTAGTGCATGAATCATGTCAGAGACAATAGAAGTTAAATGAAAAGAATTGCAAAATTCCCAGCTGCCACATGTGTGTCCTAGCTGGTGTAAAATAGGATAAACAGCTCTGCCCTCTGTCTGGGAAGATTCTGGAGAGACCAGGCAGCTCCAGTTTATCTCCTGTGTTAGGCAGTTCATAAGGAACTGTAACAGGAAGTGTTAGGTACTGATGAGAAAATCTGTCTAGCAAAGTGTCTGTAGACCTCCTGTTCTTGGATGAGGAGTGTCCTTCATCTTCTCTTCTCCCATGGATGTGACGTTTGTTGGTTTAAATAGTTGTATTAAGTTTATGCAGAAAGTTAGGGATTTTTTTGCATCAGCATTACTGAAGTTTTGGAAAATATTTTCTATGAACAGCAACTAAAAGCTAAGTGTTGAATCACTTTTGGAAAATATTTATCCATTTTTGAAACCAAAACATTTGATTTCACTGTTGTAAAAATCTTTTTAAAATTTATTTTTAATTATCCCTATGAGTACACTGGTATTCTGATTTTAAAGTACGACAATAAAACTGAAACTCCCAATCTTTACTTTCTAAACCATCCTTTTCAAGTCTTTCCATCAGTTTCAAATTACTTGTTCTTTTTTCTTTTTTTTTCAGATGGAAATTTGTGTAAAATAGATTTTTTTTTTTTACTAAAAATGGTTTGATGAGTCAACATTTTTTCCAAAAAAGGCTTCTATTTTTTAAATATCAGTTTAGTTTCTTCAGTGCCTTTTCATGATTGATCTGTCTCTTAAAGTTTCTTAATTCTCTCTGACTGGAAGACCTAGAAGTGTAGTATCGTAAATTTTGCTTAAATTCAAGCAAAAACAAGCATGAAGCTGATGTAGCATAGTAGTAGCATAATGCTGTTGGGTATTTTTCTATTTTTTAATATTATAAAGGAAAATTTGTAAAAAAAGTAGGAGAGATTTTCCTTATTACCTCTTTTTTGTAAATCAAATTTAGTCAGTACAGAAGTCTTTCATAGGAACATATAAAGAGCTGTTTCACTGGACTGTTTTTTAATAAAATGCTGTGAAAAATACAGAAATTGTAATCATAACAGATTGTTCTAGATCATTAGATAGATACATATTATCATGGGTTTTGTTTAACTCATGGAATACATGGTTTTGTTTGAGTCCTGCTGTTTAAGCAGCTCCTCCACGATGTCTTCTATTTCATATTCTGGTTCTATTTGCAAGATAAATCATGTTGCCTTGACAGGACCAAATGCCAACTGCAGTACAATGCTGTATTCATTTAGACATGTCCTTCCTGCAGCAGGTTATCAAGTTTTCCTGTACAGTTAGATGATAAGTATTTAAATGCTTACTGCATGCACATAAGTCCTTCTTTGTCAAATACTTTCTGTATAAATGCAAAAGCATTTACTGTTTTGCAAAATGATCCCATGCGTTTGCAGCAATTAGCATTAATTGCAAAAATTGACTGGCCTGGAAAATGAGTGCACTGGGAAAGCAGAGATCTCAAATTCTATAAGTTAATTTAAAAAAAAAAAAGGGCTACTGTATCAGCAGACCAATTCATCAATTCAAAAGACAGAGTTCTATCTCAAATGCATCAAGTCTTTTGTCCATTCCTGTCTGTTCCTGCAACAAATAACAAAGAAATAAATAATTTAAGTCACAATGTCAACTTCAGAAAGCTTTCATTTTACATTTATCAATGTATTTTCGTTCTGTCTAATCAAAATGCTTTTAGGGTTGATTGACTTCTGCAGAACAATAACGGAGTGTAACAGTGATACCACAAAGATAACGTTAGAATAACATGTACTTGGGGATATTAAGTGAAGCTACTTTGTTGTCACAATTCCTTTTTGTCTAAAGGAATTAATGTTCTTAACAAAGGATTGTTAATAATGATAATCGGTTTGATGGGACATGGTGTTTCTGAACTAGTTCAAAATCGCAGCATGCTGGGAAGTATGTGAGATACGGGTGCTCCTGCTGCCCAGCCTCTCCCTGCATCATGAGTTGGGTGGGAGAAGCCAGCTCTGCATGGCATTCAGGACAGTAGTTCTCACAGATGTGCTGTTTTCCAGAGAGGCAAGATGGTTCTGTGATAATTTGAAAGTCAAGGTATTGTGTTCCTGCGATAGGGCAAAAGGGACTGGGAGAACTGGGAGCGGAGAGAGAGCTTGTTGCCCTTGAGAGGGGAAAGCTAGTTTAACAACTTTCTGTTAGCAAAAAGACTCATTAAGGCTGAATGAACCTTAAAAGCTTTGGAGTTCAGGTCCTGGGTGATTATTCAAATGTTTTAAGCATTTCTCTCAATTGCCTTAATTATCACTATCCTCCCAGTATCTTATCAGTGGAGTTGTCCTTTGGGCTGCCTGGCATCGCTGGGGAAGGCTGCTGCCTGTAAATCCCTGGAATAATGTGTTAAAAGAAATGGTCAAAATTTTCGGCTCGCCTCCCAGAAACCCCCTCCATGTTCAGCCCTGCTGTTGCTCCTGTTTCTTCATAGCCATACATTCCACGTCTTGCCACATGCTTTAAGGATTATGAGGTATTGTGCAGGGAGCTGAAGGCAGATTTCTGCCTCTGTGATTTGTTAACTCTTAACCTTTTCTCTATTCCTCATCCTAAACCTCTTTGTTCAGAGAAGAACTTAATCTGTTCAAAAGCAGACCAAATAGTTGAAACTTAAACCTGTGAAGAAAAATTGGTCTTTTGATTATATCAAGTTCTTGATTAAAAAAAAAAATAAAAAGTTGGAAAACTATGCTTTCTAAGTAAAATGAACCTCTGTAAACATAAAATATTTTAGCCCCGGGAGTTTTAATACTGCCAGAATATCTGATACAGTTGTAGCTTTGTTGCTTCATTTCTTGTTCTCATTATATGTTGGATGCTGTGGTAGCCCAGCCTTTCTTGCCATGGGAGGTGGAGAGAGGCTGTACACAGCAAAATCTCAGCTTCCCAAGAGGGACAGAGACTGAGGAGCACTGTGACTTGCAGTAGCTTTAGGGGAAGCTCAGGAGCTTTTAACAGTGATGTTAAAGGAGTGGTGGGCATGTTCAGTACCTGATTTGCCACAAAAAATCCATCCATCCATCCATCCATCACCACACAGCAACAGGACAGGAGAGAAGGAACAAGTCAGGCAGCAAGTGCTGGCATCGACTCAAGCAGCACCCAAGCCAAACTGTCAGCAGCGTGAGACTCCCACGGCATCCATCAGCCAGGCACAACNAGATTTCACTAGGTTCTGGCATGTCTGCAAGTGTTAGAGGTCTTAAAGCATCCTGGTCCCAGGCCATGCCCCTCCTTAGGAAATTCTTGGTTTTCCATTACAGATCCCTGTTTACAGTACTCCAGAGTGACACAGTGTTGGGAAATTTATAAAGCAAACCCCAAAACTCAGCTCTAATGGTACAGAAAGTTTTTCTGACACTGAATCACTGACCACTGTCCTTTATGGTACTTAAAAATAACCATTTTGCAATGCTGGCTGTGGACTGCTTTGTATCTTACTCCTTTCTTGTAGGTTTTTGTGTTTTGCTGAAGTTGGTATTTTTATGTTCCTCAGATAAGACCCTCCCTCTTCATGGACCCCTTTCATATTTAAATCTTATTTAAATCCCACCTGATTTCTGTCAGTGGATGAGTGATGCTGTTGATGTACAGTCTCACAGGAACAAAAGCCTTTCACGCTGTGTCTGAACTGTGAGTCATTTCATGGATGCAGAAAACTTCCCCATTTTAATTCCTCTGCTACCTGTTGGCATTCAGCTGTATTTCTTCTTTAACCTAGGGTGGTCTTCCAGCTGAGGAGAAGGCTTCTTCTGATGGCTTTTAACAAATAGCTGTCTTTTTTATGAGTTTGTTCCTTGTCTTAACTCATATACTGGGATTTAGTCACTTTTATCATATTGAAGCTGTGATGTTTGTATTCTCACTACATAAGAAAACTTGTAAAAAGCAGAAGTTGTTAAATTGTTTCAATGAGTGGAAATTGATTTTCAAAAGTATATTGTGTCAGACTTGTTAATATTTTGTTATTTATGTAAACAAAGATTGATGGCGTAGCATTTTCTGCACAGCAGTTATAGATGTCTCAAAGGGAAAAGGATTTTACAGGCACATTTCCTCCAGTAAGACAGACCAGTCCTTCAGTGTGATGAATATTTGCTCTTGCACAACACATTCAGCCCCTCCTTAAATCCAAGGCTGTGCAGTGGGCTGAGCCCACCACAATTAAACCTTAAATTATCTTTGCATATACATCAACATAGTCTACTGTAAATCTGCCAACCACAGTTGGTGCACTGTGCTGGATTTGAAATGGCAGCACCTCATTATGCTTATTCAGACCCTACAGTTCCTTTTGAGTCCCAGAATGAAAAGCTCAGAACTTACAGCTAATCTGTTTCAAAATGCTTTTTAAGAATATTTTGGATTATTCAAGTTATTGCTGGGACTTTTGTGGTCCTGTGTGCATTCTGGTGGAAGCAAAGAAGCCATAAAACCTTCCATTACTTCCTTCAACTTAAAAGCTGGAGAAGTGGGAAGCTTTCCACATGTGGGTGGAGAGTACCTCCCCCCGTTTATAATCCTATAGATAATCTTACAAGATGTGTGACAGTCTTCAATAACCTGAGATCCAGATTATCCAAGAGATAATATGAGAAGATATGTGTACATGTTATTTCCCCATCCCTCAAAAGGGCCATGAGGACAGAATGTAGATCTTGAAGCTGTGATCTTTTTCTTGGGCAAAGCAATGCAAACCCTTGCTTACTTTTATATATTTACTCATTCATTTGTTTAATGGAGATTTTTAATTGAATGAAGGGATACTATTATGCTCCAATACCACTTCAACTGTTAGCACATACTTAACACTGTGTACAGTTGGTGTTAATTTCAAATGTTTTGGATTATTTTAAATATCAATGTCAAATTCAGGTTATAATTACTGGAATTCCATTCTTCCAGGAAATACATGTCTCTATTTAGAAACAAATTGCCACTTTTCTACAGTCAGGGCAGTTGATACAAAGAGAAAAATTGACTTCTATAATGGTACTGGTTCTGGTGAGACTTTGTGAAGACCAGCCTTTGAGTCCATGCATTTGAGAGCTATGCTGAGCACCCAGCAACTCAGCTGCACACAGCAACTCAGTAGAGCAGAATAGCTCTTGGCATCTCACCTCCTACCATTAGGAGTAGGGATCAGCCAAATGAAAAATGATGCTCTGATTCTATCTGGATGACAGTAACACCCAGGATGACAAGCCCTGGCTTATTCTGTCTTTCATAAATGATTTTAAAATAGAGACATTCTATGTTTCTTTACTCAATGTAGTCCTCAAGAGATAGTAAGTTAATTTTTGTTCCCTCTGCATTTCCTAAAGGCTATTAGAAGGGTCTAGTCACTGAATGTTATGTATTTATACAGTGAAGTGCTGGAAGCTGGGAAACATTTAAAAAGAAACAAAAACCCAAACACCACCCAGGTTCCAGTTTGTGGCTCCTACTGCACTGTGGGTTAAGCACAAGGCAGGAGTCACTGATCTGCTGAGATACCAGCTACTGAGACCATTACCAACATTTTACCTGTTAGAGAGAGAGAGCATTTCCCAACTCTGGGTTTTTACCCTTATACTCTAATTTTAGGAAGAAAAAAATTATTTTATTACAGTTGAAAGATGCCAGACAAAGCTTGGATTTGTTCAGAGCTGTGTGTGAGCAACATGTGGAAGCGAAGAGCTTGCTGCAGGAAGAGGAATGAAAGGCAAGATGGTTTGCTCTACCACTAGCCTAGGACTACTTAAGTAACTCCCATGCCACAAATTAAGACATGAACAATTCGCTTTTTACCTCGTGTAGAACCACTAATTTCATGTCTTGGTCTGGTAGCCTTCCTTTTGAACAAGTTCATCACGGGGTCATGAGGGCTCTTCAGGAGTCCCTAATGCTGCATTCCTTATTTACTCAAGGTTTATGCTTCAGCCACCTTAACTATTATATGTATACTGTCACAATTTATTTTTTAAGGCTGCACATCACATATATGAAAGAAATGTACATGAAGAAGTACATGAGAAGTTGCTCAGGAGCACACAAAATGCCCAGTCATGTACATGAGATGAGTGACTGCAATAGCCTATAGCAGTTGGTAACAGGACAGCTGTTATACAAAACATAACTGTAACAACATCTCAAAAGCAGAGAAGTTAATACCTTAGATTTGAGGTTTGTTTTACTAATGTATATGCTTCTTTCTTTCAAGTGGTAAAATGCTGGTTGGCAGTTGTAATATATTTATTCTCATTTCTCCAGCTTGGTGTTTTCTCCTTGTCTGTATTTCTTTTTTGTTAGTTTGTTTGGTTAGTTGTTTTTTATTGAGAGAAAATCACAATTAATGAGACTCAGAAGATGTGTTCACAGGAAAAATGTATGTAGTACTGCCAGGAAGCCTGCTTTAATCTAATAAACAACATTCAGGACTCAAGCTTTCTCATAAGAGAAGAGAAAGAAACTGCTTGTGATAACCGGTAAAGGCATGCTTATTTTCCAATATATTTCTCTAGCTGCTTCAAAATAAGCTGCAAAATCTATCAAAACTTGAAAAAATCTTGTGCTGCGTCTCCTGAAGAAAGAAAATTTAAGACTGTGAAAGCTTCATGAGTGTTTAATAATAGACTTTTATAGTCTTGACTAAGCAATGGTGATGATGTATTGCAAAATTAATACATAAATCATTAAGAAGCTTTAGTCATTTTAATACAGCAAGCCTATGTTTTGCTTAATTCCCTGATTCATCCTAAGGCATATATTGAAATTTTGTGTGGCCTTTCATTAAACAGCCCAGCATGTCAGCCACGTTTTGCATCACTTGTCTTTTAATGGAGCACAGAGCAGCTGGGTTTTCTGCAGTTTGATCTTGGTGCACTCTGCCCTCCAGGTAAATTAACACACTGGAAATTGGGGAGCACGGTGACAGGTGAAAGGAGGATGATGTGCAAGACAATTGGAAAGGTTCACATCAGGAAAGCTTCAGTGCTAGCACTGGCTGGAATAAACTAATCTGTGTGCCTGTCAGGATGGCCACAGATCCTCTTGTTTCTTTTGCTGAAACAAGATGTGGTGGGGTGCAGGGTGCTGTCAGTGAGTCCATAATGTTTTGTGTGTGCCCAGTGCCAAAGGAGCCCTCAATGAGAGTGAAAAAGCTGAGAGCAGCAAGAAAGCCCCACACACAAGAGGGTGGAGGAAGTGATCTGTGCTGAGGATCACAGTTTCCTGTAACTCAGTGGGTAACCTGCCCTCACTTAGCTCTTTACTAAATATGGAATCATTGGACAGAAGTGGGAGACCACTGTAGAAAACAAATAAAGCCAACCTGAGGAGAAACAAGTACGACTGCCGAGACATGTGCTAAACAAGAATCCAGTTTTCAAACTGGGATAGCAGCTGAGTCCATATTTAAACACCTAATTAGCCACTGCAGGCTTCAGTTTGAAATTTGGCTTCTCATTACTTTTTGAAAATGCATTCCATAGGGAGACTGCTGCTGGAGACAGCACCGTGGAGATAAGTGGCAAAATCAGCTAATCAGCTTCTGGTGGAAAAGAAGAAAAAAGAAAAAAGAANAAAAAAAAAAAAAAAAAAAAAAAAAAAAAAAAAAAAAAAAAAAAAGGAAGAAGGGGGAAAAAAAATCAACAAACCTCAAGGCATTCACTCCATAATGGAATACTTGCTTATTTTGTTCTTGCAAAAATTCGAAACAATCCCCTTCTTTTCTCTTCCCTAATTTTTGTAATAGTAAGTCAAACCTGTAGCTTATATTGCAAAAAAACTTAAGCCAGAAGTAAGAACTTCTGCTAAAAATTAATTTGACACAAAATGCAGAACCTGCTTCATCCTGATCCTTTATTCATCAGTATAGAATCCATAAAACATTGTTTTCAAAGGAAGGAGAAAATCTTGTGTATTGGTGCTCTCTTGGACAGATTTCAAAGCAGCAAATTAAATTCTGAATGCCTTTACTCTTCCTGTACTTTTCATTTAGTGAATTGTTCATTGCCCTGTTTTATCAGCACTGACTCAGCAAAATACCATGGAGGGATGTCCCCTGGGGGATGCCGCTGTTTTCTGTGGTAGGAGGAGTGGTCCTCAGCCAGCCCCACTCATACAAGGGAGTGAGCATGAAGTTCTCCAGCCTACTGATGCCAGGCCTGCTGTGCTTTCCCACTGAACTTCTGCCCACCAAGCCCTTGGTCCACTTTTCCTGGCTACTGACCATATACAGGCTTGCCATATCACAGCACACGCTGTCTGGCATCACCCCAACTGGGTGGGCAGTATTTATTAGGATGTATCCCTGGGCATTGAACACCAGTACCTCCCTAGCTCTCTAGCTGAGTGACCAGCACCACTGGGAGCTTCCAGTCCTTTGCCTGGCTGGTTGCCTAGTTAGGAGGCAGAGTTTCAGTGCTTAAGAGTCTGCTTGTCTGGCTGTGAAGCCTTGACACCCTGTGTCCTCAAAGCAGCAAAGGTCCAAGCGTCACAGGCACCTCATGTGCACTGCTCTGCTAGCACAGTTTGCTGGTAACCTGTGTTCTGCTTGAATGGTTTGTGTCTTGTATGCACTTTGATTTTAGAAAGATTTTAGAACCTTCAGAAAATGTGGAAATGCATAATGTCGATATTATTTTATTTAGCATGCAATTATACTTTTATTCATTGTAAAAATGTACATACAGAGCATAAAGTACTGAGAGAGGATAGATTTAGATGCATTGGCTTTAAAACCAGATAATTCCACGTGTAAGGGGAATAAATTTTATGTTTTAAACTAAAAGAGGGTAGATTTAGATTGGACAAAGGAAAGACATTTTTGTGATGGGGATGGTGATGCACAGGAATGGGTTGTCCAGAGACAGTGTGGATATCCCATCCATTCAAAGCCAGGTTGGATGAGACTTCGAGCAATCTTATCAAGTGGAAAGATGTCTCTTCTTATGGTAGGGTTGTGGGACTAGGTGATCTTTAAACTTCCAGCCAAAACCCTTCTGTGATTCTATAGGTGTGTGCATAGGAGACAGAATTGTGGTGTAAGTACAGGTGCCTATGTGGTCCTATTTTTCTGATACATAAAGTCAACACTGGACATAAGGAAGTCAAATAACCTGTGTTGATTTATTTTTTCAATGTGGCATTTAAACAACATGATTCTAATAAAATGGGGTCTGACAAACGAAACAGTTGCTCAACAGAAGTCCTCATCAGTTCTGTGTTATGTCTTATCTAGTCCATTGATGTCAGATTCCTGGAAAGTGAAAAACACACACACAGAAATTGGGAAGAGAGAAGGTAATCATTGCAGGGGCTCTGCCAAAAGTATTTGCTCTGTGTATCTAATTTTATATTCTTCATATCTATATTATGTTATTGAAGTCTGATTCCTGGCTGCCTTGTGGATCATTTGCATCTCTGCACTGTGGTATAAAAGGCTTCCTCATTGATTGGGTAGCTTTTATATCTTCTCAGCACTCATGTTTCCCTGACATACATATCTATGCAAAATATAAGGCTTTGGAGGATCCGGCCCTTGTAATTCATGCTTCGTTGCCACAAGGTAAGTCAAAACAGTACTGACACAAAATGTGGGAATGGGGACTCATGGGGAGCATTCAGCATCCTCCTGCCTGGCATCTGAAATTACTGAAGTCCTGAGTAGACCCAGGCAGAACAAGTCAGAGTAGTCCCCAGCTCTGCTTCCCTGCGAGCCACTTGCCAGACAAGATCACTCCAGTTGAGCTTGGGAAGCTAGTCCCGTGCCCCGGCTTGCGTTCTGTGGAGGAACGGTGGTGCTGATGGAGGAGTGCCAGGGTTAGCTGCCAGCTGGCTGCTGAAAGCAGCTTGGGATGAATGCTGCTTCCCATGGGTAGTGTGAGCTCTGCCCCACATGGCTGTGAACAGGAGAAACTTGTAGCAGCTGAGGATCTGGTCCTTCAAGTTAAAGGGATTGGAATATGCATGAAGCATAAGGTGACATTTTGAGTGTCTCAGATCAGAGCATGGACGTTACTGAATTTAAAATGTAACTGCAATTTCCTGACTAATGCCAAGTGACTTTTATATTCATGCAGTGATTGTTCTTTACTCTTTAAATAGCCCATTTTGCCCAAAGGTGCAGGTGATCTCTTCATGATGATGAAGGTATGTTATCCAGCATGGTGCAGCTGAGGCCATTGATTGGTGCAAGGGCCACCTATGATCATCTGTCCTATTTTGGTTCTCAACTTATATCATGCTTTTGTAGACTGCTTGTGATTTGCTTGTACAAGAAAAGAGACAGGAAAATAAGAAAGAAAAGAGATGCACTGGAGGTTCAGTGTTGTTGTCTTTTACTTCCTGTGGCTAAGCTGTATTATTCGCTGTGGTGTCTCCAAGTTTTTGAGTCCTTTCAGATAACATGGACAGTTAAATTGATTCAGTAGCCTTATTCCTCTGTAGAGAGTCCACCTGATTCCTAACATCCAGGGCTTTCTATGGTGAAGTGCACAGGATATTGTAAATAAGATATTCAATAAGAATGGGATAAAAAAATGAACTCACATGTTTACTATTCATTCAAAACGAAAAGCTTGCATGTAGTAACAGCAACAGAAATCACAGGCAGGCTTTCCAGCAGAGTAAGAGCATCTCTAGTCTGGGCATTTCTTGCACTTTGGGTGGAGCTGTAGCTGCAGCCACCACAGAGATAAGACAACATCTAGGGGAAAGGAAGGAACTAGGAAAGAGAGTTCTGTTCCTGTGTGGGTGCCCCTCTATCACCTTTCACCAACAAGTTAAGGTTCTGCTGCTGCATGGACCCTAACCACTGAGTCCACATGGGCAGCAGCTGCAGCATGCAGCATCACTTCCCCAGGCTTTAACAGAGGCAAAATGGGCAGTTTCTCTGTTCCCAGGAGCCTGTTGCTTTAGGCTCCTGCCTGCTTTGCCTATGAGCTGTCTGTAATGCCACCATTTACCTTTGGTTCTGCTAAGCACAAAAAAGGTTAGATGAGAGGCTGGAGTAATTACAGGAGTGAATTGTTAAGGCATAGGAATTTGTGGAAGTGATGCTGAGGCCCCAGTGAGGAAGAACTTTTTAAGTGACATACCTGCTAATTTGCCTGAAAAAAAAAAAAGAAGAAGAAGAATCAATGCATGAAATGAAACCCAACTCAGCAGTTCCTAGAAAGCTTAATTTGAAAGAAAGGCACATTTGACATTCAGATGAGAGAGGTGCACAGGATTCTCAACAGGTAATGTTTTGCTCTAACTCCTGAAATTTGTGTGCCTTTGTTATACCTCTTTGGCACAGACCCTGCCAGCCATCTGTGCTTTAAAGGCTGTATAGGGCCTGTAAACTGTGTAAACTGTGGTTACACTTGCAGCTGCTCTCCTTGCCCCGTATTTTTCTCAGTCTCTTAGCTGTGCACAATCTGGTGTATGACCAGAGCAGCTGCAATGAATGCCTTACTCTTCCATACTGTTCCCAACACAGGAGCCTTCAACTAGTAGGTACTGATGCAGTAAAAATAATAATAGCAATGAGAATTAGTATGATCAGCCATGGGTTTAATTGGTGAGAATAGGGTGTGTATGTTTGGAAAGAGCAGAGCGAAAGAGGGGAAAGAAATTTGAGCGCTTCTAGGTGATGATATCCTAGAGATTGATGCCTTGACATTTCTAGTTTAAAGAGTTTGACAGAGAGATTCTGGCAGGTATTGTGTAATTTTATTTTAATATTTTTCCCTGCTATAAATAAGACTTGGTGTCTGTTGGAATAATCACCAGAACCTGAGTAAACAACACGCCTGCAAGTGATAAGCTGTTTCTTCTGACGACTCAGTGTATATCTGGATATTGCATAATGTGGTACATTTGATGTTTGTGCAATTCTGTTTTCCTTCTGGTTATTTTTACATGCATCTCCCTCTCTTTTTCTCTCCTGTGTACAGATGTTCGTATTCACCCCATGGAGCCTATGCCCAAAGCAAACTTGCCCTTGTGTTATTTACCTATCGACTACAGCATCTTCTGACTGCAAATGGAAGCCATGTGACTGCTAATGTAGTAGACCCTGGAGTAGTGAATACTGAGCTCTACAAGCATGTCTTTTGGGTTGTGAAAGTGGTCAAATGGATGACAGCTTGGCTATTTTTCAAGGTATGCTGTTTTTAAAATCATTTTGTTGCTGTGCCCTTGCATTGTGAAAGCTGCAGTCAGCCGGGAGCTGAAGGTGTTTCAGAGTTTATAATAGTGTATGGTATTTATTACATTTCTCTGTGCTGATGAGATGTACTAAATCAATAAAGACAGACTTTCCAGCAAACAAACATTTATTTTAAATGGAGGGAGCAAGCTGTCACAGTAGGGAAAGGGAATGCCTTTCACAGTCTGTGCCTGTGCACTGGTTATCTCTGCCCTGATCTATCCACGTGCTCCTGTGCGTGCGTGGAGGCAGGACATCATCCTAACATGGAGCCAGAATATGCAAAGTGTTCCTCAGAAATGACTTGTACATTCTCTTAAAGAGGAGCAGACATGATCTGGCATGGTCTACATGTACACAACATATTACAGAGAGGAGGGCAAATGGAAGAAGAAAACACTGTACAAAAGTGGCAGTGGGATGTGGGGTCCAGACGCACATGCTCAGGGAGGTGGGACAATTTTTAATTAGCTTTTCCATTCTAACACATACTTGTATTTTTTATTATCCAATCCTGGTCTGCACTAGGAAACAAGAAGTTGTTTAATAAAACTGATCCAGAAATGGGGCAGACTCAGTTATGGCTAATGTTTTGTAGGGGTGTAAGTAGATTAAGCTGAAATCAGTTTAGCTGTGTAGGTGCAATCTCCTCATGCACACAGGCCTTTGAAGGGCTTGTGCTGAGAAAGTGTACTGCTTATAGCTCTTTCAGAAAGTAGTTTTGGATTAAGTAAATGGAACCTGATTCCATTAGAGAAAATTAAATGTCCTAATTAAAATGAAGTATTTTACATCAAGGAGCATGTTCCACAAAGCAAATTAATTTTAAACTTTGATATGGAAATATCAGTTGCTTTCATTTTAGAAATGAACTGGAGGCTGGAAGAGTGACTGCAAAATAAGATGCAAACAAATAAGCCCATATTTAAAAAAATGGTATCTTCTGAGTGCACCTTGAATATTGCAATAAAATTGTAATAAGAATGCTCATAATCAGTAATGCATTCTTAAAGAAGCAGACTGCAGCTGTGCCAAACCATATACATTAAACTTGTTTTGCCTCTTGTGATTGCCATTTTAAATATCAGTCTCAGGTGGCAGTCTTTTTTCATTGGACTTACTTCACCTTACTAATATAAAAGTTTCATGTAAATTTTTAGGTTGTGCTTAGAATTTCCTCTGAAGAGACAAAATTCTGACCAAATTCTTGCATCAGAGAGTGAATTTCAAGTCTCTTGTTGTTTACAGCAGTCAATCCCACACAGTTTTATTGCTATGCCCAGGAGACATTTTTTGTATTATACTGGTGATGTTTAGACACTGAATTGGATGTCATTGAACATTGAAAATCATTTATCACAAGAGGGATTCCCATTCTTATAACCCTAACAGTCTTGCCACTGATAGTTCCTGATCACTTTCTTCTTCTTTAGATGAGATGCTGCTCAAAAGAAATTCTGCCTTGGAATACGTGACAGACAGACATACTGATCTGTATGGAAGAGCAATGCCTGTACTACCTGAAAAGCAAATGTATCAATTGCTTTACGAATCAGAATAACCTCTGAGTTATTATCCAGACCTCAGGTCTGGATATCTGAATGCTTCAGTTATCGAGGTTGAGATTTTTCACATTTTTGTCTAACACTCAATGTGTTTTTCCCAAAAGCTAGAGGAGAGGGAAATTCTTACTGTCTTTCTTCCCATCCTCCCTTAGACCTCTGAGCTACCGCTCCAACTTTTACTCTGCTTATTGCTTAGGATATATCTATGTGTTTAGGAGTGCTTTGTCCCAGAGGCTCGCCCTGTTTGGCATCATGAAGAGATGTTAACTCTACAGCGAGCTCACGTTGAAAGCCTACCTGGCAATTTTAATAGTGCTCTACTGAGGGCTGTAGTATTCAGCACTCAAGCCTGTGTGAGTCTTGTGTTGGTGTTGTGCATTAGGGTAAATGTCCCCCAAGAAAAGTAAGAAAACAAGTACAAGAAAATTCAGTTGTCTGGTAATATTAGCTGATAGTTGCTAGTATGGATTTTTTCTTCCCTGGAATTTGTTCCCGAGCACTTATATGGATCTTCCTTCTAGGATTATGGCAGTAATGCAGTGAAAATGAGGTGATAGCTCTCCAATCATACTGGCTTAACTAACTTTTGTTACCCTGAGATATTTCAGAGTGGGTTCTAAACATGTGCTGGAAATTGTTTCACTCACTGCAACATGACACTCTTGAGAGCCAGCACAGCTCAGAGAGCGTCAGTGAGGAAATGCTTCACATTGCATTCCCTCAGGAGAGGAGTCAACACCTTGTTTGACTTAATTCCAAAATAAAAAGGGCAGAGCCACCACTACTTTTCAATGCATTTCTGCCAACACTGGTTCCAGTTATGTTCAAATCAAATACCTCTTAGGGATTGCAGTCTGGCCCCCACCTTTGCTGGGCTGCTCGTGTTTGAGGCAGCTCAGTGTGGCAGACAAGGCTGTCTGCCTTGGAGCTGCCTCAAGATATTTAGGTACTTAAACAAAGAGACCTACAGTCTTGTAAATAGGCCATGATACGTATGCATAATTTACTCAAAGTATTAACAGCTTGATTTTCTTAAAACTGCAAAACATTATCTTCTAGACTTTATACACGGCTCAGAAAAGTCTTGGCCAAATCAGTTTGGTGTTTTTCCCCCCACAAGTTGCAGTGTGAGACATTCTTGTAGAAATAAGATAGGCCATACTAAAGGTTCTGGTGACAGTCATAAAATTCCTGAAATTGATGCCTGCCCTTTAGAAGTGATGGTTTCATTCTTTCTCAGCTGGATTCTTTCTCAGAAAAGTTATTGTCTGCTGTGGTACGAAGTGCAATTTGCACTTTGCAAATGTTTTCTCTGTATTTTTCATAAACATGGACTGCACCTGTCACAAAAGAGAGAAATTATGTTTATTCCTAAAAAAAAAAAAAAAAAAAAAAAAAATTNACTTCTCTCTAAATAAAGCCGGATGAGCTGACACAGTCCTCTGCAGAATGCAGTGAAATATGTTATCCCTTAGTAATTTTTAGCAGAAGTTCATCTTCTTTCTGAAGAGATAAAGTCCAAACTAGTAAACACTAACTAATTAATGAGATAATAATAACTTAAAAAGTCATTGAGCAGCAAATTGCAATTTAGCTAATTGTGCAACACACCAGCTTTAGCGTTGGGTACCGTGCAAGCTGGAAACCAGGAAGTACCATTTCCCTCCCAAGTACTTCTGCATCTGCAGCAGATACTGAATATTCATTCTTAAGCCAGATGGTCTCTGCTTGTGATACAATTGAAATGCCTTAGAGCAAAACAAAAAAGTTGACTCTCATTAATGTCTGAAAACAGGGACTTCCTGTCATTAATGTCCGATAACTGTTCTGCTTTGTATGACTTCATTATGGCATCAAAGTAGAGACATCTGACAGATAGCACTGCTGTAAAGTTCCCCAAAACCTTGTTTATGACAAGCTTCGTGAACATGTCAGTACCAGATATAGAGCATTTGGTCCTTTCAGGTGGCTCAGATTGGTATTTAGGAAGGCATTGTGGAAGGAAGGCTTTGCATCAGACCCTGTCTCAGCTGTCATTTCCAAAGACATAGTGCCACATAAGTGATTATTGACTGACAAACTGAAAATGAATAGGATTAGTGACCCTGCCAGCATGGAAAGATGAAGGGAAAGGCTTCAGGAGCACAGGCTAGATAGACATCAGCCAATATAAACCAATTCATTTCCTTCGACTTGTCAAAATAGGCTTAACATTAGTGTAATTTTCCAATAACATTTTTTAAAAAATGCTTCCAGTCTGTAAGCACATCTAGAAAACAAGATCTAAAGGACCTGGATTCATCATTCATGCTAGAGGACATAGTCATGTGGGTCTTATTGCAGCATTTCTTATTCAAACTGTCCCTTTGGCACTGTGAATATAGTAAATTTATTTCATCCTACCCCCCAGGTGTCAGAAGACAAACACATCACCACACAATAACACCAGCTGTAGAGAATGAGAGTAATTAAATCCCACAGCTGAAAGCAGCAATTCATCGGCACCAACATCTTCTGTGCATGAGAGAGTGTGGTCCTCACATAAAGCTAATCTGGGCTTTTCTCACAAAATGAAAACTTGCAGAAACGTATAATTTGCAGTTAATTTTTACAAAAGGTTTTTCTGGTCAAAAACACAGAGAAGATAACCATTTACTTGAATTCAGGAACACTGGGTCTTTCAGCAGATACCATTTTTGTACACATTGGTACTGGGATTTAAGCTTTCAGAGCCATAGGTGTCTTTTTTCCATCTATTAAGTATTTTATTATTTATACAGCCACAGAATGATTCCACAGGGAAAGATGAAGGGACTGGCCTGAGACAGCAAGTGAATAATCTACTATTAAGCTCCCAAATACTGATGATCTGGGTTTTTTTCTTGCATGTGAACCCCTGGACCTAAGTATCCAGGTCCTGCATGATATGGGGTACATGGATGGAGCTTGGCTGCTTTATTTACTGTAATTGCTGAGCACAGAGCCTTCTGAACACAGAGCCCTGTGTGTCTGTTCAAAGTCAGATCATACTCCTCCAAAATAGTCTGTCCCTCAGTGCACACATAAATAACATTGGACCCTGGCCTCCACTGAACCTGTGATTACCTTGCATCTCAAGATAACACTATTTTTCTGCATGTTTTCTAAGGTCCAAGTGGTTAAAATATTTATTTGAAAAGACATGTTGAGAGTTGCGACAGGGTGTTTTGATGGCAGGAAAATGAAGGATTTGTGTTGCTTGCCTCAGCGTATGGAACGCAAAGGAGTGTGGGGTTGCTGTACAAGACAGCATGAAGTGGGTAGGATTATGCCGCCGTGCATCACAGGGAGTCAAGGATGTTGAAGTTCTTCTTTATAACTTATTTGGAGCAGCTGCTGGTGTGACTTATCCCCAAACCACACCCAAGCTTCCTCTTGAAGGGTGCCAGTTGGAACAGGCTGAAACACAGCCATGGAGCAAGCAGAAAATGATGTAGTGTGCTCAGAGATACATCTCATGTCCTGTCCTGCAGTTTTAGTTGTTTAATTAAAAGAAAAGAAGCATCCCTTTGTTTTTTGGGTTTTTTCCTTCTGACACTGTGAAATGGGAAGATTGTCTTCCATCTTTCAAAATTGTTCACAAGTCAGGAAAACTGTCTCCATGTCTAATATTGCCTGCAGGCTTCACCCTTTTTAGCCCAGAAAATGGTCTAAAGAAAGACAGGTTAAAGCTACACTGTACACTATGTGAAAACCCATGCTTGCCCTGTGTGAAATTGTTTCGGACTGGTAAGCAACTGAAATGTCAGAAGCTGTATGTCTTAGTGTGTAAGAAAGGGTTTATCCTTAACTCTGGTGTGGTAGAGGATTGCTGATTTAACCTGACAGCCCAGGAAGATTATTTAATTTTATGTGAAAGCACTTAAATTTGTATCCAAAAGAGTGAGAAAAATAGTCCCTCCATTGCTGTACTAGGGTGAGAGCAAGTAAACGGTTAAGAAATTGTGAAAATATGTGAGCCTAACCAGGGTTAGCACATCAGCACCTATCATCCTGTAATCTATAACTGGTTTCATATTCAGAAACCACAGAGTTAGTTAGGAAAGACATTTTCCATCAATCAATCTATTCCTTGCAGTACTTTCCTAAGTATTTGATGAATACCTTTGTATGGTAATCTGTTCTCAGTCAGACTTGTTGAAAATGGGGGAAACACAAAAATAGAGGATAATTTTGCTGTGGATCACACATCAGGGACTCTGGACTGATTCAGTTTAAAAGAAGATCTCCTTGATGTCTCTAATGTAAAGGTCTCAAAAAAGAGGCTGAAAGATTGGGGAATTAAAGAATCTTGAAATTTCCACTAGACCATTAGCAAAATCTTTTAAATTACAAGTTATAGCATCACACTACTGTAATTCTTCCTTGTGCATCAGAGAAGTACTAAGTCAATCACCATGTGCTTAAAATTCTGTTTTCTTCTGGTCAAGTAGTATAACACTACTTGGAAACTTGAACCCACTGGCAGCAGGATACAGAGCAGACAGGAATCTTTCTCACTGGTTTATCTCTCAGAGAAAGAACAAAAGAGAGAGGAGACAACCCCAGCCCCAATGAAATGACCCATTCTGTAAGGATAGGAACAGGAGTTGCAGGCAGTTTCTGTTTTCCGTGTGAATGAGATATTAAACAGTTAAGGAGAAAGACCACTGGCTTCCCCTGGAATAGCCTCCAAATGAGCTTATGGGTGAGCAGCAGTTTGGAATTTAAATCAAAAGATGCAGAGGAGTAGGTGGTAGAGAGTGCATATTCAGGTATATTTTTTATATATATATTCATATATTTGCATAATCACATATGTATATGATCTGTTTAGATTCCTCATTGCTTTGCTATTTGTGAGTTATGTGTCCCTAACAAAAAAATGCTGATAAAATTTGTATTGCAGAGCCCCATCAGCTAAAGACCTTATTCACTCCAGAGAAAAATAATTTTAGGAGATTTTGGAGATCTACAGGCCCTCCTTTCACCCTTTATGAATATGACAGTCTGTATATTACCAGTAATTGAAGGAGACTGAAAAGCCTTTCAGTGTGAAGTAAGGGAATTCTTCCTTCAACAACACAGACACAATTTTTGGTGGTTTTCTTGAGTTTTCAAAGGTTGACATGAAATGTCAGGTTCTACCAAGAAGCTGAAGTTCTAGCCCTTTTCTAGAGGTCTAAGGTCGCCTCTGACAGGTCTCCTGGTTCATAACTGTCTGCGATATGAATCCCAGCATCAGAGTGTGGTTTCCTCGTAGTCACCGCTACTACGGGATCTGTCTTATCCTAAGATAAATATCTAGATAAATATCTAAATATCAGTTGGACAGCTGAATTAGGTCCTTCAAGTGCCAGTTTATCCCTGTGAATGCCAAAAGGGTCCTCTGGTGACTAGCTCAGCTGTAGGTGTCTGTGCTGTATAAAGGTATAAAGTTGATTAAGATGAATCCTTTCCGACAGTACACAATGTTTATTTTCTAGGTTTTTTTAAAACATGAACTGAACATGGTAGGGTTTTGGATGGGCACAGGAGAGAATAGGAACTGTAGAGGTTTGTTCTTGGATCTGGGGCACAAGTAATCTGCTATCAAGCTGGTTTTGGAAATGGCAGCTCTCAGGTGTTAGACCATTTCCCATATAAGTGGGAAATGTGCTCGTGGGCAGCTACAGATGAGGAAATCCCAGTTACTTATGAAATGTATTTCTCATATATGTTTGTAATCTATTGTGTGCCTTCACTGCAGCAGCCCTGGGTGAGGAAATCCCAGTTCCTTATGAAATGTATTTCTCGTAAGTGTTTACAATTCATGCTGTGCCTCCACAGGCAGATATCGCCATGCATTTACATGGGTAGTTATGTGTACTCCCTGTGTGTATTTATAATAGCCTAATGTTTGTAGCAAGAGAGAACCATGGGAAGCCAGCACCATCTACTATTCGAAGATGAACTGGAAACAGTAAACATATTTTTTTAATATAACAGGGTCATCTGCCACCCAATCTTTGAGTTATGAAAACTTTCAATTCAGTAGACATGAGTAGCTCTGGCTTTAGTAATGACAATAATGACTATGATTGCAAGCCCCAAACTTCTGTGTTGCATTTTAGAAAGACTACTGATATACTACGAGATGTAGTTCACTTGGTTCTTTTTCTCCTGATTATGTTCTGATCTAAATACTTGGGATTTGGTGGATTTTAATAGGTAAACACAAGAAGGGACTTTGATTTAGTGTCTCTAGTCCCCATGTTTTCTAGAAGAAACCTGATCCTGGGTGTGGCACAAACATATCATTAATACAATCTCCGAACAGCTGGTGGTTTGTGTACATTATTACACGTTTAAACATTCTGTTTAAATTGTGTCTGTGCGTCTCTTCAAGGCAAATGACATCTGTGTTGTGCCATCTCAGTGATGGGGAAAGGGGAAGTAACCACAGGGGTTACATTGCCACAGACCAGGCACTCTGCAGGAAATACGGAACATATGCAGAAGAGGATTTGGATGAAACCGGAGCAATGTGCAATAAAACAAGAATGAACTTGGGCAGCTTATCAGAGATGGGATTTATGGTGGTATTTATTTGGTCCCATCATCCTGACCTGCTTTTCTGTCACTGGAATAGGAAGGAGGTGCTGCTGATGGTCTTAGGCTCAGGCATGGTCTGAAAAACTGAACTGCTCCCCATGTCTCTTAATTGCTTGTCAAGTCTTGGAGCTAACCACCACCAACGTACAAACTTAACTTGCTGTCTTATCAATATTTTACCCAATTAAGTACATCTGTGCCTGGCAGGCCTGTTTTCCTAGGGCTTTGTTGTGAGAGGCACTGTGAGCCCCAGCCCAGCCGTGTCACATCCCTGCAGCCAGCAGCAGTAATGCTGAGGCTGGCTGTGTCTCTTATTCAGTACTGTTGCCTGCCAAGCTTAAGATGCAAAATTCAGTCTTCCACAGTCTGTCACTTGTCATATACTATCCTAAGATGATTAAAAATGTAGAAAGAGAAAAGCTGTCTTGTTGTTTTTGGAGGTCAGAGTGTTGAAAATAAACTTACACAGACTGAGAGTATATTTGGGTGCCTCCCACCTGAAGTACTGCATCCAGCTCTGGGCTCCCCAGCACAGGAAGTGCATTGAGCTGTCAGGGCGAGTTCAGAGGAGGGACACCAAGAAAATTAAATGGATAGAGCATGTCTCCTACAAGGAAAGGCAAAGAGAATTAGGATAGTTCAGCCTGGAAAAGAGAAAAGTTTGTGGTGACCTAACTGTGGCCTTCCAGTATCTGAAGTGAGCTTACAAGAAGGACAGAGACTTTTTTTTACAAGGACATGTAGTGACAAGACAAGGGGAAATGGCTTCAAACTCAAATGAAAGTGTACATTTATATTAGATATTTGGAAAAAAATTCTTTACTGTGAAGGTGGTGATGTGCTGGAACGGGTTGCTCAGAGACACTACGGATGCCTCATCCCTGGAAGTTTTCAAGGCCAGGCTGAATGGCACTCTGAGCAACCTGGGATAGTAGAAGGTATCCCAGCCCATGGAATTTATGTTGGAACTAAGTGATCTTTAAGATCCCTTCCAACCCAAACTGTTTCTTGATTCTAAAAATTATGTAGGACAGACACTATGGGGCAGAATACTTGTTTTTTCTGTCAGGGCTGTACATTGTCCAGTTACAAAGGCTATTTTTATGACTGCTCAAGCTTTGAATGTAGCCTGGTAATTTTTCAGAGAGGAGTTCAGTTATCACAACTCTCATGCATCGCAACCAGTAACAAGAACTTAGGTCCCCATTTTCCTTTGCTCATGAAGTGATGATTTCCATCATCATGAAGTTTGTGGTACTTCATCAGTGGATTTATACAAGTGTAGCTGAATCTGCTAAAGAAGTAAATAAGATCTGAACATGAAAGGTCCAAATCCTACTGCATATTCTTCTACCAAGGATTATCTGATTTCATATCCTCTGCGTGGAGTAGTGTTCTTTTGTAAAGCATGTAAGACATGTCTGATCCTGCTCCTTAGAGGTTCTCCTTGATCTGGGGCTGGCCTTTTATTTTTCTTGCCTGGTTTAGGTTTGTGGCACATGTGTCCTATTTTATATGCCTGTTATCTCGGGAAGTGGATTAAGGCTGGCACAGATACACTGAACCCTAATCGCTTTAGAGAGCCTGCAAATCTCCAGAGGTGGAAAGTACTTCAAATGTTTACATTATTACGTTCAGCTGATGTTGCTTGAAATCCATTCCAGAAGATCTGGAAGACAGGAAGCAGGGCATTTTGCATAGGGTTTGTTTTTTGGTTTTTTTTAATTACCCTGTTAATATTATTTTATATACACTTAATGCTCAGTTTTCACTTTCGTGGGTTTTTTTCTCCTCATTGTAAAGCAAGCCTCAAGCACTATTTTCACTGCAAAATATATCTATAACCCAATATCTTCTTGGCTGTACAACTTCTCTCATGAAAGTTTCGACCCACTTGTTATAGTTCTAGGTTAAAGGCAGGTGTCACTGCTGGTGTGATTATTTCCAGCTTTTTGAAAAAGTGATAAAATATGAAATGTGTTTGTGCTCAGGTACCTGGATTTGTCATCTCCAGGTCACTACACAGTGGTTTACTCAGAGGAGCCAAGGGAATTATAAAGTACCTTCAGTGCTCGGAAGCAGCTCTTGTACATTTGATGTACAATCTGTCACATGCTGTCCTGGTCGGAAAAAAGGAATTTGCAGTATTAGAGTCATTAGGCTTTGTAGATGTGAGCAGGTACTCAAGATTGGAACCAGTGTTGTCACTCTTGCCATAAAAACAACACACCTTTTGTCAGCTGGTTTCATATTCACCCTGTAGAAGCTCTGGGCAATTGTTTTTCCTTCTTTTTATTGTCCATTTATATCATGATATCTAGAAATAGTCTCTGATCAAATAGGAGTAAGAATGCTTTTAAGGAAACAGTTTACTCAAGACAAGAATGAATTAAAGTGAAGTGACTGGAAATGTATTTACTTTGAGAAACTGAGAAAGAAATAAGAAAAAAAGAAGAAACTTATTTCTAATCTTTGGAGTCATAGTCTGGGAATGGCTTCCACAATGTGGCAGCTATAAAAAGTGTTGTTTCTATGATGAAGTTTAAATAGGTTTTGGAGAAGAAGATCAGCTGATAGGTTATCTGCAAAATTAGATCAGAGATGTCCCAAGACAGATAGTTGCTTCTGAGTTCTTTTTGTATTTAGAAATTTTTTTTTTTTTCCCCAGGTTTACTTGGTTTGTTCCCATGCTGAAAAGAAAAAAGGAATACAGTATAAAAGTACTAAGGACTGTCCATATTGATTTTAACTTGTTGAGTACCTAGCTAATTCTTCTTTAGGAAAACCTTTGGTGAAGATGTGCAGTTTCTTGCACTTACCTCCATCCTTGCCTTTCTTGACAGTAGTTATTCCAGTTTGCTGATGAGCTGTGTCGAACTGTCCAACAGGCTAGTCCTTGCTTTGGGTTACAGAAGAAAACGGGAAGATGACAGCTATGGATCAGCCTGAAGAGCCTTCAGTGAAAATGAGATCTTTTATTGTCCTGCTCAAAATATCTCTGCATGCTCTTAGAAAAAGGAAGTATCCAAGATAAATTGCAAATGGAGCTGTAGAGATAACTGACAAAGCCATGCAGCTGATCTCTAATCTATGTTACAGCAGGGCTTTTCACAATTTGGTCAATGCTCAAGAGACCCCTCAGCAGAGAGGCTGGGCAACCATAGGCCACAGTGGGACCCTTGAATGAGAGACCACAACTTCCCCTGTTTCCACACACAGCTCAAGGCCTTCCCCAAATGCCTGCTTTGCATCTAAAATACCTTCAGGATGACTAATGTTGGGCAGCCTTGTAGTCCTGCTGGAAATCAGCTGAGGAGTTGAATCCAAATTAGTGTCCAGAGCAGACTAGCGGGAGTTGGAAAGGCAAAGATTTCCATTTCTAAAATGTCCAGAACAGAGTTTGTTCAGGATTTTTTCTGAGGGAAGGAAAGTTACTACATTCTTCTTTTGTGATGTCAGTTCTCCTTGACCTCAATTGGTGTTTTCACTTCTACCTGTCATATTTTTCTTATGGAGAAATTATACTACATGTTTTAAGATTTAAAAAAAAAAGCTTTTTTTCTTTCTTTTGTTTGTTTTCTGACTTTGTGGCCTTTTTAATTTAAACCGTGGTGTGATATTATAGGGAGGTCTAAACTGAGTGCTTGATCTTTCTTGGGTGGGTCTTTCATATCAGAGCAATAGACTAGCTGCAAACTACTGGCCACGGATCTGTTACAAGAGCTAAAATATGTCAGTGCTCCAAAAGACTGAGTAAAAGTTTGCCCCCTGATATGAATGACTGTCTAGATTTCAAAATAAATCCTTTGGGTTATATAGAAAATTTGAACTGTCAAAAACTAAATGGTGTGGTGAACTGAAACATAGGTCTCAAGACACCCGCAATTTAGCTGTATTTCAGTAATCTCTCATTCACCTTTCATTGCTGTCAGCAGCCTGTAGCATTTCTGTTATATTTATGGTGGAAATCTCTGTCAATGAATCATGTCACTGAGATGCATGTGTCTTTTCCACTTCAAGAAATTATTAAACACTCCATAGTTTCTGTGGTAAATAGAACATTGCTGGGTCATTTGTACTACCAAGTATTTCTTCATGTAAACATCGTTCTTGCGTAAAAAATGCTTTATTTTTACGAGTGGTAAGTGAATGGTATTTTTATTAAGCAAGTGTAAATAATTTTATTTCATGTTTTTACATGTTTTCACTATCAACTTGTATTTCTGTAAAAATTTGGATGCCAGTAAGTATTTATTAACAGAATTTTTCAAGTATTAATATGGTTACTTAGTGCCTTTCACACAGAAAAAGGGATTTTCCAAAATTTCCTAAAATTCAGGAGACTGGAGTACCTCTCATGTTTTGGAGTCCCTTTGTTTAAATTTATGGAGATTAGATAATTTTCATGTTAAAATACTACTTTCACATATAGATGTTTTTAATATACAAAATTATATTTATAAAATGTAATTTCCTTTTTGATCATATACTAACCAAAAATGTTACCTACTGTAGGTTTACAAGTTAAACAGATATTACTAAGTAGTTTTCAATAATATTCTTCCACTCTTAACCTTACTCATCTGCAGTACACCTAAGAATTTTTAGGAAGGATAGATAAATAACCCTAACAAGATGCAAAGCGCTGAATATTTTGGGAGACTACAAGATCCTTTTAATTTTATCTGCTGTTTTTTATTGTCACTGTAGATTATGGATGAGAACATCTGCAATTGTCCTCCAGTTAATATACTTTTGAATTAGAAAAAAGGGCAGAGCTACAGAGCAGCTGGCAAGTGGTCAGTTAACCTCCATTGCAAATGCTTAAAACACCTCTTCAGTGGGATTTCTTAATCATGAAATACATAGGGCTGACTTTTCTGACAACTCATGGAATGAGATTGATGATTGTAACCTTTTCTCTAAATTAAACTGGAAAATCAGGAGCCAGCAGGGCTGTATGCTCAGAGTTTTGGAAGAGCAGCTCCTTTGCTGCTCATCACCTCATAAATACATTTTTAATGTTTATTTTTAAGTTATGTGAATATATTCTGGGCTATGCTTTCATCTCCATTTCATTGAGCCTACTTCATCGTTTATAGTTTTGAAATAGTTATATTTGTACTTATTTAATGTAGCAGCAGTTAGCTCCAGCCAGAGTACTGTCTAGATTTTATTTCCTTTTCAACACAAAAGTAAGACTTACAAGATTGAGCAGCTCTCCACTACTTCCAAATGAGGTGTATGCTGAGACAATTTTCAATCTTATTTTATGATTTCTCCTACTTGCTTAGGAGAAAAAAGGGGGAAAAAAGGGAAAAAAATTACCCTGAGCGAGCTCTTTGGAAATGAGCTTATATTTTCAGAGAAGGAGTTAAAGACCATACTTGGCTCAGTTATCTGTTTCCCATTAGAGAAACATGTTGTGTAAAGATGTGTTCCTTAGTGCTGTTTTCTCTCTGTATTCCTCTTTGTGGTTATGTTTGTTGTTTGTTGTGCTTTTGTTCTGCTCTGGTCATCTGAAAATATTTGTAAATTCTTCATAATATTAATTTAGACTAGGAGAGGAATCTTCCTGATTTTTCAAGAGCCAAACTGCTTTTCCTCATTTTATTACATTAGCAATTAAGAATGATTGCTGTTTTCTTATGCAGAACTGTAGCAAGACACCCAAATATGTTTCTAGTCACAGCTGGGCAATTTATTCTTTTGAAAATCTGTCCCTCCTATCAGGTGCTGCTGGTAACTGTTGTCAGATGTTTGAGTAGCTGTGCTGTGATGGTAGGCATGATGTTGTTTCAATTCATTTCCTAAGCAAGAACCAGATGTTTGTTCTGGGCTAAGCAGAATTGATTTGCAGTTAAAACCCCAAGTAAAGGAGTATCATATCAGGCTGCAAACCAGCCATGTCTCAAGCCACATGTGAATCGAAAAGAAAAATGTGAGAACCAGTGGTAATCATCTTCTTCACTGCCCTGTATGTCTCACATATTTGTTTATGCAAGTGAAGAACAGATGTGTTGTTCACTCCCCTGTGTTAACAAATGAGAATTCAGATTTGTACCTTGGTCTGTTTCATGATTTTCCCGTGCTCTACACAGAGATAACAATAAAAACAAGGCAAATGGCTATATTTAGAGAATTAGGCCAATAGGAATTCATTGGTTCCCTGTAGAGGCCAATGATAAATCTGTCTCCTTGGTACACTTCAGTAAGCCCTGAGGCACATCACCTCCAACTCCAGCCACCTCCTGTCCTTCCACTTGCTCTCTCTTGCAGTAAACCATTGCAGGCAAGAAAAGCAATGGGGAAGACTTAAAAAAATGGAATTCCAGCAAAGTTATACTGGACCTTTAAGAGGTGAGGTCTTGATCATTCTGTGACAAAAAATGTCTTATGCAAGAAAGAGCTTTGCATGGAATCCCATGGCTACAGTGCTCCAGTAATAGTCATGCCACTGCTAGTAGTTGGACTTATCCATCAGAAGTCTAGCTTTTACATTTTATTCTAGTTGTCATCAATATCTTCACACTAACCTTTAATATATTCACAATATAACAGGCAGGAAAAATTACACTGGGACTAAGGAACAAAGACAAATATTGCTGAAGAAATTTTAAATAACATGTAGATCTCCAGTGGGCATTGATTCATGTGCTTCATGATGTCAATAATTGTTTGTGAATTGCAGTCATTTTTTTCCTCTGAGCAGAGCATTACTCCTGAAATACAGTCATTACCTATTGATTAGCTCTGTAGTTATTTTCATGCATCAGTAGAGCCAGTAAAAAAATGAGTAACACTTATTTTACACCAGTGTGTAAGATCTGTACATTGTTCATCAACAAGTGAAAGAAGTCTTTAAAATATTTCTTTTTTATTATTATTGCAGAGACTACATTGACATTTTCAGTAGTCATAAGTCTCAGGATTAATGGGAAAAGTCTAAAGAGGTCATTTGGGTTTTTAAGGTTTTTTTTTAATCAGGGCATTGTAAATGTTCTGCTGTATCAGGACAAGAGTGCAATAAGAAGGACGGAGATATTTGTTACTGTTTAGTGCTAATGTAATTTCCTATTTTCTCGACTGTATGTCTCTCCATTTAATCTCAATTGTTGGTAATGTGCTACTTTTTGATTAAATGATGAGAGCTGAAATTCACCAAGGAGAAAATAATTAAAACTATTTGTTTCCCAGACTGTCAGCAGCTATTAGGGAAATTAAATGTATTTTTCCCTGAACCATGTTACAGACTTTGCAAAGTTCACAATCAGATGGAATCATCTTTTATTGAACACAGATTTAAAAGCAAAGGTCATTTATGTTTTGGACACTGAGGAGTTTATGCAATTGATAAAACCCAACCATTTAGATTATTTTTATATAAAATTGCGCTGCTTGGAAACCTTTGCTTTTTGACTGTGGCGCCCTTAAAGCCACATCAGGTCAGCAGATCTGCAGAGTAAAGGGGGCTTTGCTGCTTGTCCCCCAGCTGCAGGAGTGTCCCATGCCCTGGCAAGGGCCAAGCAGCAGTAGGGATTGTGGCTGATGCTGGCTGCCTCGCTTGCAATCCTTTTCTGCAGCCCCACATGTCCAGCAGTGCAATGTCCTGTCATACCACTCTTTTGCTTCAATGAGGAGCCTTGTGGTCTGGCCTGCTCTAGGGCTTTGGCACTACTTGTGGACCCACCATTTCTCCTATATTGTCAGATTTGGGTGGGTCAATGTATTGACAAGGTTTCACCTAGTACTTTCCTCTCCTTTTTCTACTACAGTAAGGCTTGGGCTTGCTCCTTTATTTGCACCACAGATTGTAAATACCATCTACCCCCAGAGTTCATGCTATGAAGTCTGCTTCTTACCCATTTTTGGTTTCTGAAGGGGGTCAGTGACATGGATAGGTGATCTGAGGAGGACAGGTGTTGGTGCTGCACTGGGAAAACCCCCTACTCTGAGTCCCTGCCTCATCCACATGGCATATTGGCTGCAGAAAGGGATCTGAGTCAGTGGGGCAAGTGGCACACTGATGCAGCAGCCACACTCAGTGAGTTTGCAGTGAGGGCCTGGCATTCATTAAGAATTCGTGAAGAAAAGGGAATGAAAAAGCACTGGGACTGTCAGTGAGGTTGTTGTGGGGCACAATGAAAAGGCATGAAAGTTTTGTCTGCAGACATGCTTTGCATACCACATAGAGAAACAGAACCTAATCTTGATTGGAACAATTCAATTCCACTGTGAAGTACATGTTAAATAACAATAGGCGGGTGCAGAGCTCTGCAGACTTGCAGGTGAAGAGCAGAATTTTAAGCGAGCGGCTGTGCGGGCAGGAGAGGCAGAGGGGAGGGCCGGGATAGCAGCCGGCGCCGGTGGTCCAGCTCTGCTCAGACCTCAGCCTGTGCTTTTATGAGTTAAAACCGGTTGCTAAAACCTCAGCACAGTTCTGCATTAATTCATCTGGAATTTTTCCTGGGAAACAGAAGTTTAATCATCTGGAGCTTTGCCGCTTGCTGGTTATCACCTCAAATGAGGAGTGAGGGGGCTAAGGGGGGGCTCGTTGATTGAACTGTCAGGGCCAAAGGACGTGTGTAGCAAAATGACACTACCAAAGAGCATAGTGCAATATCGAGCTTCCTAAGTAAAGTGAATTATTTCAGCACCAGATGAATCAGTAAAATGTATTCATCAAACCACAAAACCTCACAGTATTTGTTTCCCATTCTAAACAACTGCTCTAACCTTTATGTCAAAAAGCTCTATGAATTCCAGTGCAACAGGAACTCTCCTGGAGAGCTTAATGAAAAGAGAAGGGTAATTCTCACTGTTTTATCTTGTCTATCAATAATTCTGCAAGAGCAAGCCTTTGGGCAATGGCTACCTAAGCCCTGAATCAGTCCAGTATCAAAACCCCAGTCAGAAACTCTGCAGAGGCAGGAGCTACCTGAAGATGAAATAAAAGGAATAAGAAAACTTTCAGGAAGATTGTTGAGATTTTTAACATTCATACTTCACAACTCCTTTTTTGTTTGTTCGGGGTTTTTTGTTTGTTTGTTTTGTTTTGTTTTGTGGTTTTGTTGTTTTTGAGGTTTTTTTAATCGCTTTTTGGGGAAAAATGTTTGGTGTGAAAGGGATTAAATGGTTTTCTCCTTTCCAGTTTTTCATTGTCTTGTTTCAGTTAATGAGATTTGATCATTCACTGTGGATCTCATTTTTGTAATTTGAACCAATTCTTCCTCCAACAAAAGCCAGGACAGTCAGTGTAGTCATTCATACAGGAATGGTCTACACCATGTCACCTGTCTAACAATATGACACCTCTGCTGTGACTTCTGTCATCCAGAAAAGTAAACAAGAACATGGCAAGGACTGCATCTGTCACCAAATCCAATCCTGGCATTTGCAATGGTTACACAAATTTTTTTACTCCATCTGCTACCTTAATGAAGGTTTACAAAAAACCCCTAGAAATAAGCCTAGGTATTAAATTTGACAACTTTAGTGGATAGAAGATCTGTGTCTGTTTACTTACTAGTAGTTAACAATTTATGTACATGCCGTTTTGTGCCTTCCTTTATCTGTTTCACTGGCAAGACCTGACACTTGTTTTTCCTTTAGAGCCCCTGCAAATGAATAACTATATCACCTTTCCATAGGCTTACACCCTCCTCTGCGTTATGAGTACCAGCCTGCCTTCCTTTCAGATCATTTAGCTGATTAAATGTGATGACCTTATACTCTTGAGTAATTGTTTTCAAGATGAAAGTTTTTTGCTTCTGTTTAAATCTTTGGGAATCATGTGTGACTGAGGGTCTGAGTGTTTCCTCTGTCTAGTGAGTTCTGCCGTTAAAGATGTGATGCCTCAAATCTTTTCTGCCATAGTTTTAGAGACTGATCTCATTGAAATGGCACTCTTTGCCTGTCTAAAAGTTATATATGTTCTTTGGTTTCTTCTGAATTTAAGCCATCAATAGATTCTTTTGCAGATAGTGAAGAGCCCTGGGGTTGATTGATTTAAACAAAAGGATTTAAGTTACAGAGCTTAAATTCACTTTCAGTCTACACAACAAAAAACTTGATTTGAATAATCAGATTCAGCCATCCTTAACATTTGCATTTTTAGTTATTTTGTTAAAAACAAATTGATTCTGGTGGGTTAATAAGCATTTAGATATGTCAATTTGCAACTGAATGTAGCCTTTGCCTTTAAACTTAGAAATTCTCTTGGGTAACAAATGATAAGCTATATAGACAGCTCCATAATAGTATGGTATAAGAATCTACCCGTTATTTCATGACTTTAGCAATCTGATAGCATTGTGATAGAAAATGGGAAATGGTAGTTCTATTTAAAATATGACTTTTTTATTATTTATTTTTACAAGCTGCTTCCTGATAAAATAGGGTTTAATTAAAATGAAGAGAACTGTGATTTTTCAAGGGTTTTATTACTTAAACAGAAAAGCCCTGAATTTATTGGGCAAAATCAAGGATCTAAAATCTGTAATTAGTTATTAGAACTAACTAACTATCTGTTAAAAAGCTATGATTAGAAAATCTGAGTCACTCTCACCTAATTCTAGTCTTCCACTAAAATAACTATAGAAAATAAATCTGGTCTTCTTGTTTTCCATCTTTATGCTATGTTACTGGGGACAGATGTAAATTAACCCTCTTGTTTATATCTTTTTGGTTTATCATTCAAGGTTAAATTATGAAATTGCCAGCAACTGGAATTAGGTAAAAAAAATTTCCAGAATAAGATTCCTTCCCTCCCCACCACCTTTTTCTGTCTTCTAGTTTGGACTTTCTCCTCTCAGCCCGGGGAATTTTGTGAAACTATAATTTAGGCACAATAACTCTATAAAAACCAGAAACTCAGAGTAGCTGGGACATGGACAGTGCTAAATGGTTGTTCTGATTTGGGCTGAGATAGAATTAATTTTCTTCTTAACAGCTGGTACAGTTTTGGATTCAGTGTGAGAATAATGCTGATAACACATCGATATTGTAGCTGTCACTAAGTAGTGCTTACACTAAGCCAAAAGCTTTTCAGCTTGCTGTGTTCTGCTTCTTCAGTGAGAAGATGCACAAGAGGCTGTGAGGTAGCATGGCCAGGACAGCTGACTCAAACTGGCCTAAGAGATATTCCATATCTTAGAACATCATGTTCAGTGTATAAACTGGGGAAAGTTGGCCAGGAGCCACTGATTGCTGCTCAGGGGCCCTCAGTCAGTGGGTAGTGAGGAATTGTGGATTTTATAATTTTCTGACTCTTCCTCATCCCACTGGGGGATGGAAGTAAGTGGCTTAATTGCCAGCTGGGATTGAACTGCAACAATGGTGTTTGGTGACCTGCTTTAAACTCCTTTCTTCCCAGCAGCTCAGGGACAAGGAGACAAAGGCTAAGACCCAGGGTGAGAATAAGCACTGCAAGGTGAAGGTCTTTTTCCATGCAAGAGCTTTGTGTGGAGCAGACTCATCAGCAGGACATGTTACAGCCCAGCTAGCATGCCACTGCAACATAGAGCTAAGATATTTGGGGGAAAGTGTGCTTTTGTTTTCATCTCTCCCATCTTCACAGATATATTTTCATCTTGCATGCTATTAATGCATAGATGTAGCACCCTGTAGTCATTTTGAGTTAGTCTGTGCACCTCACTAGTTCTGGTCCTCATTTTTGGCAGTGCAGGCATATGGCCTGCCTGAGTCCCAGGGAAGAGCTGTTCTCTGCTGGCCTTACCTGGTGACCCAGGAAAAGATTTGCACATTCACACCTTTACTGTCTGTTTTCAGGAGGTGCTTCCAGCTGGAAAGGTAGGAAACCAAGGCTGGCAGCCACCCTCTCCCAGCCCTCCTCCATCTGGCTGAGCCCACAGCTGGAAATAGTCCTGCTGCTGTTTGGGGTGCAAAATGGGGGTTGTAGCAATTTAAAACAGAAGAGGCTGTGAAATAGCTGCTGGCTTATGTAATTTTGGTTTATTTCATTTTGTCTGTGTTCTGTACAGTCTTTTTGCTTTTTGATCTCATCATAATTCATAAACGCTTTCTATATTGTGGTTTTCTTTTAAATATTTAGGAGTTCTATGCCCACTCTGAGTTCTTGTAATAATTAAAAAATTAATAACAGTCATTATAAGAAAGTTGTGAAGTGGGACATGTGTCAGTTTCTATTTTCTAACAAGGAAAAACACAATACGTGACATGTGAAATATTAAACAGTAAGTAAAAAGTAGAGATGATGGTAGGGGGCTACAAGTCAGAAGTTGCCATATATATTATTCCTGAAGTCTTATGTTTTCACCAAAAGCCAGCAAAGATATTTTAGTTTGCATGGGCAGGCAGGTAGTAAATTGTTCAGAGGTATGTGCACTCAGGAGCATCATCTTCAGCACCTTGAGCCTTGCTGTGCCTCCTATTCTCTGGGGCTGCTAAAAATGCAGCTACTACTTCAAACACAAATACTCCTGTGTGCTTTGCTGTGTTGTTTTGATTGCCAAAATCTATCTTCTTTGAAAGAATTCAAGAAACTAAGGCTGACCTATGTACTCATGTAAGATAATGCATTGAAAATTTAAGGTGGAAGTAAACAAATAAATGGTGTGTTTTCCTTTACAAACACAGGAGTTACAGCCTAGTGCGCAAGGCATCAGGATTAGAATTTTGGAGACTCATTCTTTCTTCATCTCTTCTAACCTGCACATTTGCTTCAATAAATCCCTTGTGGGTCTCTAAATAGAAGTGTTGCAGAAAATTCCGGATTATGTGAGGATATCCAGTGATTTAACTCAGGCGTCCTCAGCAATATGTTGCTGCAGGACATCACCTGGTTTCCAGAGAACTCATTAACCAGACAGAGTGTTATGCTCCCAGAAGAGGCTTCAGTATTTTGTGAAATATATGTACTTTCTCAGCTCTCTCTGCCTATCATTGCCTGTCTTATTTCCTAGAGACTGGATGTTCCAGCAAGTGAAGGGCTCTGGTTTGATGTTTATGCAATGTCTGGGGCAGCAGGCTCCTATCTGTCAAATTTTGCATACTGTTACTGAGCTGAGTGAGGTAACAAGTGTAATGTGATTTCTGTGGCTTCAGCGATATCTCAGTTCTGACTTTGAAGACATGGCTGTCTGCTGCAGAGCAAGCTTAGGGATCAGCCTCCAGGCAAAGTAATACTCCTCAATGCACCTGACAAAATGAATAAAGGACTCAGTCATGATTAATGACTTTGACCCAAAGTTTCAAGTCCCTGCTCAAATTCAGTCATGTAAAGTTGGGTTCTTTTTCCTATTTCAAAAATGCTTAAAAGTGAACATTGTTCTTTTAGTGCTCTATTCAATATCTTAGAAAATGCAAAGTATGGATCTACAAACAGTCCTGTTCACATCACCAATGTTATATTGCAATTCTAACTTGAGAGACATTCAGTTTGAAATTAAGACACAAATATAATTTTATTAATCTTATCTATATCATTATTTAAAATAGTTATATATACTATTGTTTATAATACCTACAATGAGTTCACTGTTGGAGCTCCCCCTTGAAGTCAATGGAGTTTTCTTCAGTGCAGCCCAGAAAGCTGGCCAACCAGGAGGAGCTTCATTCAGCTGCCTGAGAACACAAGTATCTCACGTTATTTGACATGACCTGTGATGTCCTGTTGTTGTGGTTTAACACCAGCCAGCAACCAAGCCCCATGCAGCAGCTCACTCACTCCTAACCAGTGGAATTGCAGAGAGAATAGAAGGGGTAAGAAGTATAAAACTCGCGGGTTGAGGTAAAGATAACTTAATAGGGAAAGCAAAAACCATTCACACAGGCAAAGGAAAACAACAAATTGATTCTCCGTTTTCTGTGAGCAGACAGACATCTCCAGGAGAGCAGGGCCTTTTACACGTGATAGTGACTTGGGAAGACAAACACTGTCTATCACACCAAATATCCCCTCACCTTTTCTATCCTGAACACGATGTCATATTGTTTGGAATACCTCTTTGGTCACTTGGGATCACCTGTCCCACCTGTGACTCCTCCCAAGTTCCTCCCACACACCCCCAAGCTCCTTGCCAACCTTGCAGTAAAAAGCAGAAAAGGCCTTGGCTCTGTGTAAGCCCTGCTCAGCAATAACTGAAATATCTCTGTATTATCAACTACTCTTGTGTTCAGCACAAATCTAAAACACAGTGCTATACCAGCCACTGTGAAGAAAATTCACTCCACCCCAGCCAAAAGCAGCACACCTGCTTAGCCTGAAGTAGCTGCTTTAGAAGAAGAGGGTTCAGAGTCATGGAAGCTGCCTTCCTCAGTGAAAGTTTGCTCATGTTTTGAATCTTCAGCAAGACTCACCCCATGGCTTCAGAGCCATTTTTCAGCAAAACAGGTTTCTCAGAAGGCATATCTCTGCAACAAACCCAATTAAAACCTCCTACCAGCAGCTCCATCAAAAGATTCATGGGAAATGAGGTGTTTGGACCTGGGCATGTGCCTGCTTCTTGGGTCCCCTGAGCAACAGGCTGACCCTGACAGTCTTTTGAGGACAGTTCCTTTCTTGGTAGTCTGCCTTATCGACAGGCATTCCAGCCAACTATGTAGGGGCTGATGTGAAGATAAGATGGGACTTCCCAGTCTCTGTATCTACCTGAATTTTTATTAAGGTCTGTCCATAAAATTTGCTTTCAAAAGAAAAGGAGATTTAGGATACTGTCTGTGTCTGTTTGCCAGCTGTCTCTGCTTCTATTCTTTCAGTATCTTGTGCTCAGGGAAAACTTCTCTTTTCCCCAAATAGTCATGAATTATTCAGATTATAAAGCTCCTTTCCTTCCAAATTTTGATGCATTTTCATTGTGAAAATTGCTTTTTGTTCCTAATTCATCAAACTTTCATCTTTTATTATATATTTATATCTTTGATTAAGAAATTATTTCTCTGTGGCCACAACATTGTCAGAAGAAAGGTTCCACATTTTAACTGAGCCATTTCTGCTATTTCTTTTAAAGACAAAATCTGAAGAATTTTATTATGGAGTAAATTTATTAAAGAATTCTCCTTGCCACAAGTTGGGGATTGAAGAGAAATTAATTTGGTGGTGCTGACTGGTTACCTAGGGAGAACTATATTCAATAAAATATCTCTTTCTAGTCTATTATTAAGGCAGAAATTGGACAGAAATAGCATAATAGCAAGCTACATGTGAAAGAGTAGAAGGAAAGAGATGAAACACAGATGGAAACCAGGGCTTTTGAGTGAAGGCAGAGATTGCAGAAAAGCTGTGCTGCCACACTTTTCTTGCAGTTTTGGCTTCCTAGGGACCTGACAGTTGGTCCTGGCCACTGGTCTCACCAGGACATACAGTCAGCTGCTGCAGCCTTATTGAGCAGAGGTGGCTGAACACGTCCATACACCTGCGTCATGGTTTCCTTTCTAGTCTTTGTTTTCATACTCAGTATTTCAATGGATTGCTTTTTGTCTGGAATTTTCAAAGCAACAATCACATTAGGAGGTCTAGACAGTGCAAGTTACACAATTGCACACTGAACACACATAGCCCCTTGTCCTCACCTGGAGGCTGTGGCTCTACAGCAGCTGTTGTTATTTCACCTTGGACTCTTGCACCAGAAAGTAACCTGGTGTCTTCCCAAGACTTCTGGCTTTGAAATTATTCAGTGGCTCAGAGATCATAGTAATCAGTGCACTCTAGAACACAGGTAATTTGCTTCTCACAAGCTTGTTTGCTTTAATATTCATAGGAACACAATCCCAGCTACTCTGTTTCTAAAATTTTTCAAACTATTCCATGCTCTGTGTTTGCCTTTGTTCTTGAGAGTCAAGCTGTGCATTGAGGGTGACTGGGTGTCACTCCTCCACCAGCTGCCACCCAGTAGATGAAAGACTTTGCTGTATCAAGTAACAGTAATTTCATGTACTCTTTGTTGTTGCTAATCCCCATAGTGTATATGTGCAATACTGCTCATGATTATTGTCTTTCCTGAAGGAAGACAGAAAAAGAAGAAAACTCTGCATATACAGAGTTTTTCAGGAATATAAAAATTTAAAAAATTTTAAAAAGCATTTAAAAATATTACCAGAATAATTGTCATTGAGAAAGGTGAAGGAACATAGGCAAAAGTGCCTGAGTACTGATACCCAGAAGATGGTCTGTTCAGTGCTTTCTGTGTTTTCCTAGCTGGAACCAGTGAAATTTGTTACCCACTCCAGGAATGGCCTGATGGAACTCACTCATTTAAAAAAGCAAAGTCACAGAGCAAACATCATGAACACCTGTGGCAAAAAGAAAACCAAACCAAGAAACATCTGCAAGCTCATTTAACTCATCAGCTCACGAGTAGATTTCCCATATGAACTGAAAAGTGTGTGATTTAATGAATGGCACATGAGCTAAGACCACGGTTCTAAGCCCACTTTTGATGAGACTACCTAATGTTGCTGATGAGGGTTGTTCCATCAACACTTGATGTATTTTGCAGCACAAATTATAGGGATAAAGGTGTTTTAACATGTTTTTTTTCCTCAGCATTAAGTGATCTTCCAGCTTACCAGGTAGTGTGCACATCTCTCTGTTTGACCCCTTGCTCATGTCTCTCAAAACTCAGCTGTGATGTCAGTGCATGATTCTGCCAGCTGCTTTCTGTCCTCTGTGCCCAACCTTCTCTCCTATAATGTTTCAAGATGGCAGAATCCTGAATTCATGAAATACAAATCAAGTACAATTTTCTGATTGAGTGGGATGAGGGGAAGCTATTCCAAAGTCATAAGTCCCCTGATACCATGGCTTGTATCACTGCTGCTCTTTCAATCATATGGCAAACTCTTTTAGCCAGTACAAATAGAAGTACATGCATGCTTTCGTTCATGCTACTTGTCACAGTGTTTAAGACACATAGAACAGTTGTCACTGTTTGCTGGTGGTTGCAAGTGGTACTGAGAAAATTAAGGGATTACAGAGAAGGAATTATAGGAGCTTATTTAATATTTTTCCTGTCCAGTTTTTCATGGTTTCTGGTGGATATAACACACTGTCTGCCCAGGATTCTGAGCTATGAATTCATGTGAAGGTGTAAGTGGATGAGTACATGGATTACCATGGAAAGCACCACAAAGCCATCATGTACAACTATGCAGACACATGATTTCTAGAGTTAAGATGTTTCTCCTGTTTTAGACAAATGGCAAAGATGTAACATTTCATGACAACATAGATGTGGGAACTGACTGTTGTCAGCTTATACATTTTGCAAGACTTAGCACCTAGTATGGACAAAAATTATATGTCCCTTAAAATTGCATTAATCAAAATGCATGAACTAGCAAGTCCTAAAAAAGCAATACTAAAATACAAACCCTCTTAGCACTTGTCCCAGTTTTCCTAGAACAGAATATTCCATTTCATACTGAGGGAAAATTATTCTTTGTCGATGAGTTATAATTAATGAATATTTAAGAAAAAAAAAAAGAGAAATATCAGAGCTTCTGTAAAAAAAAAAAANTATAATTAATGAATATTTAAGAAAAAAAAAAAGAGAAATATCAGAGCTTCTGTAAAAAAAAAAAAGATTTTTCTTTGGGAATAGATAGTTTTTCAAAACAATGTCATTTTATGTATGTAGGCTACATTTTGCTTAAATAAGCTGGTCACTTGCTATTTTTTCTCTCCTGCCACAAATAATACATCTAATGAGCAAAGATGAGTACTTTCAATCAGACTTTTATTTACTGTTGAAGACAAACATATAGTTGAT
This sequence comes from Cyanoderma ruficeps, assembly GCA_008694505.1. Classification (NCBI taxonomy): domain Eukaryota; kingdom Metazoa; phylum Chordata; class Aves; order Passeriformes; family Timaliidae; genus Cyanoderma; species Cyanoderma ruficeps. The sequence goes on from VZDJ01007754.1 coordinate 17,192,913, forward strand.
TGAAAAAGAAAGTAAAAGTTGTGATCAATACTATAACAAGCAAAGGGAAATACAGGTTCAGAATTTCATTAGGAAGAAGTTAAGCAGAAACCAGTTTTACTTGTGTATTACAAAGGCATTAATTACAGTTCCTTGGACACTAATAATATAACAGTTTGTAAACAAAAATCCAATTTAAAAATAAAATTCAGCACCAATAAGTTAGGAACTTAAAAGTGAAGAATCATTGTGGAATTTATAGGCATCCCCCCTCTCTCAGGACAAGTTCAGTCAATAATGAACAAGATGTTACTGATTCTATATATAAATATTATTGGTTTACTGTTTATTAATGTGCAAAGAATCCTCCCCTGTGATTTGAATTATAGTTATTATTACTTCCTATCTACCTGGAACCCTTGGTATAATACTTCATGGAAGAGACTTTAAAATCCATCTAGTGATGTTGCCCTGAGTTTTCTGCCTTCTGTCTTTGTGCTGCGGTTTCTCACACAGCTTCATGTAAACAATGTCTATTCTTAGAATGTTTACATACTTCTCCTCTGAGAGAAGAAATGATTGATGGTGATGTCCACCATCCAGGTTGGAGAGGTGGTGACGTGAGTAGCCAATCTCTTGACCTCTGTACAAATGTAGAAATGGAGTCAGATTTTTGAATAAAGAGAGAAGAGTGAAGTTGTTTCCTTGAACTGCTGCTCTGTGAGCCTCATCTTTCTGTCCCTGAAGCTGGGACACACCCAGCCTCAACGATCACATATCACATATCAACCCCCCTGCCATGGAAAGAGACATCTTCCACTAGACTAGGCTGCTCAGAGCTTCATCCAACCTGGCTTTGAACACTTCAAGTGATGGCTAATTCCTTAATGTAGTGTAGTTGGGGTTTTTTTTCATTGTATGTTTGTATAGAGTGTCATGACAAACATCCTGGGGTTTTGTAGGTCAAGATATCTGTCCACTGGCTGGTGATTCTCTGGTGCTTTATGAGATGCTCTCCTTCCTAGAAAGCCATTGGCATCAAAGAGTGGCTCAGAAGTGTTTCTTTCTTAGTAGTCTGCTGTTTGTGGCTGTTTTCCAAGGGATCTGTGGTTCCTTCTCATCTTTTGATGGCCTATCATGTGGTAAAGGAAAAGCTCTGGATGAGCTGTTCAAAGGAAAGCTGGCAACCAGTCTGCTTCTGCTGGAACAATTCATCCTGCTCCTCGTCCAGATGCACATTAATTGCTCCAGTGGTTGCAGCCTGTTGCCAGTTTCATCCTTCCCAAGAGGTCCTCAGGCCCTGGTGCACAGACAGGATGTCTGCATGTGTCTGTGTGTCCTTGTTTGTTGCAGTTGATTTGGGGGTTTGTAGTAGCTTTTCCAGAAAGAGTCTTGACTCTGTGTGTGTGGATGTGCATATGTTGCTGCCATAGTAGCCATGGACAAGATCTAGAGAAGGAATTGCAGCGTGTGCTTTACTTCCAGCCTCTCAAAACAAATAGGTCAACTGCCCAGCAGGAAGGTCAGGGCACTCCTGGTGCAGGGTTTCATTTTTACTTTCATTAAAACAGAAAACATGCCAAAACAATGAAGAGATTATAAGGAAAGGGAAAATTAAAACTTTCATCATTAATAAAGCATTCAGAAGATGGAATAAGACAATTCATTAGTCATACACAAGCAACTCACTCTCTGTTGCACTGAAAAATTTGTTTTCCTTATCATATTTCCAAAATATCTAGAATCCTAGAATCATAGAATGTCTTGGGTTGGAAGACACTTCAAAGACACTTTGAATAGAAGAGAATAGAATAGACTGTTTCAGTTGAAAGGGAGTTACAACAGCAGTGATCAATTCCTGACTGACCACATGATAAAGCATGTCCTTAAAGGCATTGTTCAAATGCCACTGACAGGCCTGGGACACCAACCACCTCTCTAGGAAGCCAGTTCCAGTGTTTGACCACCCTCTTAGAGGCATACATCTCCTCTGGTAGGGAACTTAACTGGCATATCATCAAAAGTAAAAGTCTTGAAAAATTCTACAAATGCCAGGGCAACCTTACCCCTGAATCAGCAGAGGCAGCATGGTATTTCTGATGCTGTAACAATATCCATACAGACCAGTTTCTTAGGTTGTAGAGAGCCCTGCTCATAAGAACATAACCACACAAATTCCACCCACAGACAATTTTTCTAAAGCATTTTAGTGTTGAGCTGTTGTCATTAAGATTTGGGAGTCATGATATTGACATTTATGCCTCTTTTTGCTGGAGAGCTGTTAAACTCAGGAACATAAAGTCCAGTGAACCATCACATGAAGTAATGGTTTATCTGTGTCACTGCTTTTTTAAAGAAGAGCACAAGAGTATGTAAAAAAACTTTTGGTTTATTTTCTGTCATCCAGAATAAGTTGTATAAAATATGAATGCTTATATTCATCATTGTTCTACTTTACAATATCAAGACATTTTATACTGCTGTTCAGTATATAGCCACTCTGTGAGCAAAGAATGGTGCAGGCCCTTTATGTTATTTGCATATTGTACTGGATATGAATAGCACTATTTTCCTCTAGGATAAAGAAGGGTGAAGTAGTAGTGGAGTACTAAACCAAGGTAAATGAACATTTTTAAGTGATTTTAGACAGAATATCATATTACAACCATTTTCTAAAAAAAAACAAATCAACAAAAAAAACCAAACCAAAAAGCTTCTGATTACTTAGATTTATTAGTTTATTTAAGGCACTGAGTAACCTATTCACTACTGTCTCATTCATCAAGTGAGTTCTTCAGGAAAAGACATCCTGTCAGGTGCTGCAGACAAAGCTCTGAGCAGCATCAGTACTGTTAATGCCTCAGATAATGACTGCAAGGATTGCAAAATGATACATTATTATCAAGCAGGCATTGATCATAATTATATCACTGATAAAGGCAAAGCATATCAAATATTGTGGTTTAAATATGTCCTTTAATTAGAATAAAAATGCCATGGAAATAATTTCAGTGGTAGCTGTGTGATCCTTCTGAATGCAGAATGTAAAATTTTTGCATATACTCAGGATGAAAGGAATTATCACTCTAAGCTATTCACGTATTAATTTTCATGTAATACTCATGGTATATCAGACATTATAGATCATTCACCATTTTGCTTTATGACAGAGCAGAACCCTGGTAACTATGCTGTGTCTAAAATGTAGTTCCCTCATTTACCTGCCAGCTTGGACGGAACTGCAAATCTTAATTTGCTGTCATGGTTTCCGTGATCCTTCATGTCACGTTGTTGTTACAATGAACCCATTGCATGAACAACATAGCCTTCATCTTCTTAAGGCAGAGCACAGACCCTTTTATCCTTGCAAAATGAATAATTAAACTAGGATTTTAATATTTGTGCTTGCTTTTGGGTTTATTAGCCCTAACTGTGAAAGCTAAATCAATTATTTTGTATGCTCCATCTGACTAACTCTTGATAAAATAGACTGGAGTTTTCCATATATCTGTTCTGGCTTTAAGCTATCTTAAAATAGCACTGTTGAAGAAATGAACCCTTCCAATTGACTAAGTGACTTTCTTATTATTACAAGCTTCAGGTTTGCATAAGGACCAGAAAAGTTAAGCAAAATTGGGGAAGATGTTTGCCACTGATAAGGTCCTGTGGTGGTAATATGACTCTTCTGCTGTACCTGCCTCACTTGAGTTTGGGGTTTTTTTGTTTCTGCAGACCCCAGAGGAAGGAGCCTCTACAACCATCTATGCAGCAGTTTCGCCTGAGGTGGAAGGAGCCGGTGGCTGCTACCTTTACAATGAGGAAAGGACAAAGTCGGCTGACCTAGCATATGATGAGGAGCTGCAGAGAAGGCTCTGGACAGAAAGCTGCAAGATGGTTGGGATTTCTGATGAAGCCAGCAGGCTTCCCTAGAAGAAGCCACTTTCAGCTGGGTAAATGAAATGCACTGAAAAGCATCTTAGGTGAATTCTTGCAGCATGAGTCATCATCCTGGAAATCACTGTTCAGTTCCAAAGGCAAACATGAACTGCTCTGTTCTTCACTTGAATCCCTAATCTGCTAGGGTGTGGGGGAAATATTCCAGCAGAAAGGTGTAGTGGTTGGTTTTAAATCTAACCATCAGTTTTGTAAATCATTGTTTCAGTCCGTGATTAAAATACAATCTTTAAACGTGCAGAGATGAGTTTTCATTGTTTTGTTCAACAAAAATAATGCTTGAGTATGTTGTGCTGGGAGGTTTTGAACTTAAATCACCTTTGTACATATAAGTTACTCTTTTAAATCAGTTTTAAAAGTTGCAGCTTTATTTCCTTAAGCTTCATTAATCTTTAAGACACTTTCATCAGCTTGTTCTAATGCGGAAATTTGGCATTCATGATCATGATGTTGTTTCTGTCTTAAGGTTAGTTTTATATGTCAGCTTTTATCCAGAGGTATTAACTGAAGGTCAGAACAACAAGAAAAAGTAAATAAATAAGGTCTTCTTCAAACAGGATATTGAATTCACTTGTTTCCAATTTCAGTCCATCTCTCCTATAAAGGTGAGGAACAGATCAAACACCAATGGCAACACTGGCTTTAGCAGAGGATGCAGTTGCCTATTGTCTTGTCAGTGGGCTAAGATTACTTGTCCCCTTTTCTCCTGAACCCCTGTAATGTTGCATCTGCAGTTTCATTCATTTTCTTTGAGAAGGAGAGTCACTCATATACTGTTGCATGAGGAATCACCTCCTTTTGTTGGTTTTGATCCTAGTTCATATTAGTTTCAGAACTGGAGTTCATGGTTTGGAAGAGACAGCAATTAATGCCAGTCCACTTTTTCCTCTTTCTGGAGATGTACAATCCATCCTTCCTAAACTGTGTCTTTGCCTTTCGCAAGAGAAGCCCCTGCCTACTCATCCGACTTACACAGGAGCAAGAGAGTATTTTCCGTTTAGTTGTGTATGTCTTTCCTAAAATTTCCTAGCAGCTGGGTTTTTTTAAATTTTACTTGACTGTCTCTGAGTGCAGAGCTGATATATTTATGAAGCTTATTTTCAGCAAACACTAGGGTTTCCCCCTTCAGTGGGACAGCAGTCTGTTCAGATGCTATCAGTTTTGAACACACTTCAGTTGTGTATATTTTCAGCTACCTATGTCTAGCAAAGAATCTTTAAGAATGATGTCCACGTTCATGGAGTAAAAAACAAAATAGACATTGGTAGTACAAAGATACTGGGCAGTACAAAGATAGCCTGAATTTATCCAAGCTCAAATAACTACAAGAAAAAAAAAACTTGGATCCAAGGTAGAAATATTTTAACGGAAATGGTGGTAAATCATGAGAATAACTTGCAGAGAAACTTCCCTGGACACTTTCAGTGAAGATCATAAGTCTCACAAAAACATCTGGAAGTGTCTGGGGAAATCTTACAGCAGCCTTAGGGTCCTTATAGGGGCATACAGGAAAGATGGGGAGGGGCTTGGGCAATGTAGTGATAGAAGGAGGGGTAACAGTTCTAAACTGAAAGAGGAAAGATTTAGGTTAGACGTTAGGAAGAAATACTTCCCTGTCGGGGTGCTGAACCACTGGAACAGGTTGCCCACACTAACTGTGGATGTCCCATCCCTGGAAGTGTTTAAGATCAAGTTGGATGGGGTTTTGTCTGGGTGGAAGATGTCCCTGCCCATGGCAGGGGAGTTGGAAACAGATGGTCTTAAAGGTCCATTCTGATCCAAACCATTCTGTGATTCTTTGTCTCTTCTCAGTGAGTCTTTCCAAGCATGTGATCTGTGTCTAGGGAGCTTGTTAACTGATTAAGGTTTACCCTACTCCCATCTTGTTGATTTTAGGTGCCATCTAAAAAAACTCCATAATCCTATAAATGTCCTTGCATTCCCTTTTTTTTCAAGATACATGGAAGAGACTAATAGGTGGACAAAAAGATTATATTCATTTTGAGGAGCTGGAAATCACTGCATGACAGAACCAAGTGCAAACACAGTGAGCTCTCATTTGCAACAGACTAGAAACAATAGGAACATGTTCCTATGCACTGAACCCTGGACTAATATCCCTTTTGGCCTTTTTAGCTCAAACTTGGTACTTCACTCCAAGTGACCTTATCTCCAGCCTTTGGTTCAGAGGAAGATCACATCTAAGTGAAAGTAAACATGGTCATGTGTCCAGAGTGTAAGAAGAAAATGCACTGACAAAAAAAAATAAAAATAGTATGAACAAAGAAAAGCATCGGGGGAAAAAAATAAACAAATTGAGGGAGAGCATATTTCCTGTCTGAATGAAGCCATGCATGATCTATTTTTAGCTTCCTAGAGTTAGTATCTACAAGGGTTAGCAGCAGGAGATTTATCACTCAGTCACTATAGCACTGTCTCTGTAAGACTGGCTGACTTTTTTTTGGTAAGTGAACGTAGTGCTTGTGAAATGTGCCAGACTGACACTCCGGGAACTAAATTCCTCTGTTTATTCACGGATCATGCACAGGATGCAGTAAGCCTGCTAGACAGCCAACATTTTGATGTTGCCATAGCATTCCCATGGAACATCCTTGCTGCTAGAAGTGTGTCCAGGATTACTCAGACTAGATGGGATGAGATTACCATCAGATTTAACTCTCTCAAAGCTCCGCAATATTTGCACAACCAGTTTCAAGTGGAGTAGGGATTAGTGAATTAGCAAACAGTAAAAGAGAGCACACTTTCAGTGTAATCTGAACCAATTTATTAACTGTCTCAGTTCAATGAAATCTGTTTTAAACCCTGAAAACATGGTTTGTGAGAACTAAGAACACAGATGTGGCTGAGTGAGGGGAAAAAAAGTGTCCTAAAGCCAGGGATTTCTAATGAGCATTGCAGTTCATGAAAATACGGCTAGCTAGTTGCAAAACTGTTATCTCAGGAACTAAAAGCAGAAAACTGTGTCAGCTTTGCAATGTCACATAAGCACGTGAGCTTATCTGGAGCAAAAACCCACTATTGTTATAAACTGCTCCCAGTGTGAATGAGAATAATCACTCGTGATGCTGCTGCAGAAATCCAAAATAATTCTTAACGTATCTATCTAGGGAAAAAAATATATGAAACATGTAAAAATATCACAATGATTTTACTTTTGTACAGATAAATGGTTAGAGCTGGTTTAATTTCGCATTTAAAGTCATGAGATTTCTAGAGATCTAAGCAAGACTGTATTTCACTTCACTGGATATGTGACTGAGAGGTGGCATTGTAACAGGTACATAGGTATAGAAAAAAATACCTGAGAGTTCTTTAACCTTGCAAAGAAAGGCTAAACAAGCCCCACGAATGGTAAATTGAAGGTAACCAAATTAACCTTCCAACATGAAAGCAGTTTCTCTCTGAGGGTGATTTCATATCAGAACATGTAGATCTGCAATCTGAAGATAATTAAAAGATGCCTCTGAAGTGACACCTGGCAAATAGGTCAGGTAGGTTCCTAAGAAAAGTAGGTCAGTGGCAGTGAAGTTGTACTTAGACTCTCCCTCACGACCACAATGACAGAACTTATTTTGGTTAGTATGAGAGTGGCTCATTGCTCACAACTTCTAAAATGGATATTTCTGTGCCAGTAACCCTCCCAGGGTAATATTTAGTTCAGAAATCAAAGTCCCTTTACCTTGGCACAAAAAGACACATAAATTCTATTGTCCAGTTCAAGTCAGAGATAAACAGAAGCATTCACTAAGTACCAAGGTGATCTGAACCTACTGCCTTTGGTAGAAGAGTGAAACCATGTCAAATCAAAAATTTTTTTTCCCTCGTCAAAAAGGATTACAAATTTAAAAGTTTTAAAAAAAAATAGATCTTTAAAAAAGGACCAAAGAAAGATGACTCCTCTTATGAAGGATAGTTGAAATAAATATAGATCTTACAGGAGCGAATGGATCTTATAAGAATGAATGCAGTTGTCTGGGAATTTGATAAGGAAACGTTATTTAAACAATGAACTTGTACAGGAAATAAATAACTTTCTGACAAAAGAGCTCTAAGGTTCTGAGAAAAAAAAATTCTCAATAATTAACTATTTTATTTGTCAACTGTGGGGAAATTATTTATAAACTGAAAAGGTAAGTCCTGTAATTTGTTGTGTGAATACACTGTTATTTGCATATAATGAAGTAGCTACATTCTTGATCCAGTTCAATGCTAACTTTAGGAGCTAGATATGGAGCTACAGGCCACACTTCCAAAATGATATTTTATAAATATTTAGACTTCGTGGTTGACTCTTTACATAACTATCATTACTTTAGTACACAATGAGAATTGATATTGTAGAAACAAAGGATTTTGTTATTTAACATCAGGTTTGCTGCTGCCTCTCCCAAATGCACCGTAGTGTTAACTCTAAATATAACAACATATGGCAGATATTTAAATGCTGATCCTAAATAAATTTTCTACATACAGGCTCTTGTTCAGTTCCGGTGTCAGGCTACCCTTGCTTGTTCTATGACATGGTTTCTGCTTCAGCTGCCACCATGGAAAGGCAAAAATCAGATTACAGTGAAGTTAACATGAAATCTGTCACAGATAAGATAGAACTCCCATGATTTTAAGATGGTGAAGGCTGAGTGTACTGACCCATCTGCAATAACTGAGGAAGTCGGTGCAAAACATATATTGTACATCAGGCCAGGCAAGATGGGTAAGCCACAAACAACTCTTTGAAGGTAATTTTATTCCTTTTTAAAACAAATGTACTGTGCTTTGGCAATCTACTGTGGCAACACTGAAGGAAGGTAACAGGAAGAAAACAGACCAGTGGCCAAGAGTTCTGTTTCCAAATACATATATTTTCTGGCTTTCACACTGTACCCATCAACCCTTGTTGGCTCCTCTCCCTTTGGAAATAGACCTGAGCCAAGAATTCCTTTCACGCTGGCAATCAAGAAAAGTCAAAATACAGCACTGACTCATTTATTTAGACAAACTGCCTAGATTGAAACCAATCACTTTAAAGTACAAGATATCCTAATCTCAGAAAAGAAAAAGTGAAAAAAGAGCCAAAAACCAGGCTATGGCACTTTTTGAGTGATATTAAACCTGGTCACCTCTTCACAGTCAGAATGCATGACACATTAAGATAGTAAGCAGCCTTATGTCCTTTCCAAAGAATATAGATCAACAAACATTTCTCCCCTCTGTCTTGGCATTGCCTGAATTCTCAAAATTAGCTCAAGAAACATCACTGTTTGCAAACAAGCACATCAATTTAATCTATCACTTATCTTCCCTGTTTTTGAAAGTAGAAACAAAATTTATTTCAGCTTTCCCGCATTGATGGAACTTTTTATTTACGTGTACAGCACACATTATTGAAGATGTGTGCTGTATCTCAGGCTTTTCTACAATACTGAAGGAAAAGAATAAATTCCTTTTAAGATGCACAAGATAGCTAAGGACCAAATCCTGCTTTGTTTTGGTTTTATTCTTTTCCCCTTAGGGAAAACTTTCATTGACGACAATATGAGTTCTTTACAAGGAAAGTAAGACCACACTCAAGAAAGTTAATGTAAAACATTTGCACAGAACTTTTCTCTTTACATTGCACAGCTCTGCTGAAGTTAATGAGACATCCCAGAATCACTGTACAAAGACACACAACTTAATAGCAGAAGTAGCTATAAACACCTTTTTAAATTTAAATTGGATAATGCCTCAGAACATTATCTCTGGAGTGAAAGATACTTCATTCTTCTACTATATTATTTTAATATATTAAAACCCTCTCTATGTCTCAAAGAAATTAGTCTAAAAAAATGTGCAACCTAAAATTTCCACTGATATGGTATATTGAGAAAAGAGAGTAGCATTTATCTCACTTAAAATCATCTAAAAGCAGGATAGATGGCCCAAGCCTATGAGTTCGGCACCATCTGTGGTCAGTGAGTATAATACTCCTATGGGACAATTCCTCTGATGCTGTTTGAGTGGCAAATGAGTCATGATGCCATATCTCTGGCTGTCCAGAGAGAAAAAAGACTGCTGGCCTAAGGTAAATGTCCAGTACCTGTACATTGTAGAATCACAGAATTGCAGAATCAATTAGGTTGGAAAAGACCTTTGAGATCATCAAATCCAACCTATAACCCAACATCACCTTGTGAACTAGACCATGGAACTGAGTGCCACATCCAATCTTTCCTTAAACACTTCCAGGGACTGTGACTGCACCGCCTCCCTGGGCAGCCCATTCCAATGTCTAACTGCCCTTTATGTGAAGAACTTGTTCCTGGTGTTCAACCTAACCCTCCCCTGGCACAGATTAGCACTGTGTCCTCCTGTCCTGTCTCTGGTTGCTTGGGAAAAGAGGCCAACCCTTACCTGGCTACAACCTCCTTTCAGATGGTTCTAGAGAGTGATAAGGTCACCCCTGAGTCTTGAGCCTCCTCTTCTCCAAGGTAAACAACGCCAGGTCCCTCAGCCACTCCTCACAGGACTTGTATGAGCTCTTCTTGACTCAGCCAGCTCTCCATGCACTTAAACTGCCTGAGAACAAAGATTTTTTTTTTTCTTTTCTGGTTTTTTGGGTTTTTTTTTTTTGATCTTGCCCTAACTCCTCCTCCTCCCCACCCACCCCAGTTTCTTAGCTCAAAAGGCACCATAGCTAATTTACAGTAAGTTTGACCTTCAGCACCGCAAAGATCATCTAATCCTGATTTGAACTGGCTGGATCATCTCTTCTAGCTAGTTTGTCAGCCCAAGTTTAAAATTTTCCAGTAAAACAGAGCACCTTAGATATGTTCTTTCCAGCCACAAAATATTTTCAGCTTAAAAAAATTGAGCTTCATTTCACTTTTGAATCAGACTAGCTTTTCAGCTCCCAGCTATTTGATATAGTTACACTTTTATCTGCTGGGCTGAAGAACCTATGTTCTGATCCTGGTGGAGAAGGAAGAAGTGAAGAAGGCATCTCTTGGCATATTTTTGATAAGCTAGCTTGATCAAGGTCTTTGAATCTTTCATTGAAGTCATGTTTTACATCTTGCAACCAACCATCTTATCTCTTTGTGAATCTTATCTGATTCTTGAAGTTTCCTCCTGCTTTTGAGATTTTAGCAGCTCATTTTGATATACACTGGTAATATAGCCTCACTAGTCAGCTTAGTTTTTCTGTTCCTATGCCCCAAGACCATATGGACCCCTTCCCTGAAGCATCACACAGAAATTCCCATTTGGAGATTCTAAAAGCCTTTTTTCAGACACATAAACCCTTATCCTTTAAATACAGCCCACTTGATTTGTTTCAAGATGCATCATCTAATAGAACTGTAAATGCTTCTTATATTGTGATTTATTTCCACCATTAAAGCCCTCAATCTGCACTAAAGAGTGCTTGAAAAAATTCTGGAGCTGTTTAGTCAGGAGATGCAACAGGGACTGAGAGTCAGAGCACTGACATCATGAAAATGTGTCCTAGTTCATCAGCTGAAGTCATAGATAAAAGTGTGCAGTGACTTGCTTTATCCGAAACATAACAAGTTTCACTAAATCAGTCATTTCCTTTGTTTTAGAAATTATTTCTGTTATTTATCACTCTGACAAAATCTCCCAAAAGATGTCTCTCTCTCATCCCAGACAGAACTAGCAGGATAAATGCATATTGCTCTGCACCTCTGAAGCGAAGAGATCCCCCAGCAATTACACAGTACTTCAGCACAGTGCTGGAGCTTCAGCAACTTGGCTACAAACATTGGCTCTAACAATGATTTAGAAAAGCAGATTAGGCTCTCTGAGACTTTTCTTTTATATAATTTAGTATTAATCTTTTTTTTTCTAACCTCTGTTTTCCTCTCATATGTGACTTCTCTTTATGGCCCTCTGTAAAGATGGGAAGCTTCTCTCAGAGTTGATGGAAACAAGCTTTGTTCTACACAGACACTTGGCAGAGCAGTTGTGATTGCAGTATTGTAACTCCCTCTAGCCCTGCTGGGTCTGGACACTGAATTCAAGCTGTAAATTCACAGCTTCTCCGCTTATTATGAGGAGCAGCATTGCCATCTGTTTTATGGAACCCTAAACCACATTTCATACCACGTTTACTTGATACGCAATTGCTGCTGCATTTATCACCCATGCTCTGGTAGAGCAGAAACCATTTTACCACCAGCTCATTGTTTGGAATACTGAAAAGTACAATTCTCATCGTGTGCCTGAACAAAAACCCAAGGTGCAGGTATTCCCTGCAGAACACAGGTTCTGAATGATTTCTTTTGGCAAACTGAAGCTGTCTAATCCAAAGGTTTAACTTAGATAGCATTGAAAGGGCAATGATAATATTAAAATCTTAAAATACTCAATATTCCAAATTTTACTCAAGTTTGAAGTCATATGGATAAATACGACTGTGTTTCTCATATTTTGTTTAGATGGTGCAGCATTTTGTAATGAAACTGTTTCTTAAACAAGCTCAGGGAAAAGACCTTTAGTGAAAGGCATGTCTTTCATTCTGCTCTGAAAATTAAATTCTGTATCTTTAGCACTTGTACTTGGAAGAGATTTTCCTTTTGACGATGATGACTTGATGACTTGAACTATAGGAGAGGATTCATTGTGTAGAAATTTTTCTTCCACATCACACTACTGGGGTTCATAAGGATCCAGAAAGGAGGATACAATATATATGCTTGATTTTTCATCTCCTCTCCCTCCATTTGTTTCATCTCTGATGGCTGCATGAAAACAGGAGAAGGAAATTAACAGCAATTTGCTTCCATTGGAAAAGAGCAAAAATAAAAGAGCAGTTATCCAAATCTTAATCAGACTAAGTGCTTTATATACCTTATGTGTTTACTGGAACTTTTCTAGTTTGGATATCAGAGAAAAATTCTTAATGGAAAGAACTGTCGAACATTGAAACAGGCTGCCCAGGCTGTGTCATCATTCCTGGAGATATTTAAAAGACTTGTAGATGTGGTACACAGAAACATGTTCTAGTGGTGGACTCGGCAGTGTTAGGTTTGTGGTTGGATAAGATTGGAAGTCTTATCCAACCTAAGTGATTCTGTGATTCTGTATGTTAGTTTTGATTATATTCTTGAAGAATAGCTCTCAGGGTAAGAGCAATTGGGAAATTTGGTCCCATATGCTAAGGGTTATGACTTACCTTCTCTTAAAATGAGTCTTAGGTTCTGTGTTTCTTTACCTTTGTTTCCCCATAGCTGGAAATATGAAGTGGCTGCCATTTTCAGTACAGCTGAAAAGGTCAAATGCTGGGTGTTGCTCTTTTGTGAAACAACAACCTCTTAATTCAGTGACAAATTCATGCAGAACCATTCAGTTCTTTTTTCAAAGGCTTTGAGGTCTGGAGACAGCACCACAGTAATCTAAACAACAGCTTTTGAACTTGAATATCTGCAAAGTAATTTTATTAATGTTTTGATCCTACAAATTCCTTTCTATCCTGAATTCTTGTAAAGCCAATGAAAAGATCTGGAGAATACATTAGACTGAATTTGTATGTTTTTCCTTTCCATGAAGTTTCATAAACCTACATGACCTAATTGCCCTGAGAGTAGATGTTTTGGGACATTGCATTTACAAAGTATAAAAGCATGTGCTTGAGCATATTCTAATAAGTAAATTCCTTTTAAGCATTTGCTCAGATTTCTGCATGTGCTTTACAACTTGGTGCTACAGAGTGGGACAGGTGACAAAAAGGGTTTGAAATCACACCTCAGTAGGTATAATACACAGTAGTAGTTAGAGGGCTAATTTTTCTCTGAAATAAAGACCAGGACAAATGGTCTCCATGTTTGAAAGCTTTTTTCATAAACACTAATGCTAAGCAAAAGATAGGTTTAAACTTTAGGTCTTTTAGTTTAATCCATTTCTATCAGAAAATCATTGTCTGCATAATCTCCAGAGAAAAATAATACAGACATTAAAATATATTTTGAACATAGAAAACTAAAACTAGTGCTTTATTGCTGAAGAAATAGTCATATACCATAAGTTCAAACCATACATCAAAGCTTGCTAAAGAGACAAGGCACAGAGTTTTTACGTACCGTACTACAAAACAACTCAAACCCCTGCACTTCTTTACAGGGACTTAAACTGGAGTGGTAATTGTATGCCAGCGTGAAATGGTTTATTTCATGAATGGAAAATAAATTCAGAACCACTTGGGTTTCATATATTCAAAGCAGTTGATTTCCTGAATACAGATGAACACTTGTACTTCCTCTTATTTTTCTTGTGTCCTCTTTCATTTTTAATGAATCTTTTGTTAGTCAGATGCAGTAAAAATGTTTAGGTCAAATCTCACGAGGTAAAATCCAAAACTCTAGGGAAAACTAAGAAAGATTGATTTGTTTGGTTTCTAAAAACATAACCACATTGCAAAGAGCCTCCAGCTGGCAGAAGAGAAAAAATGTCTCTCCCAATTGCAAATTGCCAATTCTAAAATGGCACAGCAGCAGCTTTCCACCCTGACTACCTGCGGCTGGCCTGCTCTCCACCTTCCCTCTGCCAGGCAAAATAATAGCTGCCTCTTGCCATCTCTTCCATCCACGTCCCCAAGAATGCACATCAAGTTATGAAACACAGTTTAAAATTGTGTATTTGAGATGAGCCTGTACTATAGCTGTCGGGATCACAAACAGGACTGAGATGAAGTACATGTTTTTCTCCAGAGCATCTGGCATGGCTGTGGGGAGAAACAGTCAGGCTTGCAGCTCATAAAGCCTTCCATGGGTCTAAAAAAAATGCAATTACTGATCTTGAGACTAATTCTTCTCAGTTTAACTTCATTATGCTAATCAATGAAAAAGCTTTACTGACAGCTATGTGCCTGAAGAAATCTTCTTGACAAAAGGAAACAAGAGCTTTCAATCTCAGGGAATGAAGATAGTTGTGCAGAGGAAACCAAGGAGCAGGACAAGTTTTTATGGGATTTAAGTGATCTGAATGTCACTGGAGATGAAACAAAACCTAAGAAAATTGCGTTAGAAAAGGCGTTAGAAAAAGTTGGTGAGTCTGGTGGGGTGAGATGTGGGTAAGGTAGTGTGCGAATTCTCTTAGTAAAAATGAAAGTAAGCAAAAGCTTAAAAGAAATGTGGGCTGAGATGATGCTCCAGACAACAGGAAGCAGCAGGGTTGTGCATGTTCAGGAGGCTGCAGAGCTTCAGACTTACTGCTTTGCTTTTCTCCTGTATTTGAAGCCTGGCAGAACTTCAGCACTGGCGGTGAAAGAGGAGCCCACCCGCCCAGAGCAGCTAATCCTTTGCTGTTTGTGCTGTGCTCCTGGAAAGAGGGAGATTAATTGGAAAAGCAAGGAAAGAGGGGAAACTCGCTCCCCTAGCACTGAAGAGGTGGTGAGCTTGGTGATTTATGAACAAAACAGTCCCAGTGCCTGTTGTGGGGTTCCAAACTTTATAATAGAAACTTAGGAGAGCTCAGAATATAGTTCAGACTGTAGAAAATTTAAGCATGGATGTGCCCAGTTCCTGGGTAAAAGAGTTCATATAGGAGCATCAACTGTCAAGATGGAGAAGGTCATTGTCATGCACATTAGCAGGTTTCTGGGTATCTGAGGCAATCCCAGGTGAGGCTTCTAATGAGTTAGACTGCTCCTAAATTTAAGCAAGTCCTCAGCAGAAATATTTTTGGTGGGGTATTTTGATATTATGATGTTCATCCCTGTCTTATTTAAGAGGTTTTGGTTGGTTGGTTGGTTGGTTTTCACTGGAGTATAGTGTTAGAGCAGCCAGATCTGAGACATTTTGCTCACCAGCAGGAAAGCAGCACAGGGCAGTGGCTGGTAGAGAGCTGAAGGGTATATGCCTGCCCAGGGCACTAAAATCCTCCTTGTCCAGAACATGAAAAGGAACCGCAGAAGACACAAGGAGCAACCAAATCCCAAAGAAACATCCCTGGCAAAAAATACGAAATTAAAATAAAAGTGAAGCTGTTGCAAGGGATGGCCATTACCCTCTTTCTCTGTGTGTTCTCTTTCCCTCTTTCCTCCAGAAGAGTAGGAGTAATTACAAACAGCATCTGTGTCAGGTGAGACCTGTAGGTGTCTAAACACACCCCAGCTGCACTGGGTACAGGAGTGTCTCTTTGAAACACCCAGTGCCTGTTTCTCTGTAGAGAAACTCTAGCTCTCATCTGTAAACACCGTGGGGAAAGGACTATTTAAACTAAAAGACAGGGATTGTGGCACAAAGACCAATAATTCAGTAATGGATAAATAAGGCTGAACAGCAGTAGAAATTTTCTTATGGTCTGGAGTTTTGTCCCAGGAATAGTTTTAACAGGATCAGGGAAATTAAAGAAATTTAAATAGTTTTAAACCTGGAGTTCCATTAGAGCAGAGGTGACTAAATACACTGCAGTGCACCTGAGCTAGATGACATGACTGGCTCCTTGTATATTTCAATTCTTTGACACATTTAACATCACACTTTCTGGAGTGCAGTTTGCATTCTGGTGAATGCTGATTGCCCATGAAGGATTTTTAGGAATGACAGTCCTGGGCAAACCTTCCACTAGCAAAGATTTCCTGCCCTGTCTAGAATTGCAACAGAAAGGAGAAATTAACAAGGCTCCTATTAGAAATGTAATTCAGAAAGCAATAAAGACTCTGGGTTTAGATCACATTGGAGGCTTGTGCTGTAGTTCAGCATCCAGGAGAGGGAAGAGAGGAATCCCCTACTTTTACTTTGGAG
Source organism: Cyanoderma ruficeps (assembly GCA_008694505.1). Lineage (NCBI taxonomy): Eukaryota > Metazoa > Chordata > Aves > Passeriformes > Timaliidae > Cyanoderma > Cyanoderma ruficeps. The sequence continues at coordinate 17,209,607 of VZDJ01007754.1, forward strand.
ACTCCTCTTTTTCCAAGGGAATTTGGTTTCTAGCATGTTACAACAGTGCTCTTGACCAGAGTGTCTAGTCTTTCTCTGCAGTGATTTTTCAGTCCTCGTACTGGTAAGCAACCCACAAACAGTTAAGTTGTGTCTGGATTAGCCTTCTCAGGGCAGGAGGAGAGGGAGGGAATGGGGGTGGGGAGGAGGGTCTGGTTAAAATTTGGGTTTAGCTGCTCTTGAATTCACACCCTGGTTTTGAGAGCTTTAAATCCATATCTACATAATACAGGTTTTGACATATTCTGACCACATCATGAGTGATTCTTTTGGGACTAGAAGGTCCCCAGATGTCCGATTAGATGTTATGAAAGCCTGGTGCTCTCTATTCCAAGAAACTAGGAAACATCCTGTGGTCAAACTCCTTCAGCTTTCCTACTGACTTCAGTCATAGAGTTCTGAGAAGTTTTGTTGGCTAATTTTATATAAAAATGTCCGATTATTTTCTTGGTATTACGTTCTCAGAGATGACTGATGAGGTGCAGATAGCACTGAGCACACTGTGCTGCTAGCAGGGACTCTGGAAAGCTGGGGCTGGCAGGGCACTCCTGGTGTCCCTGCTCATCTTCTGCAGGTGTGCAAGGATGAAGGTAGTGAGTGATGGTTGTTTGCCAGCATAGATCATATGAGTTCAGATGAGATTATAATTTTTTGGTACAGCCTTTGACTTTTAAATTTTTGCTATGAATGGAACTAGGAAAAAATCCCATGTTTGTGGGCATAAAGGGTAGAGATTAGCAGCTCAAAACTGGACTAATACAAGGGAGTTTGGGTCATTCCTAACAATAGGAAAAATAGATGGCATTTTAGAGAAGGAAAAATAGAGCAACATTTTTACTTAAAGGCTTTACTTATGTATCTGAATGATATGTGAATGCAGAAAGATCGGGAGATGCTCTGACTGCAGCCAAGTTACTTTTCCAGTGTGGGAACTGAGTTCAGAGATTTTGCTCTCCTGTGGTGTCCCAGTACTGCTGCAGGGGCAGAGATGGAGCTCTGAAACATAAATGCTTCAAAGAAGGAAGGTATTATGTTCAGATGTGAGGTGTTCAAACCAATCCAAATTTGAGAGGGGCTTTGTTGTTTTAAAAGGAATGTAGGAACTGTTGGAGAAAAAAAGTCTGGAGAAAGCCAGAGGATGCAAGTGAAAAATAGTAGAATGAAGGGATTAAACTTCAAAAAGTCTGTATTACAAGAAATATTAGTTCCCTTCATCCAGCTTGCTTCTAGATTCTGGGGTCTTAGTGAAACTAGCCTCTGAACTTCAGTAACTCCACAGAGTTTGCTCACCACAGAGTCAGTGGAGACTGAGAGGAGTCTTTGCCATTCCCCAGAGGGAGACCTTGTCTGGCTGTGTTAGGTAACTGGAGCTCACCGAGGGTAAATTGGAATAGGAAAGTGGGAAAAGACAGAGCAGAAAACAAAAGCAAAAATAAGCATGCTGGCTAAGGATCAAAACAAGAGGTTAGACAGCAATTTCTAAGAGAGGGTGAGATAAAGAAATATGAATGATGCAATCTATGAAGGAAAAAGTAAATTGCCAGGGGTAAACTAGACTGTGGAGAAGGCAGCTGAAGGAAAAAAGATAATATAATCCCAGCTAAGCACCTTGAAGAAAATAGAGTAAAAAATAGAAACCTTCTGTTTGTCTTAAAGAGCTGCTTCAGGCATTGCTGTCTGGAGAGCAACACCTTTTGCTTATCACTATTTTATTGCAAAAGAGTGAGAAGCTCTAATTATTCCTGATGTCCTGTTTGTTTTGGAAGTAAATCTTCACATGTTCTGTTTGCTTGATGCACTTTTAAATTACTGCCCTGATCTTAGCATAAAATCTGAAACAGAGAACTGAAGCAAACATTCTCTTGATCTGTGCTTCTGAAACCGAAAGAAAAAGTGAAGCTTCAGTTACTCACAGACATTTAACTAAAAATGGTGCAACAAACTACAGCTCAGTGCTGGGCTATTTGGGTCTTTTTCTCAAATTTCAATTCTAGTTCGAAATGGTAATCCTGAGATCCTCTCCTCCAATTTGCTACCACATTGCTTCACCAAAATAGCTTAAAAAGCAGCCAGCTTTAATTATGTCTCTGCCCACATTCTGTCTTAAGCAAGCTTGGTGTTTTCTTCTTGTTTGGCTTAGGTTGAAACCCCGAACCTGGGAAAGGAGTTTTTCTCTGAGGAGTTAAATAGGCTGCAAGCTCTCTAATAAGAGGAGAAAAGTGGCACACAACTCATTTCTAAAAGCATCTATTTCTTTGTGGCAGACGGAAGCCTTCTGAGGTCCAGGTCAGACACCAAGCTTTTAGGCTGGATGAATCTCCCTCTGGATGTTCCTGCCAAGGAGGTAGGCAGGCAGACTCAGAGCAGAATGGGAGGGGAGGAGTTCTGTGGGTCAGGATAAACATAGCTTGGGGTCCAGTCATCTTCAACTGGCCATTAAGTCTGGAGCAAGGAGGGGGAAAATGTGCCAAAACCAGTAAAAATATAATCCATGGCTCTTAAACTTTGTGTTAATCATATGACAAGAGATCTGTCCTGCCTGACCTGTAGTCTAGGGGAGACACTAGTGTCTATGATCTAAGGACTCCAGGATTTAAAAAAAAAGATTAGCCTTGCACTTCAACCACCACAGAAATCTAGCAGTGTGCACTTTTCATCCTTTTTACATGACATTTCTTTTTACATGACATTTATGACAGTCTTCTGTGCTGCCTATCTGTAATAGAGACATGTCAATGGAGAGCTGAATAAGGTATCTGGAAAATGAGGCTCAAAGTTTCATTAATGCAAACTATTAGACAGCTCCTGACTCCTTTTTTAGGGGACCAGATTTTGACCATAACAGAGGCCCAGGTTCAGCTTTGGAGGACCAAAAGCCTCAAAATTGACCATAAGGCCCACCAGGGTCTTTGATCAGACCAGAGGCAGGGAGTTTGACTTCCATGTCTTCCATCCAAAACCAGAGGTCTATCTAAGAAATTTCTATAATTTTTTTCTCATGGAAGGTGCTTCAGAGCCAGTTTCTTCCATATGTGACCTTTCCATACTATTGCAATGCAATCCATAGGGTGTGTGTGCCTGACTATAAGCAGATTCACATTCAACTCTTGTGCTGCAGGATGGAAAAACTGTAAGAAAAAGAAAAATAAATTAATGACATAGATTCTTATAAATTTTATGAGCAGAATCGCACCCTTCATCTTCTGCAACAAGGGCAAAAAACCAACTTCTTCAGAAAGGCTCTCTGATGATTAAAACGTTGTTGGCAATAGAACTGCAGAGGCTTATTATGAATTCCCTCTTGCAGTTTTCACTGCTGTCTCAGATAGTTGGCTGGCATCATGGAAAATCTGTTTCATTCTAGATGAGGAAGTGGGAAAAAAGGTTTAAGGCTAGAGTCAGACCTGTCTTATCAATTCATAACAGTAAATCCTATCATGGAAATAGATGGAAGTGGATGAAGCTATACCATTTCATTATTTGCTACTGTGAGCTACATTATTTTATGTTTTTATGGTATGTAAAAGATGGGGAAGATACATACAAAATAGCACAAAACACATATGGTTCTTTAATACTAAATGTCTGTGACTGGCCCACAGGGGGTTCTAGATATCTGCAGGCTTTTCCTTTTTTTTTCCTTCTCAAAGCCATGAAAAGTGTTTGTATATGTAAATGACATAAAAATATGCAGTTATTTTCCCTATAGACATACTGATTTTGGAGGAAGATAACTAGGGCACATTCCAGGCAATGGAATTCTCTGCGTAAAAGACAATTGTTCCTTCCTTCCCCACAGAAAGATCAATGCTCAAAAAGGCTTTTTGCTCTATTACTGCCATGTGTGGCAGTAATGCATTCTATTCTGAAGCTCTTTAAAAAAGGTGTATTGCTATATTGCCTCTCAAATATGAACTGATAGCACAGACATAAGGGATGAGGAGACTGGATAAAATACATGTCCATAATGAGAGCATTCTGGCAGAGCAACAATAGGTTTGTGAAAGAGCTGAGCTGCCTTAAAGGTCTGAGCTCATGAGAACAGCAGCCTTCAGCCTTTGAGGAACAGTGGTCTGCTCAGGGTTTCTTTTATAAACTTTTTTTCCCTTTATACATGTTCCCAAAACACATTGATTTTGCCTTCAAAATAAAACATGTGGAGGGCACAGGGGGTCCTTTCATTGTTGGAAAGAAAGGCTGAACACCTATCTCTGTGTGGATGCCAAACAAGGACAGCCATGTCTGTATTCCAGTCATGTTTCCGTATTGTTTGTGCTGTCCTGCCCATTACCAGAGAACGGGAAACTGCTTAGGGGGATGTAATTCTGTTTAAAAGTCTGTCACTATGAATTACCAAGGGGAAAAGGCAAATCACAGGGTAGCACAGCAGTACTTTGGTGCCAAAAAAATCCTAGACCTTTGCAGTGTCAGGAAATAATTTGCAGTGAATACCCAAGTTCCTCTTTGCAATTTTCTTGAGGCTAGAAACATGCTAATATCTTCTATTTAGAGAATACTGCATGTTAAAGGCAGATTTGGAAAGGGAAGAGGACACTTCCAATTTCTACCACTGCCAAATTTCAGTCTTAATAACATGCAGGTAAATAAGTGCCTTGCATTAAGCATGATCAGGTCTACCTGTTCTGTGTAAGGTTTCCTCCAGTGACAAAAGAGCTGTATTTGCAGTTTGTTTACCTCAACCTTGTTTTTCATCCTTGTTCAAAAGTTGCATAACTATGTTGTCTTCAAGAAACAGGATGTTTATAATATAAAAGCAGATGAGCCTGGGGTACTTTGGGATACTGTAAGTCACATTTAAAATAACTTTCACATAAAATTATTCAGCAGAAAGTGGTAGCGTGGAGTGAGTCAGTGGTTCAGATATGCTCTAGTGCAGTTAAGCAACCTAGAAGAATTTATTATTGGTCATCTTAGAATTGTCATTAATCCCTGAAATGAAACCAATTCTGCTTGTATTTTCAAAAGTTTTATTCAGAAGGGTCGTCCCTATGGAAAACATTAGCAGAAAGCCAACACATCAATGAAATTTTATGCTAATCCTCAGAAGAGGGTAGGAGAGGGGTAGAGGTCAAGAATACAAAGTAAGGAATATACCTTATGATGATCTATGCACAACAGCAGATTTCATTTCTACAGAGGCCTTAGAAGGGGAAAAAGACCCAAACAACAACCTTGTTCTTTCATTAACTGAATAATGATTAGAACTAAAATTCAATTCAATTCCAGCCAGTAGATAGAATGTCCAGAAAATGCCAATGCCAACAGTCTATTCAGACAGACAGACTTGGCTAAGAACCACATGTTCTTTATGGCCATTAGATTCTTTAAACATTTGTAAAATAAGATAAAAACTCATTACAGAGAAGTTTGGAGTTTTTTGGGTTTTTTTTTAGATAAGGTCAGTAAGGGTGACAGAGCCACCAGCCATTTGTGAGTGTCACAATGCCACTTAAAACCAGAATCTCCCATTTCAAGCAAACTGGTGCAATATCACATGAATGAATTTTTAGAAACAGACAGGATGGATAATAATTTACTTCTTGTTTTTAAGTGTAAATGTTTAATAGGAAGGAATTTCTTTGCCTCCAAGTGACTGCTTGCTCTTAATATTCAACAGAACCTAAATTGGATTGATGTTAAATGATTAGATTTGCCAGTGAAAGGATTTCCCTTGAACTGCTTACGAGGAGTCTGTCAAAAGACTCATGTTTTGTCCTTCTCATGCCACTTCTGTCCATTCTGAAAAAACCCAACTTATTTTACTGTCAGATTTACAAATTAAGAAATGTTGTCCCAATGAATGTAGTGTCTGACTGAACAGGGCTCTGATTAGCTGGCTATGCCAGGGCTTACCATTACAGCACAAAATAATGAAACTAGTTTAAAAAAAATTGCTTCTTTCTCTATTTGAACATGAAAAAAGGAAAAAAAGCAAAAAGCAAAAAATGGTCCTCCAAAAAATTGTAAAAAAAAAAAAAAANTGTAAAAAAAAAAAATCCCTGAAATGAACATTTTTAACTCCCTCAATTCTTTTTTAAACCATTTCATTTTTTCCATCCAAAAAGTGATTTTTTTCTCCATGCTTAGTTCAGTGAAAGAAGGTGGGTATTTTGTGTGTGTCTTTTTTTTTTAACAGTGTTTTCAAATTACCCTTCTTGTGATTTTTTTTTGCTTTTACATGTTTGAGACTTTGAATTTTGCATTCTTGAAGAATCATAGCATATCCTGAGCTGGGAGGATCCACAAGCATAATCAAAGTTCAAATCCTAGTCTCTTCAAGGAGAGTAAAGAATGAATAAAGGAAAGATAAATATGTTTTAAAAATTGAGTTTTTAAAAACAGAAACAAAAAGAAATTATATATTATTTTTTAAAAAAGGATCTTTTAAAATAACTCATGTTTCAAATATACTTATAGGAGTGAAATATCCTTTGGCAATCCCTCTGAATTAACATTTGCTATACCTGACAAGATCTGGGAATGTCCTTTCACTCTTCTGGTGTTTACAATAATCACTTGAGTCTGTAACTATGACTTTTCTTTGTAAATTCAGTTTTCCATTTTAGTTGCTCTACTAATTTTATATAAATCAGCACCTTCACAATTTTCAGTAAAATCAATACTATGCACAACGGCTAAACATGTCTATCAGCTCTTCGATGGGCACGTCTAATAGTGTTTTATGGTTTAATATGCTTTAATATATCCAATATCCAAAATGCTTTTGCAGGGCTGGATCAAACTAAGAAGCTTTGTAAATTACTTTATAAGAACCTTGCATAAAATTGAAAAACATTAGACAGAAGAAAGGCTGAAAGAGAAAACTATTTTGATTTGTGTCATGAAAAATTATTCCAGGCCTCTGAAAGCAGAAATTATTCAGCATCTCAGAAACAGTCTGCAGCACTTGGAGAAAAGCACAGGATTGCAGTCTAACTATAAAGTACCCTTGTACAGTTTTCTGCATTTGTTGCCATCAAAATCAGCAATATAAATTAATTTAACATTAATCAAGACAATAAGCTAGATAATGAAGTAAATTGCTCCCATACCTCATAGAGATGTTGCTATGGTATTTCATGTGGTGCAGAAGTCTCTGGCTGACCAGTGAGATACTGCAGTGTTCTGGGTGGTTGTAAACTGCAGAGAGCCCTTTGTCTTCTAGGATCTATTCTGTGGGGCAAGGATGTGCTTCTGCTCTGTATTTCTGCTCTGTGTTTCTGCTCTGCGTTTCTGCTCTGTGTTGCATCACACAGTCAGGAAAAGAAGGTGCCTCAGTCCAGGTGTGCAAGGAAGGTCATCCCTGGTGGATCTGCTGCTGGACATCCCTTTGGGAGTTGGTTTGGTGCTCTCAGCAAAGCAGGGAGTGCACAGCAAAGCAGCTGCATTCCCATGGGGATGGTGCACTCCCTGTGAGCCATGAAAGCAAGCTGAAATGTCTAAAAGGAACATAGCGGACAAATATCTAACAGGGGGTGATGGAAACTGAAGGCAATGGAATATTTCACTTCTGCGCCTTTCTCCCATGTCTTAAGTACAATCCCATGGCTGCGCAAAAATATGGAAAAGAAGCTGCCTTGGCCCTCTGGGATAGCTTCCACTTTGGGGATGTGGGAAGCTGGAGAAGAGTGTGCCCTGATCAGATGCTGTCATTGCTAGACTGCTGATTGAGAGGCAACCCTTGCCATTGTCCTTATCCAGCCTTTCACAGAGTCAGCTGGTTGTCAACCAGTGCCCTTTCTTCTCCCAAGACCCTTCTCCCAAACCCCCAGTATTCAAAGAGACTGATGAGCAGAAGAGGTCACAAACAGACAGTTGCTCAAAGATGCTCACCTCAGCATGGCAGGAAAGCACCAATGTCCAGGAGAGAAGCTTGTCACTTCCTTCTGCTCCAGTGGCAGGGAAGCACCAATGTCCAGGAGAGAAGCCTGTCCCTTCCCTCTGTGCCTGGTGAGCAATTACAAATCTGCTTCTTCAGACCCTGTTGGAAGTTGTGATATTATCATAGGCAGGCAAGGGCTTCTAGGCCTCCTTCCTGGCCCAGCAGAAGAGGCAGTTATCTCTCATCTCCCTGCTGGGCACAGAAAGGCTAAATCATCTTTTCTATTCACACCATTCCCCTGGTCTGATGCTCAGTTGTCTGTACAATCCTGGGTTTCCCGTGCAATCCCACGTTGCCTGTTCAAACTTCCCCCAGTTTTCTACGCAACCAGCTACAACTACAGTTAAGGAAGCAGCCTGGTTGCTCTGGAATTTTTACAAGACTAAATATGTCCACTGAGACAGGCTCTCAAACTACAGTCATTTTACATTTAATCATCCTGTTTAACTATCTTTAAGCCACCCATGTGCACAGATTTTTCATTACATTTTCAATGGGCTAATAACCACTCTGAGCCTGTGCCCTACTTGTGCACATTTAGCCAACCTAAAATGCCAACTGGCACTACTTGGTCATTTTCAAATGCAAAGGCAGATGTCTGCTCTTGTAGGCAACATGGCCTGGAAGGTTTTTTTGTTATTCTTGTCTTTTTTCTTTCTTTTCTTTTTTCTTTTTTTTTCTCCCCCCCTCCCCCCGGTTTGTGTGCATAATCATCCTTTTCACTGATCAGGAGTATTTTTCTGTAATGAAGTTTGGTTTCCTGGCTCTCATGAGCTCTCTTTCATAAGAGAGCAAAGGGGGATTCCTCATTAAAGAAACAAGCCTGTGCAGCTATAGAAGAAAGAGGCTGGTATTGAATTTTCACTTTTTCATTTGGTTCATCAGAAGAAATATTTTTTGTTCATTTTTCAGTCATCAAAGAAGACTGTACTGAATGCTCTGTGTGTGTGACTTGACCATGATTATATTTTTTAATATGCATTTTATTGATAGATATAGAACATATTTATTCCTTCTGTCTGAAATAACTTTAGCAACTGCTCCCAGAGATCCTTTTCCGTAAAGCACCTTGGCGCATCTGAGCTTAGCATCACCAGTTTGCTGCACTGTCAACATTAGACAGCTCTGGGCTCTTGGGAAGCCTGGGGAATGTGAGACCATTCCCACAACAGCAGGAAGGGGATCATCTTTGGGGAATTCACATCTGCTGGTGCAGCCCATAGATCTTCCTCCAGCTAAACTGCGTGGCAGGAATGAGGCTTCCCTGTCCTGTGATACCAGCTCCTGGGATGCATTCCTGTTGCCACCCACTCCCCTTCCTCCTCCCTATCAACTTTGTGCTTTTTTCCCACTGTTTGTTGCCACTCTTTTATGGCTTCTCCCCTCTGACTGTGAGTCCTTTGCCCACAAACACAGGGTGCATCTTCTCACAGCTTTAGTCAGACCATAACTAGGACTTCATTCCATGTATGCTTCATACAACATACAAACACAGATGCATGTTTGTTTGCCATTTTACCATGACATATGCAGAGTAAACCAAAGGGCCTGCAGGGACCTTTTTCTGTAGCCATTATTCTTCCATTTTACTTATCTCTCTCCCATCCAGTATATGCAAACATGAATTATAAACTCTTTGGGACAGAGTACTTCATTTTATTTGCCTATTAGCAACAACAGTCATCTGCATGAGGAATGAATAATTACATTTTTTATTACAAGAGCGAGCAATGGAGAGGTTTTATTTTTTATTTTTATTTAGAATGCAAATAATCAGGTGAAAAAACCTATCGTTTGCTTTCTGCAGTGGCTCTGGAGAACTCCTTCAGGATTAATTTCAAATTGTGGGAACCTCTATTAAGGGGTGTTTTCTTTACCACTTTAAGGTAAAAGATTACTGTCATAAAAGGATCACTCCTCTGCAATTAAAAAAAACATGTTTTAAAGAATAAACATCTATTTTAAAAAATTGTGTTGTTAATGAAATTGAAGATAAGTTAATCATCTTGTCTTTTCTGTCTTTCCTGCCCTGTTCTAAGAACTTCATCTCCCTCTAGATTACAAACAAGACAAGAGTTAGACATGAGATAATTTACCACATCATTTATTTACACATTTTAATGAAGGAAAGATCATAGAAGCATAACAGGGCTGAAATTATTGTCAGTTGGGTTGGGAAATGTATATGAATTCCAGGAACAACTTAGTCAGAACTGACACTATTTTAATTTTAAATGGAAATTATGCATCTAACAAGTCATATCCTGTGTTCTCACTGCTGTTCTCTGCAAAACAAGAATCCTAGAGGGCGTAATGGAGATCTCACAAAAAGTTCTTCTCAGACCTCAAATCTGATGAAATCTGATATGTTATTCTCGTTTAGTTTTAAATGCAGCGCTGCACTTGTGAAAAAAAAAAATTAAAACCAGGTATTTTAACATGCCTTTGATATTTAATTTTCTTATTTTGCAATCAAATAGCATGGAACATTGCCTTGATCCATATCAAATCATTGGAAGTGCCGTTGATGGAATGATTTAAGCCTGGTGGCAACTAAACACTATGCAGCTCCTCGCTCACATGCACATTCTGCCATGGCCCCATGGTGGGAAGGAAAAAAGAATTGGTGAAAAAGATAAACCCATGGGTTGAGATAAAAACAGCTTAATCATTGAGATCAAATGAAAATGTCACTTCTACTACAAGTAGTAATATAATTGTAACAAAACAGGCAAAAAAAAGAGAGAGGAATGAAACCTGAGAATAACTAGTGCTCTCTACCTGCTGACCAATGCCCAGCCTGTCCTTGAGCAGTGATTGGCAGCTCCCAACCAACTCCCCCCAATTTATACTCTGAGCATGAGATTCTATGGTGTAGAATATCCCTTTGACTAGTTCAGGTCAGCAGACATGCCCTTGTATACCTGGGCAATGAAAAATCTACAGATAGGAGCAGGTGAGAAAATTTTAGAGAGTTTATTGCTGGTTGGTTTGGTGCTTCTGCTCTCCTGTGCATAGTGCTAAAAAAAAAGTGTGTTTAATGAGGGCAGTTTTCAAGTCCCTGGTGCAACGTAACTCCCTGTTGGCTTTTGTCCCATCCTTTTGATTCCCCCACGGACCTTCTTCTGTGACAAGTGACAAGTTCGTGGTGAGACAAGACATAAATGAAACCTTAATATTATTCTATACTTACAAACGAGATGACAGGTAATTCTATGTATTCTGTTTTCCCTATAAGGGGACAAGGACTAATTAATCTTCTTTTCCATTATCTCAGTTAGAATTTCTAGTTTCTTATTAGTGGCAAAATAAAAATTGCAGCATTTTATAGTTATTCACTTGGGAAAGGGAGCTATGAAGATAAGGAAAACGTGTTGTAGTTATTTAAGTTAAACTGCATTAAATCAGCAGAAATACTGAGGCTTGCTCTTTCATTTCTGCAGTGGCAAAGTTCAAGTTTAAAAAGAACAAGTGTAGGTCTTCCATGATACTTGTGATTTATCATTTCAAATATGCCCTGAAGTTATCTGTCTGAATCTTCACAGTCTTGCCAATAAATCCTTTCCATGACCTGCATTTACTTTCCCATATTCATCATGTTCATTTTATGACATTATTTCTTTGTTAAACCTCCTGAAAATTCTCATCCTTCTCTTGCCCCATTTATTGCAGCAACCTTTGGAACCCAGATCATGATGGGTCTGAAATCTATGAAATATTTTTTCCCAAAACTGAGGCCATACTACTCAAATTTACATCTTTGGAGATGTGTCACAGGTTTTTTTTTTCCCATGTTGCCCCCTTTGCATGGCAGAAAAATCTGCAAAGTGACTTCACTGTCCATATGCAAGTTTCCTCTCAAAACTTGCCTCAGCTGAAATGCCGAGAGTCTGATGGTCAGACAGCTGGCATGTTGTAACTGCGGTTTTCACTACCTACCAGACTGAATGTTATAACAAAATCATAAAATGGAGTGGGTTGGAAGGGTCCTTCATCTAGTTCCAAGGCTTCTGCCATGGGCTTTCACTAGCCCAGCTTGCTCAAAGCCACATCCAGCCTGGTTTTGGACACTTCCAGGGATGTGGCATCTGCATTTCCTGTGGGCAACATATTGCGGTGGCCTCACAGTCTTCATGGTAAAGAATTTCTTCCTAATATCTCACCTAAACCTATCAAAGGGTGTTCTAAATTCTCCCCAAAGTGTTCTCTTACTCAATTTGTACAATACCAATGCTTTCAACCCAATTTCCTCTGAGAGGTGCTCCAGCCCTCTGATCATCTTTGTGACCTTCCTCTGGACTCACTCCAACAGCTCCATGTCTTTCTTATGCTGGGGGCCCCAGAGCTGCATGCAGCACCCCAGGCAGCGTTTCATGAAAGAAGAGTAAAAGGAGAGACCCCCTCCCTTGCTGTGCTGGCCACAATGCTTTTGATGCAGGCCAGGACAGGATTAGCCCAGCAGCATCTTATCCTGGTAGAAATGTCTGGCTCCAAAGCAAACTGAAACACAATAAGAGAAGTAGCTGGAGCCCTTAAAACAGGTACATTGCTTCTTTTATAAAGTTATTTACCACTGTTGAAGCAGGTGACATTCAACCCTCTATCAAAGCATTGTTCAATCTCTAAAATGCTGATATTATTAATCTAGAACCATCATCTGAAAGATGTTATATAGTACTAAAATTTTCTAATGTTTTCATTATTGCAGATAGTGTAGTTTTCTTTTAATAGTCTACAACCTCCTCATGAGGAGAGGGAGGAGGAGGAGCAGGTACTGATCTCTGTGGTGACCAGTGACAGGACCTCAGGGAATGACCTGAAGTTGTGTCAGGGGAGGTTTAGGTTACATTTTAGGGAAGGGTTCTTCACCCAGAGGGTGGCTGGGCACTGGAACAGGATCCCCAGGGAAGTGGTCACAGCACCAAACCTGATAGAGCTCAGGAGGTGTGTGGAAAATGCTCTCAGGCACATGATGGAACTCTTGGGGATGGTACTGTGCGGGGCCAGCCAGGAGCTGGACTCAGTGATCTTTGTGGGTCTCTTTCCACTTGGCATATTCTGTGATTCTGTGTTTATTCCTTTTGTGAACATCAAAAATTTTATTAGTGAATTACCATTTGACAAAAGTTTCCCTTATTGGTGTTGCAAGCAGGTCACGGTTAATGCAGAGGGAAAAGTCTGGGGTTACAGACGTAAGCAATGCACAGGTTTTATGGGGTTTAGTAGATTATTAAGATGTGACAGTTTTAAAGTCTGAGAAGTTAATTAAGCAGATGGAAGTACAGCCTGAAAGCACAGTTATAGCCAAGGGCCTTCATAAGGGTAGCTATCACAAATACACATGGCTGTGAAAAGCAGGTACCATTAATGGTCAGAAATGAGGTTAAAGAATCAATTAGTATTTTTTATTTCAGTTATTGTAAGCATAACATTAGATCATTCAGGACAAATCTAATGAACAAGGCAAAACATGGTCATCCGCTTTCTGTAGAAATTAAACAAATTTGGGTCAAGAAATAATTGTAGTAGGAGCTGATGAACAAAATAACCACACCATTTGAAGTGTTCTGAGATGAAGCAGAAATTCCTCCATAGCAAATAAACATTCCTGTGCATCTTGTTCCCAAACCTTCAGCTGTCACTGTCCTCAGCCTTCTCTAAGGCCGGCTCTGTGATGTTTTCCAGCTCTGTGCTCACAACAGCTCATCAGGCAGCTATGCTCAAGCTGCCAGCTAAAACTCTGCTATTTCAGTAATTTGTCAGAATTTATTTTTTTTGCTATCTTTTTGGCTCAGTTCAACTTTTCTAAAGAAACAACAAATGTGGGTGACATACCCTTGGGCAAAAAGTGCAGACAGTCCCTGGGCAAGTGCCCTGCGTAACTTTGCTTTTACAGGTGGCCTCCCTCACCTGTGCCCCATCCCTGACCACACCAGAGCCTGCCTATCAGCCTTGTTTTGAGTAGGAAGGCCTCACAGCAGCTTTGGCCAGAGCATCAGTACCTGCAATCAGTTTTGAGGTGAAGGTTTAATTGCAGATGAGCAATACACTCCTTCACTTGCCTCTACCGCCCTTTGTAATAGATTTGGCAATTAGAGCTGGGTGATAAAGCTCTGATGACAAGCAAAGGAAATGCTGACTTGTTCAAGCTTCTGATGGGAACGTATGGTTGTAATTAAATGTTTTCAGAAGGATTCCTCAGGGCAGAATGGACTTCTGGTAACTGTGACAAATGGTTAGGGCACTTACTTGAGGTAAGGAAACGGGTGGGTGCAAGGTGCTGATGGCACCATGTGTGGAGCAGCAGAATCACTCTCTGTCCAAACTCCAGAACTTCTAAGGGCACAGTAATTTGTCAGTGATTTCTGCCAATGCCTTTCTAATGCATGAACTGGTTTCTAGAGCTTTATCTTTCTGTGTCAGTTTCCCAAAGTTTTTTATACTATTAGGAATTAGTCTTTGATCTTCCCTAATTTCTCAGAAGAGACCATTTTAAGCATGCCCCTTTTAAGCTTCCACCTCTCTAATATATTGTGAAGAGTAGCTTTTATTTCAACAGCTCAGAAATGTTCTTCTCTGCATAATCACTCCTATGCTAAATAATCCCCATCAAACCAAGAGGCGGAGAATTATGTGGAATAACTATCTCCTAAGCAGCTTCTTCCCCACTGGAGTGCCAGCCACCACATCCAAATTAAAACAAATGCTGCAAATATTCATAGCAAAGGGAAAGGAGACAATAACAGTGGGCAGAGAGGGATAGGAAACACTGTCTGTCATTAAACGGGCAGAATATCCAACTCCAAAATCATCATCTCTTTACCATATCATGATCCATGAATAGAAATTAATGAGTGACATGCCCATGACCTCTTGCCCATTTCACTTGTGTCTTTGATCCCTGATGTATGTGCAAACTTGATTGTGATGAACTTAACCATCACCAAAGACAAGCTGAGCACAACAGGTAGCACAACAATAGCCTCAAGAAGTGTGCAGCTGCCTTTTTCTGCACTGTAATATCAGTATGCACGTTTGAGATGTGGTGCCTTATTTCCAAGATGTCCACCCCTAGCAGAGCTGGAACAGATCAGAAACAGGAAAGGGGGCTAATTCTGAAAATTCTAGGAAACATTTCAAAAGGTTAGGAATGGATTGATGCTGCTGGACGTCTGAGCCTTTCATTTACAATCATCACTTCACCACATACTTTTTTTTGCCTGCTGAACAAGGACTTTTGAGGTCACACAGTAACACAGTCTTATTTATAACTGTATTTTACTTGTCCCAGTATCTGTGTTTTCATAGTCCTGCTCTGTCACAGTTCTTTGATGTGTAATGCCCCATTGAAGTATATATTCTATAGCTATGCCTTCAGCTATTGTGTTTAATAGGCTTTCTGGTGGCTTTTAAAAAACATTAAACATATATAAGGTTTAAGAAGATTCAAAGGCTAGAAAGACAGTATGCATATCCATCCCCTATAAGGCTCACCATGAGAGGATGAAACAACTTCAAAGCTTCCAAACACAGAATTCAAAAGGCTCAAGAAGCTTTTGCTCAAAACCAAACTTGTGATCAAGCACTTTTCCTGAGTTTTCCAGTGCAGGGTGCCATCCACAAGTGTGGTTATTGTGATGTTTTTACTCTGTCATATTTCTGTTGAATTTGTGGTTTTTTATCCCTGACCACATGTACATTAGTGCTTCTTTACACTCAAAAACTAAATCACATTTAAACAAATTATGAGTTCAAAGCACAGTTATTGCATCTGAATTATGCCATAGGTGGATGCTGTTGTTCCAGAATGGCTGAGTTGCTCCTCC
Organism: Cyanoderma ruficeps; assembly: GCA_008694505.1. Classification (NCBI taxonomy): domain Eukaryota; kingdom Metazoa; phylum Chordata; class Aves; order Passeriformes; family Timaliidae; genus Cyanoderma; species Cyanoderma ruficeps. The sequence continues at coordinate 17,225,375 of VZDJ01007754.1, forward strand.
TCAGCTGGAAGCTGGACCAAGCCCAGATTAGCATAAGTCACTCTGGAAGATATGAATACTTTCATGGGAGCCACAATTCCCATTTTTTTGCATAGAAATACACTTGAATGTGTACTGTCAGGCAAAGAGAAATTGTATTATTCTCTATTAGAGAAACCAACAGAACAGTGACAGCTCTTATTTTCTCTTTAAGATGAGCTATGAAAAATCAGTGAATGGGAGAGAATTCTGCCCCATTGTTTAGGTCCCTAACTTCGGTCCCTTATCTGTCACAGTCACTCAATTAATGAGGTGTGGAAGACACCTTTTGCATTTCTCCAGAGTCAGCTCAAGTCTGTGTCATTTAGTGTTCCTCTATTGCATAGAGAACTCAGTCACCTCCAGAGGTTGTTCTGGTCTATTGGACTTGAGTGATGTCCTCAGAGAGTTTCTAAGGACCTGTAGAAAATATTGAGTGCATCCATTTACCAGCATTTGTTCTGCCATGCTCTGAGACAGAGGGGAAAAGTGACATGAAACAAGAATAAGAGTGAGAGCATGTGTGTGTGTGTGTGTGTGTGNGTGTGTGTGTTGGTTTTCCTAGTTTCTTTTCTTCTTTGCTTGTGGAGTTTTTCTTGAGCAATCCATGGGTGTCACAGCACATCTCTGGAGGTGAGCACATCCTGTGTCCAGCCTTAACCACTCAGCAAAGATCTTTAATTTATTTGTTTGCTTTTCCTCTGGGACTCAAAAAATGCTTTGTGAAAGTAAAATCCCATGTTCACTGTGGATTGGTTTCTGCTGTTTCCTAGCATAAAAAGGGAAGTATTAACTCAATTAAGCTTTTCTATCATTTAGCAATCCTGGAAAGATTGACTTTTTTGAAACACACAGAAACACAGATATGTAAGCTCTACAAAGGCACTATGGAGCTTCATAGGATCCTACTGGAGTTACTGCAATATACAATCAGAAATTAACTGTCAAAAATCAAGAAGGGCAAGGAAGATTAGATTTCCTCTACTACCTCTCTGTCAAAAATATAATTGCTTGATATTTTCCTAATTTCTTCTTCTTATGACAGGTGATACTTGATCAAAAAAGATATTTTTGTGATTTTCAAGGTTTAGGTGTCACAACTATATCTTCCAAATATCCCAGCTGGGAAAAAGAAAACCACTGCAGATAGCGGGGAACAGGAGTTTGGATGGAAATCACACCAAAATTGGTTTTGAATTATTTAATCCTACAAGTATTTTTGAGCTAGCTGATTCCATGGTGGTTTTCCATTTGGTTTGTTTCAGGGTTATGCTGTTTGGTTGTTTGGTTGGTTTTTTGCCAATAAAGGCCAAACATCTGGGAGATGCAAAGTCCAACTAAATAGTGTTTGCAAATTTATAGGTGTGAAAATAATCTGCCATCAAGAGGAACACATTTGTAACTGGTGGCTGAGCATTTCAATTTACATTTCTCTGCTTTCCTCAAACTACTTCCACTGAGTAATCAAGACCACAACGGTGTTATTGATCTCTAACTTAAAAAAAACCCAACAAAACACAAACCACAGCAGACCCTTATGTCAGTCACTCTTTTCTTTCCTTTTTGTTTCTCTCCCCAGCCAATTTCTCATCTAGCATTCTGCATTCTAATGCTGCTGAGTTTAAACACTGAAGTACCTGAGCCTCTTGAGAAAACATTTTCTCACAGAATCCCAAGTATTTATAAAATTGGCTTATGTGTTGAAACAAATGTACTGGTGGAAGTGTGTTGGTTGTGATGTGTTTTGAGTAGAGCAGAGGTACAATTGAATGGGCAGGCCTTCTTTCTCAAAATGAAGAGTACTGGGGGGGCAAGATTTTGCTAGGATACTGGGGAAGCCTTGCCTACAGGTCACAGCCAGTTGGCAGCAGCTGGAGCTTGTAAGCTTTCCAGAGCTTCCATCTGCTGAAGGCTATGACATTTTTTTCCCCTTTCTAAATTAGGAAAGGTTTTTTTCAGATTTTTTTTTTTCCCAAAGTAAGAGTGCAACACTTAAATCATCTCCATTTCAGACCCTATAATCTCCTTTTCCTCCAGCATTCATGTATGGATGTTCCCATGCTAAAACTGATTAAGCTGAAAAAAAAAGTTGAGGAAATTATGATTGCTACTAGAATTTTTCATGTTCAGAAATCATACTTGTACACGACAATATCTCTTAGATGCCTGTTTAAAGAAGCATAAGGAAAAAAGAAAACAATACATCTTTATTCTAGTGTTCCCTAAACTATCAAAATAAATTTCAACAGTTTTTATTAAGACTTATAAAAATCTGTTGAGCATTTAATTTAGAATTAAAAGGAGATGCATTTATCTTGAATAGAAAGTCTACTCCTCTCCTACCAGGGACCGGAGCAAGATTAAACAAAAAAATCCAAAACACTAAGAAAATTTCAGATCATCTCTTTTAGTTTTTTTCTTCCCTCTTTTTGATAAGATAATGTTAAGTTATGGTTTTTGTATCTTTACTCCAAAGCACTGCTTTCTCCTAGGAAATATTTGCTCATGACTTTTTGTCTTAATATGATAACCATGATTTGTTCTCATGCCCGCCCCTGCCCCATCTCTTGAATGAATTGTGACTGCTGGAGTAATGAAATAAAAGGGGAAGTAATATCCAAAGTAAGGAATTTTTATCAAATTATGACTTTATTAGTTGGCAGGATATTTTATGTATTAATAAATAATGCATTGTTTCTGATTCTAGTCCCAGAATTTGTGCTGCTATGCCTTGAAAAGTAATAAAACATTGTTTTTTCCAAACTGATTTAGAAAAAAACCCAAAGTAATGTTTAGCCTCCAGAACCCATAGAATTATTGCTCTGGTTAAGAAGAAAATACTGGCAGTATACAGATTCTTTTTTTTTTTTTTTTCATAATTGTCTGCTCTGAAAAACAAAACAACCAAGCACACTCTCTGATTTCAAGTGTCCACAGGAATCTGGGTTGCACACTGCTCTCCTATGGCATAGACCTTCCACATCTTTTAGAACTATACAATATCCTGAGTTAGAAGGGACCCATAAAGATCATCGAATCCAATTCCTGGCCCTGCATAGGACTGCCCCAAGAATCACACAATGTGCCCAAGAGCATTGTTCAAATGCTTCTTGAGCTCTGTCAGGCTGGTGCTGTGACCACTTCCCTGGGCAGCCCATTCCAGTGCCCAAGCACCCTCTGGGGGAAGAGCCTTTTTCTAATATCTGACCCAAACCTCCCCTGGCACAACTTCAGTAGAAATGCACCCACCCACCCTAGACACAGCTCAGTCACCACAGTGGTGGAAACCATCCTCGGTTTAGAGAGAACCACACCATCCCTCCAGTGTTTGGAGGCCCATTCAGAAACCTTTCTAGCCACCTGGGCCTTTCCCTGCTTCACTAACAAACGTGTTCTGCAAATCTGTGCGAAAAGGGAGACAGAGAGGGGGCAAAGTGCTCACTCCAATCCCTTCCTGCAGTCAAGCATAACCTGTTGATGGCAAAAACAGAGATGCCCTGCTGTGCTGCTCTCCTCCACGGGCAGAACCAGGGAGAGAAGTGCCATCAGCCAGGAAAAAGTAAAAACTGTCCACAGAAACAACCAAGCATCAGGTTCACTCAGCATCATCTGATAACCCCGTGGAACAGGTGATCAATATTCATCAGCATCACAGTTCTCCTGCTAGTGATAGTTAATGGGCTGATAATGCCATCCTCCTTGTAGCCAAATCCCATCAGGGACCAGACAGCTGGAGCTAAAGCAGAAAACTTATCAGATCTGGCAGGAGACAGTTTAGGAGGCTAAAATTAACCTTGAACCATTCACAGAAAGAGCTAATCCTTTGTGACTGCTAGATTCCTGCCAGTGGCAAAGGTTTAGAGCTGCACAGATCTTAGCCTGATACTAGCTTTTCTGCAGCATAAAAAAAAAAAATACAAAAAAAAATAAATAAAGCAGAGGAAAAAATATACATACCAGAGTTCTTTTTAACCCCTCTCCCATTATAAAGAAATATAAATTACCCTACACATATTAGAAATTAAAGCTAAAGACTTATGCATTTGTGCTATAATCATTCAAACTGTTTCAAGACTCCATAAATTTATGTGAATTCATCAGCTTGACAAAGACTTTGTCATGAAATAAAATGTCTCTCAATAAAGACCAAGTCTGCTGAATTACTTTGCTAAAACCTTCGGTGATATAATTTCCTCCCCTTTTTATGCCAGCAGTATGCACATACTTGGTTTTGGCTGTAGAGTTATCATCTGGAAATCAGTAAAATGAAGAGAAAGAAGTGGCATAACAAAAGGTGGTGCCAGACTTCAAGATCCGAGGATGTCCCAGAGAGGGAAGATGTAATATGTGACAATATGCTTGAGCTGTAGATCTCAAATTTTGGTCATATATATGTTCAGCAAACGTGCTGCATAGCAGAACTACAGGGCAAAGTCCAGAACAAGAAGGAGAATCTGGAAACACAGGAAAAGAGAAAACTCAGAGCTGGAGAAGAGGTCTGCTTCATGGAAGAAGAAAAAGAAATAGGTGGGAACACAAAATAAGTTGGAAAATGAGAAGACAGCACATTTAGTGCACAAAAGAAGAGTGGAGAGCCAAGGAGTCCTTGGTAGCTGGTGTAGACAAAACCAGAACTTTTACCACGAAAAAGTCCTAATTATGAAAAGTAAAATTAAAATTCTATCAGAGGAGCTGATGTAAAGAAGACAAGAACTGAAAAGTAGGATTGGGTTAGGATTCTTGAAAATATCAGGGAGGACTGTACTGAGTGTTCTTGGCATCAGGACAGGACCTTACACTGGAGTGGGTCAGGATTTTCTGCACTAGGCTAAAATGTGCAAAGAAGAGAAGGTTTAAGTTATACCACTGGAATTCATCAATTCCCTAGAGAGGAATCTAAGTGCATAGAAACAAGAATTAAAAGCAAACAACATGAGTTGGTTATGATGAAAAAAATCTGACTTCCAGTAACAGGTATGCAATCAGGTAAAAAGAGTTTGTCTTGAAGGATTGACACCATGCAGGTGTCAGGGATACTGGGCTGTGATGTGGATGAGTTAAAAATGATAAATGGAGGAGAGGAAAAGTGAAGTGACACTTCTGAATCACTGTACTATTAAAACCTGGCTGAAGAGGGCTCAGATGAATGAAGGTTCAGTAGCAGATTGGAAGTCAGAGAGTATCTAGGAAAGGATGTTAAAATATTTTTTCTGAGACAATTTGATGAATCACTGAAAAACCCTGAGGGTTAAATATATACATGGATCAAGGATCTCTATATTATGACTGTAAATATGTCTGTATACTGAAAGTTATGCCCTCAATGACAGATTTAATTACTAGATGTTTATCACCTGAGATTGAGGAAGGTGAGAACTGCCTGAAGTCAGCTGAATTACACATCTGAAAGATACTCAAAAAAGTGAATGGGTTCGTCACCCATAAGAAACAAGGAAGAAATATATATATGGGAAATAGTGTCGTTTGTTTCAACCTACCAGAGTGGTTAAAGAGAACAAGGAAACTCTTAATGTCTTTACTGGTCTTTTCCAGGGAGTCATGTATGATACCTGATTTCTTTCATGTTTTTACTCAGAAACATCAGTTTGCCATAAAAAGAATAAATTGGCCAAGTCAGTTAGCAATACATCCCCGTCAGAAGCATCTTTGGCAGACATGCAACAAATCAAGTCCTCAAACTAATGTCCAAGTCTGTGTTTGAATGGCAGAGGCTGTGTAAGGCAGGTGAGCATCTATTTCATCTATGTCTCTCACACTGAAAATAAGCAGAAGAGCTAAATCTCTAGTTCTTGGGATAAGTATATATTTGAGGTTGCTCCATTTAAGCTTCTTTCGGCTGAAATGTTTATGTGTGGTAGTGGAACAATTTGTTCTATGTCCCACTCAGCACCAGCAAGATTACCTGATAAAGAAAGATAATGAATTTATTTTCCTTGGCATGCATTCAAAGGACCAAGGGCCAACCATTTTTGCCCTTTCCTGTGCTGTTATTGCTTTTTACCACTACAAGCCAAGATCATACTAGAAAGTGTGGCAGTACTAACAATAATCCTCTGTCCAGAGAGAAATCTGGCTGTCATTAATATTATATAATGATGGTAGTAGATGTATTAGATAATAGTTAGGGAAACTTAAATAGCTATATTATGGAAGCACTTCAAGCCAGCTCTTTCACTCTAGTGTGCAAAACAAAGAGACAACAAAAGTAAGATGTGAAGCTAATTAATATATTCATAACTCAGAAGTGGAGATAGTATATAAATTCCACCTTATATTCAGGCTATGGGTATGAAATATTTAATTTATGGATAATAAGAAATGGTGCTTTTTGAGTAAAACAGAAGAGAGAGACCAAGCCATACAGAGACACTTCCTTCAGTATTGGTATGAAAATGAGATGCAGAGAATCAAAAAGGTCCAAAATACCACAGAAAAACATGGAGAAGACAGACAGAAAACACAGCAGGAAGGCTTGAACATCAGTCAGACTTTGATGACAAACATGAATAGACACAAAAGTAAATTGAAGGCCCCCTACCAAACCTCCAAGCTAATAGAACCAATATTTTCCCCTGAAAAAATGTCAATCAATTAACCACTCCTCCCCAAAAGCACATCATGCGATTAAAGCAAAGTTCATTGGAAATATTTTTTGTCTAAAATTGTCTAATTAAAATAATTTCAAATTCATATGATTCTGATGATAAAGATTAATTCTGATGAATTAATCATTTAGAATGGTTATGAGGAAAAAAACCCAAGACAATATGACAAAGTCCAGTGTTAATAAAACCAACCAACTACACCCACCCCATAGCCTACATTTAAAAGTGGTGTAATAAAGGAGTGAATCCATTCTAATGCTGTGCATGTGAGCAGGAAACATTTTGTTTATGTATAATAATGTATAATATATCCCCTGGGATTTTTTTTCCATGCTCAAGGACTTGCAGAAAACCAAAGAAATCAAATTTTCACTGGTTCTGGTAAACAGCAATATATTTAGATGGCAGACACTTGGATTTTAAAATATCCTGTTTCTTCTAAGAGTTGGCTCTGCTTCTTTCTTGGTGGGAGTAAAATGAAATTTTTCCCTGTTAAGAATATTTGACACTTACAAGCTATGGCTATGACCACAATTGGCTTTTGGTTGATACTCAAAGAGAATTTCTAAATATTTTTTCCCAAATTGACTTCAAACAATTTTATCAATAACGTTATCAAATCAAAACAGTGTGGATAGGCAAAATATCTAACTAAGAACACTTCTGAAAAATGAAAAAGCTAGTTTTATAATACACCCATCACTGAACATCCTCATTGCTGGACTATATGGGATTCTGTGTTACAGAATCTGTGTTTCATTCTCTTCTGCTGCAGGTTTTAAAATTCTCATTAAACATTTAATAGCAAAGGAAGGATGAACTGAAATGAAAACCTCTCGCTTCGCATGCAAGAATTCTAACATTTTATATGTCTGTTCAGTTTCTTCTTTGACAAATAAATATTTATTATTTTTTCTTCCATTCTGCCTCCAGGTTTATTGAAATAGCATTGAAATTTTTTGAGATACTTTTTTCATATACATATGAAATATCAGGATGGTTTCTTTCAGCATCTTATATATAATTTTGTTTGTTCAAAACTATTTTAAGAGTCTGACTAGAATTTTAAAATTACTTTGAATCAACCTAAATAGTATTTTTGTATCAAACTTTAAAATGACTGGGTTCTGCTCATGGCAACTCACTTTTGTTAGTTATGTTATTTTCCATACTGCATCCAAAAATATCACAGCTGTTCCTGAAGGGGAAGAGAACAAAAATAACCCTGACAAGTTCATTTTTAAGTGCTCCTCCCACAAGTCTATATGTTTAAACTGTCAAAACAGACAATTTAGCTAAATAACATTATCAGGAAAAAAATTCTGCAAAACCAGTGTAGAACAGACATTTTAAAAGTATGTAATGGCTTGCATATTGAAACAACTTTCTCCACTTTTACTGCTGATTTCTGCTGGCTGTGTTATACCTGTGCTAAATGTCAGAACTAGTAACAAGCAACTTCAGACATTCAAAGGCCAAAGTGCTAACAACAGGTTGCCTTCATGTTCTTTATCATTCATTATTCGAGTGGCTGCTTGTAATATTTAACCTCAGCCAAGTCATAACATTCACTGCAGAAACTCATTAGTGCTCATTATCTTATGACCACTAACCTGCCAGGCAGAGCAAGTGGCAGGGGCAGTGTACCAAGGAGAATGGGTTAAGTGACAGAGACAGCTAAAAAGAGGAAGAAGCTTTAGCTGCTCGGAGAAAATTGCTTCTTTCATTCTACCAACAGCTTCACACTTGCCTGTAGGTCTTTTGTGGCTAGAATCATCTAGGGCTCCTTCTAGGAAATAAATACTTACATAATTTTGGAATTTCCCCCTGTTTTTAGAATCCTGAGCTGAAAAAAAAATAGGTTTTGGCCAGCAGCAGCAGTGTCCAGGTGTGTGCTCATATCTATGCTGCAGAACCCAGGGATGTCCATTTTGTGATATTAGTTCACATTTCAGCTCCAGTTCTTAACTGTAGAATACAAATAGAAAGCATTCCAGAAATACCTAAACAAAATACCTCGGAGGCATTTGTTCTACTTTTATTGTGCATTCACTCACATTTCTCCTGTGAGGAACCATAAAGCTGCTGAGCATTACTGGCAATTCAGACCTACACTACCCCAGCCAAACACTTTGTGAGATTTTGGTCACTCAACAACCTTCTCCTTTTCTGCCCCCAGGTCCCCCAGGTTTTTGAAAAAGCACAGACTGGCAGCTGATAGCCATGGCTGGGCACGGGGCTCATCACAGCCACCAGTGCCACCTGACTCCTGGCCTTCAGCTTCTAATTGCAGTTTGGCACCCGAACTTCCAAATATCGATTGGTGAAACATTTTATGATAACCATGTTCAAAGGTTTAGCTGATCACTCCTTAATGATATTACTGGAAACATTCTGTAACTCATTTGGCACCTCCTTATCTTGGCACTTGGAGGCTTCAGCTTGTACAAAGAAGGCCACACTCCACAGAGGATTTCACACCTAGGCTGACAGATGCTCTTCCGCACAGACCTCATTTTGTTCCAGCAAACAGGGTGATTTACGAATGTAGAGAGATAAATATATGCTTAAACACTATATATACTTATAACTAGGCTTACAACTGGGCATGAAAAATGAAATGAGGATTATGAATACAAAGAGGAGGGAATGACAGCAAAATATAAAACTGAAAAATAAGGACATTGCAATTTTTTTATACTGTCACTTAAACCACACATGCTTTTTCTATTTTTTTTTTTTAATGACTAAGGGTAACTGTATTCGAAAGTGTTCATCATACTGAAAACATTAACATTCTTTAGTACAATTACCATTGTTACCTCTACAGTAGTCTCATGCCTGCTGGTTTGAAATCCTTTTGGGTTATTTGGAATCCCACAACAACATACTGCAGAATTAACAGTTTTTCTTTGAGATTTAAACGCTGATAACAGCAAGGGAACACAACGAGGAAAGGTTCTATTGTGCTGGGAGCCCTAGCAACAGCATCCCATTCTCCAAAAGGTTAATCCCCTGTTTCTACACATCCTTTGTAATGCTTTGCTAATAGTCCCCACTCAAATTGTTCAGGAGCAGCCTTCTGAAAATTCCTAAAGACGGAATGTGTCTGGTTTCACAGACAGGGTATGTTTCCTTATTTCGAATGACAAAAAATGAAAGTAAAATTGTTTCAGTAAAAAGTCAAAAGAATTCTACAGGGCAAATCCCTTTTTCTTGTATGTGTGAAATGGATTTCACTAGAGCAATGCACACAGCCATACAGCAAGTTGATGGACAGCTGGAATTAAAGAAAAGTTTGAAGCTATTCACATGAAATTGTCTAAGCATAGACTAGAGGATTGTGTATTTAAATCAGATATTAAAGAAGTAGATAAGCTTTTAGACAGATGCTTTATTTCCGAACTTTTATAACATGTCTTCATTTTCTCTGCTCTATATTATATTACCAATAAAAAAGAGCAGATTGTTTTTTAATTGCACGTAAGCTGTAGAGCATCAGGAAGATATGTCTTGTGTTCCACGTGACTCAAACATGATATATGAGTTTTCTCTGCAATTGTGCTTCAGTCCTAGGCACTTAGAAAAAATTCCTTGAATGGTAAGACTCAGGGTCACAGATGGAAAATTGCCGCAAAGAACTGAATGGATCTTCACTGAACAAGGATGGAAGCCAAGTAGGTGTTTCTGCTTGATATTTTTGTAGGTAGAAAGCATACTTAGCTCCCTATTTTAGGCATCTAAACCACCCTCTCTTCTTAGCCACAGAGAGCAGTTTTATGGAGATTTAGGCCATCCAACCATAATGGCTGAGGGAAGGTTTTGAAGAAGCCTTTTTTCCTCACTAGAGAGAAAACCCAACCTAACACTGGATGTTTGCAATATGATGTGTAAGCTGTTGACATTGTGCACGACATGAAATCAGTCCAGATTCCAGTGATTCTGCATGCATAGTCTCAAGGACTGTATCTAAGGAGTACATTGTCACATAGTTGATGTTGCAGACTACCAAGACTACAGAGAAATTCAGGAGTGGAGTCAGTGATCCACTTCCACTTTCCTAGAATGTGAGCTTCAAAACCTTGTCCTCAGAGTCCTGCTCTGCTGCTGCTCTAAATGGGAGTCCTGCCAATGAAGCCTGGCAACTCATGCTCTTTGTGTCCTTACCCTTAGACAAGTTCACTGTTGAATGACAAAACAGGCAGCTCAGAAAAGTCACCAACCACAGGCACACACACACACGTTTCCTTGGTGCAGGGAAACCAGAGGATTTTTTCAGTGAGTTCTGCCTGTACAATCAGCAAAACATGGGCTCTGACAGCTGCTGCTATCCCTGTGTTGTCTTGGATGGTCTTGGAGGAGAAGAAAGGTAGAGAGTGCCAGGGTAGGCTGCAGGTTCGTTCCTGAGCTAATTTACTCCCTTGAGTTTCAAAACAATTTCACCATAATTGACACAGAAAGCTTTAGCAACTTCTTACTAATGTATGCTCTGATTGGCTTTACAAACCTTAAGCAGCCCTCATTAAGTTATCTACGGACAGAAAACATTTAGTAGAGTATATATACAAATTGCTACTTGCATGTCCAAGATGTCCTAAGAGATTTTGTGTCAACATTTAGATGACTGTTCAGATTCTTTTCTGGATAGCATGGAGAAAAACAGCCTGATTTATTGAGCAGGACCGTAATGAAGTTGTTTTTTTGTCATAGTTTGTGCCAACAAAATCCATTGAATACTCAGTGAATTAGAGCAGTTTGTTGCTTTTTTTTTTCTTCAAGCAAATCTGCTGTCTTAAGAAAAACAAAGTTCTGTGAAACTTGCAGTAAATAGAACTATTTCCTTCATTGTCTATAAATCAAAATATGTTTTAAAATTTAGATGTGAGTCATGCCAGAATTGAAGATGTTGTTGTTAGTTCCAAAAGGAGCTGACAAGAAACAAAACAGATTTGAAAGACACCTTCATTAGAATACCTATCGTAACAAGAAATGGGAAAAAAGTCTCCCTAAGCTGCAGATGAAAAAGAAAAGGGAACAAAAGAGAACAAGAGATTCTTTACTTATTATTATTTTATTTTACATTTAACACTGAAATTTCCATGGTTTTGTTTCAGGTATCTGAAGTCCAGTTCTCCCTCAGAAATGTCTAAGATTCTGTGTACTGCCTGGCCCAAGGTCCCTGATAGCCAAGACTCAGGTCAGGGGAGCTAATTTTTTTTTTAATATATATAACTGATGAACTGTGGTGGGCCTGGGAAAATCAGTGTCTTCGATGTGATTTATGTTGCAGACTAATGTTAATGTGAACATGGCACACAGTGAAGACATCTAGCCTATTGCATGTAGCCCAAATTAACCTGTGGAGTTCCCGTTAATTCTACTGGATGTGTCTGGAGAGATGTGGAGATGCCTGCCCTGTCCACTGATCACAGAAGGACCTTGATCGAATTTTCCAGAGGAAATGTCCAACTGTTTCAGCAACATAAGCTAGTGGAAATTAAAATTTGTATTAGCAGTGGAGTTTCATGGTTCCCCTTAGAACAAAATATGCAATGAGCAAGTGGGTTTCCTGTGCCATGGTTCTAGTTTGTATGTTCTGGATTAAAAGCCTTTTAGTGAACTCAATAAAATGAAATTATTCTCACTGTAACAAGCTAATGCCTGTTCATGCCTGTTCTGTTTGGGAAAATTCTCAGAAATAAATACTGAAGTACCGGAAAGTTAATTGTGTTCTTTGGACCTTTGATATTGGATTTCAGAACAGGATCTATGGTAAGCACACTCTTTTATATGTTAAACACAACTTTATATATCCTACCATTCCTGTTCTGCTTGATTTCAAGATTTTGGAGACATCCATTGAGTACAACATCTTGTAAGTGTCTTCTTAGATCCTCTATGCTCCTGGATTTTTCCTAGATAAAACTCCAAACACCTTAATTATCTATATACCTCAGATAAGAATTTTTCCAGTCATATAGAACTTATTTCTGTTATATCTATCCACGATTTCAACCTCCCATGCAGAAGAGCTATGACAGGGCATCAACTAGAATGGCTTTTTTATTCTCTACTGTACAAAGAAACTACTACACTACATATTTTGAGTTGTAAAGATACTTGAGTTAGTTTGATACAGACTGCATAAATACTTATTTTGGGATCTTGATATGTCCTATGGTCTGTCCTTAGCCTCTTGGTATCTTGGCTTCACTGTTGCCAAAACCCAAGCTGGCAAGTTTAAGAGTTTCTGTGAGCTGCAATTTATCTTCTAAATTCCATCATAGACATAACCTTGAAAATAAGAGGGCTGTCTGTGCCTCTTTATGGAGGAGACTCAGTTTCTAGCTGCTGCAGTTGTGACCTATATGATGTGCCTGACAACTGGAATGGCAGAGAGAAGGTGAAAAGTAATCTTCTGTTATTAGAAAAACACATACAACACCACGTGGTGAAAAAGAAAGTCAAGTCTGGGTAAATAACAGGTAGCATAGGAGCTTAACTGGTTGATACAAGTGGAGGTGATCAAAACACTAAGCCCATTTTCACTCTACATTGCAATCTGACTTTCTACCTGTTTTGAATGCTTTAACTTGTGAAAAGGAAACAGTGGTTGAAAACCTAAAGAAATATGGGTGTGACTGAGGCATTAATTTAGACAAATGGCTGGAATGGAACTTTCTTCTCGGCAGCTTGTGTAGTGCTCTTCTGAATTTGGGACCAAGACAGTGTTGGTGACAGGGATGTTTCAGCTGTTTCTAACCAATGCTCACTCAATGTCTAGGCTCTCTCTGTTTCTCACTCTGTCCTGCCAGCAAGCAGTCTGGGCTTTGGTAAGAATTTGGAGTGGAACACAGCTAGGACACCTGACCCAAACTGACTAAAAGGACATTCCATACCATGTGGGATGTGTGAAAACTGGGTTAAACTGTAAAAACAGTAAAAACTGGGGAGTGGGACTAGATTTTCCAAGGTAGCTGCTGCTCAGAGCCTGACTGAGCATCAATCTGGTATTAGAAGGCAGCGAGTGATGGGCTTTGCACCATGTGGGTTTTTTTCCCATTTACTTCACTTCAACTATCTTTATCTGAAGCTTCAAGGTTTTTTTGCTTTTGCTTTTCTAATTGTGTCCCCAGTCCCTCCAGGGGAGAGTGAGTGAGCTGCCGGTTGATGTTTAGTTGGCCAGGGTTAACATTAACCCTCTAAGCCAGTCAGTTCTGTTTTTTTAGAGAAGTATAAAATAGGAGACAACAACCTAATTATACATACAATCTTTTCTCATAGCGATTGTGGAATCATTTCACCCTAATTTCTGAGTGGAAAAACACAATATATCAAAAAATGGAGGGTTTTAAACCTTCTCCTAAACAAAAAACTGTGGAACTGCATAATGGCAACCAGTATTATCTTATATAAAAAATGTTATCTTATCAGAGGATAAGGTATGTGAAGACCATGTGTGTGTATAAAATTTATTCACAGCTTCAGTTTATATTCCATGTAGTATATTACTGAAATAATGAACCCTGTGCACTCAATTTAACACCTTTGACACCTTCTACTTCCTTGGCATTTTTCAAATTGGAAATCTTTTTATAGAGAGTCCTTCCCTTAAATTGCAGAAAGTTGACAATCCCATGTCAATGAAACCAAGACTTTCTGCCAAAGGCAGAGACCAAGGATAGCAGCAAACCTTATTTCACAGTACATCTCTTTCCATTATTTCAGGGATGGGTATAATTTTCAAGGGAGTGAAAAAACCCCATCAAATACACAAATGTGCCTTCAAAATTCTTCCTGTTTTCAGATTTCGCTCCCTAAAATTTAGCTTCTTCTCTTCCCACCGCTTTCACAATACAAAGGGCAAACCACAGAATGATTTGATAAGTACTTCTATATTTGTAGATGCATTCTTATCCAGGTGAGGACTCTCCATAGCATGAAGGTTTAAAAATACACTTCCCACAGATCATACAACCTGAAGAAAATTCACAGAACTAAAACAATCAATCTAAATCAAAGACTCTTTATCCTTAAATTTCTGAATTAGGCAACCTGAAATATAATGAAATTTTTTTGCATATTTTTATTTTATCCAAACAGTTGGTCATCCCTAATTTATATGACAGAGGCTGAAGCTGATGGGGAAAGGACATATGGGTTGATTACTTTGCTTCATTCATAATGCAGTTCTCTCCTCCTCCTGACGTGTGAAACATCTCAGTGATTTTATGTTCTCCCTCCTTTTCTCAAAAGCACCAATGAAAATATCTTCCCCCTGACTGAGCAGATAGTTAATTTTAAATTAAACAGCTGTGTCCAGGCACAACGAGCATATATCTCTGCTGCATAACGAATAACTGGCAACTGGAATTACCAACGTTTGGGTGTTTGACCTCCAAACAGTTAATTGACATTTGTCTTAAGTAAATAGTGTGAGACTGATCCTACCAGTGATAATGCAGAAAGGTTTTGCAGTTTGAATCCAGTTCTCAATGTGCAAGGATGGCAATACTGGCGGCTGTGTAAATGAGCTGAGAACCTACTGGAGGTTACAGCAGAGACATCTTGGGAAGTATGGAGTATACGAGTACGTTACTTTCACACTGGATAAAAGGACTTTTGGAAGGCCAGAGCTGTTGCTTTACTGGATGAGTAATTGCTGGCAAATTCTCAAAAAATGGAAGTTTAAAGGCCTTTTCATAGGACAGAACAAGATTTTGAATATGTGATCCACTCCATGGTGACAAAGCATCAACAAAACATTGTTTCACTTAGGCACATAGCAGGGGCAGAAATTTTGTGATCAGATGGAAGGAACCCCCTGAAATGGTTCAGTTCCTTTGGCACAAGGGGGAAATAAGCGTCTCTGAAGGTCTCAGCTCCGCAGTAGAGGCACCTAAATCAGTCCATTTATCCCTCTGGAAGCCTCCAGTTGCCTCTTCACATGCAGATAAGGACTGGAAGAGACTGCAACACCAGACTGGAAAATGCTAGGTGCAAGTTAGATACTTGAGGTGGGAGACTGGTTCCTTGCCCATTTTTCTTCCTGCTAGCCTGTTGTATTTATTTGTGTAGTTATTTTCTGTAAATTGCTCAAGAAGTCGGTTGATCAAGTATGTCATCAACATTTTTTCTTGTCATGTATGAATTAACTTCACCTTTAATTCACCTGTGTATAGTATAAAGTAGTTTCACAATGACTGGCCACTAAACAGTATTTAAGTCAGCCATGCAGAACTGCAAATCACAAAACAATGAATCATTGTTTATGTAAACCAGAAAATCTAGTTCTGTGCTAAGAATAATTCGACCAGTCTTAAAAAGGACTGTCTAAAAATAGCTCCTACTCTCTAAAATGTTTCACATTTATTGGAGTTTTCCAAGGATTGGTTCTTAACTTTCATCTTCTGAAAGTTCTGTTTTGAAAGAAAGGTCAAAATTGCTACTAGCAGAACAATTGAGAAAAGTTTGTGACCCCCTCACCTCTCTATTTGTATATGCTCTCTTTTTCAAACAATTCTCAAAAAAAAAGATCTTTTTCTCTGAAAGGAATTATAGGAACATGCTTAAGCATTTGGTTAGTCTCTGATCTCATTTCTGTGCTTTCAAAGTCTAACTTTAGAGTTAATTTAAATCGACTTTGAGTCAAGCACTTGAAACCAAGCCGTGCTTTTCTTCTGTGTGCGGCATGTCTCTGGGCCCCTTTACATGTGCTAATTCCTTTAATAACATGGTGGATCTTCATTCTACTCACTCCAGTATCTCCAAATCTCCCCACTACGGTTCCATTGGGCTGCCCAGAACTGGACACTCCAGATGTGTCTCTCTACTCACGAGACCTGTTTGCAGCACTCTCCTAATGCAGACCAGAAAGCTGTTGGCCTTGTTTGCCCTGGAGGCACATTACTGGCACAGGTTGACTTGCTGTCCACCAGAATCCTCAGCATTTTTCCTGCAAAGCTTCTTTTCTGCTGCTGGGTGCCCAGCCTGCACTGGTGCATGAGGCTGTTCCTCTCTATTTGAAGGGCTTTGGTTTTCCCCTGGTTCATTAAACATCATGAGATTCTGGTTGACCCATTTCTCCCCCTTCTCAAGGTCACTATCAACTTGAACCCAAGTCTGTAATTTGCTTTTCTTGTATTGTATAGTGAAGCGAGTTCATGGACTCAGATTAAAAACCCAATCCACATCCATCAGAGGACCAAAACTTAATTTTTGTTTGCACTAGAGCTGCTTTTTTAGGGAAGTCTTCAAATGTAATTGCCACTTTCCAGTAATAAGTGAAAACTAACAAAACTCTTTGTGCCCCTCCCCCCCCCCCAGGCTATAACCCTTGACACCTGTGTGAAAAACACCATTTCATTTTTTGCTAAGAATGCATCTGTCTTTGAGTGGCAAGTAGAAGAATTTCATCTTTTATATTGGAAACCTGTGTATTCTCAGGCTTAACTTTCCCATGTGGAAAAACTAGCCTATGGTCAGTAGTATTTTTCTTTAAGTCTTTTTGCTGAGTTTCTTGTAGCCATCACAATAAGATGTTGAAAGTAGAACACAGCACCATATCCTGGAAATAGTTACATCAATACTAAAATTCAGTAGTAACAGAGGTAGGATTTGTTTGCCTAATTGTGTGTGTCCAGTGAAAATTCAGATGGCCACTTGCTTAACTTCTATTTGCCAATCCAGATGTATATTCATCTCTGGTAGGCCCTTTGGCATAATTGTGCACCTGGTCTTGTGATTTGGGAACTGAACAGCCCTTCATACAGCACTAGACACCTGTTTAGGCAGCTGAATTCTGCTGACAATGTCCTAACACAGTTAATCAGTTGATGCATACATTCACTTTATCATGTTAATCTCTTGATCCTAAAATTCCATGAGAAATTTTGTTAGTCTAAATATTTACCTCTGGGTTTTTTTTCAGAGCAATTTTTTTCCTAGGCTAGCAACTGTTATTCTGCTTGTCCTACAGTTTCATTCTTTTTCTTGATTTTGGTAGTACACTTCAGTTGGTGCTGAAATTTCCACTTTGCTGGGCAAATTAGAATACCCTCTAACCATATTCTCCTTATCGTTCCAATTTTCTCAGTCTTTGAATATCAGAAAGTTGTATAATAATATAAGAAAATGATTTTAAAGTTGTATTCTAAAGGCTAGAAGGATCTAATTTTTTAAAATGTCCCTTTAAAGTGATTTACTGCTTATGATTATGGATAGAGACATACCAGTCATCCTTTGAATGAAAAGCATACTTCTTTTATATCATTCATTCTCCTAAATGATTTAGTGCAGTTTAACATTTTTGGTGCCTTACAGAAGCCTAAATATGTCAACACCTTGTGTAATCTCACTCTGTTTCATTTTCTTTTCTTCAGTTAAAAGAATTACAGAGTTTCCTGTTTATCGGACATTTTGTCCTTTGGCTTTGATTTGGTCTATATTTAAAGAAAGGTACATCAGCGTTAAGACTGTCAGACTGATGGAGTCATAGAGATGCAAGAGATTTATTTAAATGAAAGGAAAAGTGGATTTTATTCCTGCTGATGCTAATGGGCCAGTACACTTTCATGAATCATAAAAGAACAAAGTGCTCTCGTCTATACAAATATTTAGCTAAAGTCTCAAAGGATGGCACCCTCAGGGTACCTTGAGGACAAGGAGAACATAGAAGCTGAAGAAGAAAGACCAAAATGCAATTTGAGCTGCACTGCTTATTGTCCCAGGCTAGGAACTTGAAGAGGATTTCAAAACCATGCAAACCTCCTGAAAAGATATCTGTGTTGGAGATCAGTATCAAAGATTCCTGCTAGGAGGAGGCGGGGGGAGGACTATCTCTTTCTGCTTAGTGGAACTGGCTTTTGGATTCTGTGGGCTCAGTAGAAGATGCAGAATGGTTCTGAGCTGAGGGAATATTTATCTATCTGTCCCTTGGGTTCTCTGTGTTTAAGTGGGAACATGTCAGGGAAGGAAACTTGGGAATATTGTCAAGTGGAACTTTGTGCTCCACTCATGTGGGAGATGACTCATTACTGTTTGATGCATCCATCTCCCAAGTATTTCTTTTCTAGCAGAAGTTAAATGTTAAGCTCCTAAATTTGTTTCAGTATTAGTATTGCTATGTCATCACTGATATTCCTCAAAAAACCAAAACCAGCCAACCAGAAAAAAAAAAGAAAAAAAACCCCAAAGCCAACCAACCAACCAAAAAACTCCAAATCAAACAAAACCATAAAGCCAACCAAATAAAAAACAAACAAACAAACAAAAAGCCATCAAAAGCAAACTCTAAAACCAATACGAGCATAAACAATATGTGTTGTATGCAAAATATTTACTGTAGACTTAATTTTCAAAAATATTGTCATGTTTGGTTATCTTTGCACAAATAAAAGCCCACATAGATGCTCCATAACAGGCACTTCAAACTGAAGAGAAACAGAAATATTTCCATTAGAGCTATAAGCATTTAAGTGACAACTAATTCTATTTTAAATTTTATAGGAAAAATTGATGATAAAATAAAATGTGACAGTAAATCCACTTAAAAATACATGTTCATTTTTACACATATCTATTCAAATAAATCTATTTCTATGTACTTTAGATGGAATAATTTACTACATTTCTCCCATTCATTTAACTTGTGCAGAAATGGAATGATAGTGCTATTTTATCCCACTATCTAGGTATAAATATCTGGTTGGAGTGTGGATAAGACAGAGATAACTTAAGCTACAGTACTGTTGGATGGTGGAAGCATGAACAGGACAGATGCACAGCCCCTCCACCAGTACCCAGCTGTTCTTTTCCTCTCAGTGCTAAAATTGTGGCAGTTCTTCTAGTCTTTACTTCTAGCCTCCTCTTCTAGCCTCTTACTACCTTAAAAATGTTTCCAGAATATCTTATTCAGCTAAGTAGGTGTTTTTCTTTAGTCCTACTGTACAATCAACCTGCATGAGTAACTGTCTAAGAATGTTTACAGGGCATTTAATCAGCAGGAGATACCTACATTTATGAAGGTAATAGGAAATCCCCTGTGGATTTGTATCTAATTTAGTCATCTTTAAAGCTCAGTGTATTTACTGTTGCAGCTGGGGATTAGTACTGTCAAAAGATTCTCAGCAGAGAAAGGAAATTCAGCACCTCATCTGTCTAAAGCGAAATTTCCCAGGTTTTAGGAAGGTCTGGCTCATCCGCCAGATCAGGGAATTATAGTCATTGTGCTCTGAAAAATCTGAAGACAATTTTTCTGTATGGATAGAGAATAATGAAAAGGTAGGTCTTTAATACTTGATATTGAAAATGGAACCTACTTTTTTAGCACAGAGAGAAAGAAATTGCCCCAAAATTTAAGAAACAAGCATCAACACTGTAAAAAGACTGAAAAGGCCTCCTTGCTATTTCCTTCAAATCATACCAGATCTGAACTGGCACAGCTAGCTGCCAGCCATTAGTGCCACATATTATCTTTAGTCCCTGGATCTTTTATCTCTTATGCTCAAACTCCTCTTATTTCACCCTTACAGAGATGAGAAACATGTATCTGAAAACATTAACAAATTGAAAAAAACTTTCTGGGATTAGCCAGAATATTGTGCCTACTCATTTTTCTCCAGCTCATATTAGGAAATGGAAGCTAAAATGTTGTTCTAAACTTTTGATTAAAATGTGAAATATCACATGAGGATTTGTGACGAATTAAGGTAGGAAAGATGCTGTAGCATTACATAATAACACAGGTACTGATACAGCATTCTAAAGCACAATCTAAACTTACATTTAAAATGATCTTGTCTTACTGTTCTTTTAATTTTTTTGCAATACTAAGCCCAGATGCTTCGGACTGAACCTTTCCTTGATGCTCTGGGAGAGCACTGTAGCTTTCTCTGCTATTTTTGCTTGCAGGCAGACTCTGTCTCTGGTATTAACCACATTTTGTTTGACAGAATGTGGAATAGACCAGATTGCTTCATAAAACTAGGAAATGTAGAAAATTTGGTTTGTAGTACCTATTTTACCAATTTTTAAACAATCAGCTAGGTACTTAAGCACATGCTTAAGGACTACTGGGGTCATTAGTACTTCTGAGGAACTTAATTACAAACACTTAATTATCTTTTAAATAAAACTTCCTGTATCATCAGTAGTAGTAAAAGTGGGGAAAAGGAGGCAATAACAGTGCAGCTGTTCCCAACCTAAAGTACAAACCGCAGAATCATCTGGGGGAGTGGAGAATGGTCATGTAGTATTTTCCGTATTGAAAGACAGATTGCACCCCTGAAAGCAGATATATCTGTACAGTTCTCTTGCCTTTATTTTATATCTAAGAAAAGACATACTTGTGACCAAGACTGATCTTCAGTAAATACCAATATAGGGCTCAGTTCCTGAATGTAGTGTAACTGAATTTCAGTTCATCACACAAAAAAACCCAACAAATGGGAAGCAGAAACTTTGGAAAAGTCAGCCAAAGCAAAAACTTATCAGAAAACCAGCTCTGACATATGATGCCTCCATTTCCAAAAACAACTACAAAGTTATCCACTATAAATTATCTCTCTCACAGATGCCTCAAAGGGAAAAGCTATAATGATCATGATGCTTAAAAATAAAGAATTCTTTTTTCAAGCTCCCGGCTTCTGGATGCAAGCCTCCTTTCCCATTCCCTGGCCCTCAGGGTGGCTTCAAAAACAATTTTGGCCTAAATTCAGAGCATTTTAATAGGTGGTTTACAAGATTCCAGTGCAGAGGGCAGGACTGTTTGACGTAACTTTACATCTACAGTGTAGCTAACTTTCCTGTAAGTTAGTTAAGCCCTCTACCCTGAGATCCAAATGGCCTATCCACCCCTAACCAGCTGCTATGTTGCTCATCCCTGGTGTTTTTCATGAACACTGGCACTTGGCAGTGGATGTCCTAGACTGCGGACACGTATATCACAAAAGCTGCTGCAGATGGGCACTAGCTGGTGTTCTCTTCCTTGTGACCAGTCCCTGCACAGCATTGTCAGGACCACACTGTCCTGGCTATTCTCCAGCTGCAGAGCTTCCTAGTGTAGCATCCACTTGGGCAGGAGACACTCAAGTCTGTTGGTAAAGCACCCTCTGCATTCTCTCCCTGACTAAACAGGCTGCCTGAGCTGAGCCATGGCACAAACTGCGGCAGAGAGTCACGGATATGCCTTACTTACACAGGGGAACAATAGAGGGTGAGACTCTTACTTCTCCTTTAAACAGCTGAACAGCATTCCTGCTAAAGCAAATAGAGTCCTGTTTCCTGTGATGCACAGAAAGAGTGGAGCAGAGCACAGGCAGGGAGCACTAAAAGTCACCCTACAGCCATCTTTGCATTACGCAATGCTGCAGTGCCTGTGCTGTAAGGGTGACTGAGCAATCTTCTAGATGAAAATCAGCTGTGAAGAATAAAATGGCAGCACAATTTTCTGATGGGTGGTTTTCACTTCTTCCTCTGCTCTTATTTTTGCCTTTATAAATATTTTATGCTTAATTGGTTTATTACTGGGCTTATTGTTAGAGGTGAACACGAGGGCCGAGGCAGGGAAGAATTAACTGCTGTCCTGCTACTGGACTTGATTGCAGGTATCCTAACCAAGAGTTTTCTTGCATTGATGTAACTGATGTGATAAGACATACCTGTCAAATCTTTGAAAGGTGACTGGTGACTTTGTGTACTGCCCTGAAAAAGCAGCAATTAAGAGTGATGAGGACTGAGAAACAAAATTTTTTCAAGGTCTCTCCAACTGTGCATGCAAAAGGACCAAGGTACCCATTTGAATTTCTTTGAAAATAAATATACATAATATTAGAGCTACGATTTAATCATGGTGTGACTGATTTCTAGGCACTGCACAGATTTGGTTACCTCTGAACCACTGTTTTTCTCTTTCCAGTACGTGCCTCTGTATAATAAAGGTTATCTGACTTCCTTTACCTTGGTCTGTACTATATTATCCTGCCTGAATGCACTGGCAACCAGAATGTGCAAACTCCTGGGGTAAAAAATAGCATCATAGGCTAGATTCCAGAGCAAGTATCCTTCAAAGAGTTGCTGCAACTATGGCTGAAACAAAGTGTATTCCTCTTACCTGGAATTATGAGGCTTGGGATGGATAAGTGATTTTTTCTAGGGTTGAGATTAGGATGGAGAAAGACAAAACCAAGGCAGGTTCTCAGTGGGATCCTCTGAACTGCTTGGCACTGTCACTGGGGGGTACTGCCTGCATACAACTGGATGCCTGTTCATATTAAAGTTTTTTTAATCAATTTTTTTGCAGATAATTTCCTGGAAAAGGCCAAGTCTAGATGTTTGGAGTCAAAAAAACCTTGGATTTTCCTCACTCATAAAATCAAAAAATGGAGTTATATTTCTATTTCAATATCCCTGCATTTGTTGGAATGCTCAGTGGGTAAGTGTCCAGCAGTTTTTAGAGGATCTGTGATCCAGAATCCCTTCCCAGTGCTGTGGAACCATATGGTCCTCCCTGCTTCCCCCTCACCCAATATGCATCCAGAGATGCCATAGGCATAGGCCATGAAAGATCCCACAGTTCTCCCTGAAAAGGTTTCAGGAGCAGAATGTGGCCCTTCCCATCTTCAAGCACAAGGGAAGGTCTATTCTGAAATTTACAGAGACTGTGGTTTATTTTGGTTCTTTAGTGAGTCTTTAATGGTGGCCATTTGCTTCAGTTTGTTTTTCTTTTTTTAAGACTAAATTATAAAAATCTGATGTGCTTTGATGAAAAGTAAACTCTGGTAAAAAATTAGATATTAAAGAATCACCTTTTTTTTTTTTTTTTTGGTATTAAAATAACACTATTGCTAAGCATATATCAGCTGTAAAGAATGGAGCAGTGCAGGCAGTGTGTTTTAAGGTCTGTTTGGCATTAGATGTGGTTGGTGTATTCTCTGGGCCAGGACAGTTCCGTGCTGACCCGAGAACCGGTCTAGATCAGGACGTGGTCTCCAGGAGGTAACACTGACAGTCCACAGCTGGGCATTGGCTCCTTAGTGACTGCCAGCCAAGGGGAACAGAGTGCAGGCAAACACTGTGACCAGGCTTTCAAATCAAAGACTGAGGTCTCTGGATGCTTTACTATGAGGGTGGTAGCTGGTGCAGGGAGTCAATGAATCCTAGGGGTGGTGAGACAGAGAAGGGAGGAACTGCCAGCTTGGATGTGTGCACATATTTTGTTTTCTGCATTTAAAGTTGAAAATACTCTTAATCACTGAAGTTTTATTTTTAAAGGTTGTTTTGTAGTCTAGACCAGTGTCCTTGTTGCAAAAGATGTCAGGCTGTACTGCAGCTGATGAAGTAGCTACTCTGAGACCTACAGAAGCCTGCAATAAAAGTCTTATTTAGGAAAGAAGTCAGGTTTGAGCAACAAAGAGACACACCCTAAAAAAGCCAAAGGTGATCTTTCTCCCTGGACATGGTGAAAAACTGAAACATTTTGTTTTCACTTCTCAAAATGACATGTTGCTTACCAGCTCACGAGTAATTGTAGAATTTACAGGGAATTTCCAGAAGCCTTTTCTTTTTTTCCTTCCATTCTGGAGTGGAAGAAATTTTGAAACAATGGGAATGAACCAGTTCCACCCCATCCTTCATCAGTAAAAGTTTCACTCTGCATAGGCACCTTGGGTATCCATCTTTCACCTTCTGAAAGAGTGGCTCATAATAACAGCCTTGATATGATCTGTTAATCACTGTTGCCTGGTTCTATTCTTGTGCCACGTTAGATCCAAACAGTGAAATGTCAGAAGGTTAAGAAGCAATTTTAAGCAGTAAAATACATCAAACTGTGTAGTCTGCTAAAATGTTCTGATACAGATGAATGCCTTTTTTTTTAAAGCAGCTATCAAGTGCACAGCATGAAGGATAAATCTCATTTTCTGAGCATTTTGATGAACATGTCTGCAAGACTAACATCTGCTACTACATTTTTGTACTTGCATGATATTTTGGAGACAGGATACAGGAGTATTTTTGAACAAAACTCTTAATTCAAAATACACAATAATAGAGGAAAGGTAGGTACACATTAAAACCAAAAAGTATTTATTTTTGTTATTTTCCTGTTGTTTGTTTTAAAAAGCAAAAAATGAGAAGAATTCTTGTGTTTCTATCACAAACTTCTTTACCTACTCTTAAGACCAGGCCTCTAAGAGCTTCTTGTAGCTTTTCATTTTTTTTCTTATTAAGAAAATCCTAGCTAGGCAGAATAGTTTAGGAGTTGCCTGGAAGATAATGGTCATGCAATGGCAGTAAAAGTAAATGTCAAGATAGATATTTTTTGAGTAACATTACTAAAGATGCAGGAAAGAAGAAAAAATGCACGAAGTCATGGGTGCTCTCTTCCATTTGAACATGCATCCAGCTCCCACTGTTTGCAGTGGTGCACGGCTGTAAACACAGCCGCAGGGATTGCACCTCAACCTGCACCTTTCTATGCCTGTCAGTCACCAAGTCAAAGTTAGTTTTTAGGCTCCCTCTACAGTCGACGGAGAAAAATCATTATCTCTGGAGGGCAGGTTCCCCTATTTCCTCTGGACATGTCTTTTCCAGGCTTCAAGGTGACTTGAAGAATGAAGTAACACAGAATGAAATGAATTATCTGAAAACCTGAGCACCTTAACAGTAAAGGCTGGAGCACAGAAATGGCCATTTTGGCTTCTACCTTTTCAATCGTCACTTAAGTATTCTATATATATTCATTGAATAGAAAAAAGATACTTCAGTATTTTTCAGTATCTTTGAAGATGCCTTCTATCCTCTGACCAATTTCAGCAATGTGTAATAGGTAATATTTCTTATTTAACATCGATTCTAAGGTTTAATAAAAACTCATTTATAGTTTTTGAATTATTTCATTGAACACCATTTATGTGAAGCTAAGTTCCTGCTCATCCACAGCCTCAACGGGAGATTTGCCCTTCAAGGATTTGTTTTTATTAGCTGCCACTAACATGGGACAGCCTGCAGCCTTTATGGTGCTATTTTCTACACTGCACCAGCCATCATATTTGGAAAATACACCAACATTCCATGAGTTTTATCCATCAAACCCTCTGCAGATTTAACAAGACTTTTTCAGTCTCTTTTTTAAGCTATTCCTGGCTGTGACTTCATCTCTGTTGAATGATAAGGATTTGTTATTTTTTTCTTTTTCTTTTTTTTTGGGGGGGGTGTGTAATTATTTTTTTAAAAGGAACACTACTGAAATTCTTATTTTCTCCTGTTAACGACTATGTTGTAGAAGGAGATCTTCAAGGAGATCTGAGGGCTATATTCATACAATAGACAAGAACAAGTTGTTCCAGTGACAAATACAAAAGATGAATGTTAGGATAACCTTTGAGATAAAGACTCTGTGTGAATTTAAATAAGAACTAAAATAAAAGCGGGGTCAGACAAAAGGCAATGAGATAAATTTTCTCATGTCAAAACACGCAAAATTGATTCTCCTTTGGAGATCTAAATTAATATGGATCTTGCAAATGTGGTAGCCAACTGCAAAAAGAGGGAGGGAGAAAAAGGCTGTTTCTGCCCTCTAAAATGGACACTGTCAAAGTCAAGGTGCAAACAGCGGTAAGTAGCTCCTGAATTAGTATTCACTGCTCCTAACTCCAAGTGCTAAGCTCTGCCAGCAAACACTGATAAACAGTGACAGAAAATGGACCTTATTAACCCTTACAGATGGTCTCAAAATCAAAGTCAATAAGTTACAGGACTCCAGAATTGTTCTTTGGTAAATATCAGAGAACTACTCTTGCAACATACTTGTTCTTAGCACTACATACTGAATAAAAGTCAATAAGTAGTTGTGAAACAGAGCTTTGTTTCACAGGTTGCATGATTGATTCTCTGTTGCAATGTCCCACCACAGCCACTGTGGTTTATGTAAAAATGTCATGCCACAGTGATATTGAAAACATACAGGTTTGTACGCTCTGCTTGTACGCTGATCCGTACTTTGTCCTTAAATTAAACAAACAATACAAACCTTCCATAATCAGGCTGTAAGTACTGTCATATTTCTGAACTCAGCAATTTCTCTTAACATTGTGTACACTAGATTCCAATTTCAATTTTGATGCCAAATGTTCTAACAGAGCAAAGGCAAGAGTGGAGCACATACATGAAGAGCACACCAGTTCTTCAAATATAGTAGAGAGTAAAGACTAAATTTTTTTAAAATGCCTCATAAGATAGGAATAACTATCTCAGGAATAATTTGGCCATCACAGTGAAGCTCTTACAGAAAGCACTGTATTCATAAATAAAGACAGACTATTAAGTGATACAGAAAAAGTAGTGAACAAATCATACAAACACTTGGGATTGTGGCAACCAAACTGACATTTCAAGTGGCTGTGTGAAAACTCTATGATGCGTAGTAGAGAGGAGCTTGAATTTTACCCAAGGCCACTAGCAGCCATGCTCAGCTTTCACACTACTATACAGGCATGTCCTAAAAATGTAAGAAAATGAGAGTTGAGCTCTACAGCTGCCTTACACATCCCAAGAGGCATGCTTGCTCTGCTCCTTCTCTTCCACATGCATCTCCACAGGCTTGTCCTGTCCTGGAGTCAGTACAAAAACCTACTGAGGGAAACGTGAAATGAGGCCACAATAGCCCTCAAATCCAACTCTAGCCAGTCTCTTCAGTCCTCTGGAATAACCTGGGAACCCCAAGCTGCTTTAATAACTAAGCACATTATTTTCTGGGAAGGTGAATGGTGTCAGTGCTGTTTACAATATAGCTTTATCAGGGGAACATGCAGGTGTAACACACCACAGACAGCCTGTCTATAATGCTGTGAACGTAGTAAGCTCTTTATACCTACAACAGAAACGTACAACAGATACATAGATAATATATTAATCTCTCTGTCCCCAAAGCTACCAGGTGTGCTTTGGGTACTTTCCTCTGCTACTGAATAATTTTCCACACTCTTTTCCTTTACATTCCTAAGGTGAAAAAGCTTTTTATCCCCACAGCGACCCTCTCCACTCAGGCAGTTGAATAAATAGTGATATCCCCTGCCTGGCTGATGAACAGCACAGCACTGCAGACAGAGTTCAAACTGCATATTTATTGAGGACTCCCATAACAGTTCAGATTTCTAATAAATTAGGTGTGCATATACTTTACTTATACAGATTCCCTCAGATCCCTTTGCCTTCACTCTCTCTCTTTGACACGCTGGAGAAAAGGCTAGTAACAAGCTATTTTGCATCTGTTCCTCAGAAGCAGCAATTTTTTATCCTCCCCTGCATCCCTAGCCCCTATTTCCACAGACGGCTTGGCATAGCTCAGATGGGTTTTAGCCTCACTGCCTTGCCCATGCCCTGGGTTGAGCAGGATGACCTTGTTCAGGACAAGCTCCATCACACAACCAGTGTGTTCCCTCAAACTGGAGTCCTTCAGCCTGGTGCCTGCAGCACGAGCCTGTCTGATGGGGCTGCCCCATGGCTCCTCTTGTACAGCTCCTGGTGCAGCTGGGATGAGAAACTTCATTAGTAACCTGGTCTGCACCCAGGAATGTTTCTAGTTGGCCCAGGCATCACTGAGATGGTCCTCAGAAACTTCCCACTAAGATGTGACTTGTTCATGGGGCTGTCCAGAGAAGGACTGAAAGGTGAGGGGTGAGAGGGGTCAGGGGAAGGGCTCCTTGATCCAGCCCTGCCTCTCAGGCATGTCATGAGATTGTGGCTCCAATGGTGAAGTATCTGCCATGCTGTCCCAGGTGGCACAGCTTCAGATCTTCTCACTCAGGAGTGGCCACACTGAATTTGCAAATGCCTGTCAGCTTTCTGCCCATGTGCTTATGGAAGCATGCAAGTGGTGTGTCCCCAGACAGGCTGAATGCAAATGTAGACGTAGTAGCTCTCCAAATTCCATTCCTACTTACGCAGGAATAGTTTTGGCTTTATAAAAAATGTGATTAATTTAGATTGTCTATCTGCTTTTAACATTATTATTTTCAGTATAAATCTTTGGTAAGGTCACCAGGTGCCCCAGTTTCATAAGTGCCCCATTTTCATAATGACAGTCATGGAGAAGTTAAGGTGCTCTAGTTTTTAAAACTGTTGAAAAATCTTCTGCTACTTTGGACGGATAATTATTAAGCCTTTTTGAAGGAGAAGAAGGATTGCCACAGGAAAGAGAGGCATTTTAAGGTGACAGCAAAGTAAAATAGTAATTTTGGTTTCCGTTTGAAAGTGCATCAAACTCCCTCTGATCATTCACTATTATGTTTTCCTGCCATGCCAGATTGCTCCTATTCATATACATTTCAACCAAAATTCAGATTTAAATGAACAGTAATTTTATTCACTGTCAAGATAGATGTTATGGCTATCAAGAAAGGTATCAGGTTTTATTCCACCAAAATTTTTCCCTAAAGCTATTGTAGAAACTGAAACCAGATCGCTGATCCAATGCATGTTTTGATTTGCAATGAAAATACTTCTTTTTTTTTCCAAATTAGTACTTAATTTATATCACACTTACACACTGAGGCAAAATCTTGCTTGATCTTCCCTGGTTTCATCTAACAGGTGAGTAAATCTGAAGCAGAGAGTGAATGGTACCAAGAGATTGATGGTGTCAGCCCCATTTTCCATAGCTAGTTCTGAGTCTGACTGCTGGAAGTCCCACCCCCAGGGGTAGACTTTCAGTACCTTCCTGCCCTCGGTCGAATTCATAAAAATTAAAGCCAAAGGCATGTGGAGAAGAAAAAAGAGCTAGGAATATGAAAGCCTGACAAAGGTTGTCTGTTTTGGAAACAGCAACAAGTTCTAGTTGGTCATGTATGGATTTGCACACCTTTTTAGAACACTGCCTTGCTTCTGTTTAGATGTCTTCATCAGAGCTCTGAAGCAAAGCATCTGAGCCAAGCAAAGAGCCTAACATCAGGCATTCAAAAAATTCAAGTATCCTTGAAACTATATACAACAGCAAAACTTATTCCTCTCTTTGCCCTTTTTTTTTTCTCTTTTGTATTTGTTTAACACTTTCCCTAACAGTCAATGACAATAATTATTACTTCTGGGGATTCCTCATTGAATTCCATAAGTCAGTTCTTTCAAGCTGGTATGTTCTCCATAACTCCAATTATATCAAGGCAATAAACTGAAATTCAGTCCCCTTCTGCCAAACCCATGTTTTCATATCACTCTTGATCAAGTCAAAGCCCAACGGCAAAAGCAAAACGGACCAAAATCTTCCACTCCTTTTTAAAAATTTTATTAGAGAACACACCAATGATAATCTTTTAAATAGAAATGATGATGTTGAAATGCATAATAAACTATAATGCCATGACTGAATGAAACAGCATGGCATCTGTATGTTTCATTTGTGCACCTTATTTCTTAATTTCAGCTTGCAACTGGTCCTGCATGACTGTTCTTCATAACTTTAAGTGCTTACTAAAGGGAATTTGATTAGATCCTCACATTGCAAGACAGTACTTGTGCATGTTCAGGAGTCCTGCAATCAGATTATAAGCTCTATAAATGTATTTCCTCAACTGAAATAGGAAAAAATAACAAACAACCAGATTGCCTCATAGCTCTTGCTCTGAAAGGGAGCAGCAGCATGCTGCTAGCTGCCAGTGCTCTCTACACAGGCCACTTCATTAAAACCTTTCACCCTCCTAAAGGGGGTGAGGAAACTAAACCTAAGAGATAAAAAGCCCACAATAACTGCACACAATTTAGTTCCCTAATGGGGTTTAATATGATTAAAATAATAAGCATCATACTGTGCTCAACAGCACTTCAACTAGTATAAGTACAGTATAGAACACAAAACATGTCTCCCATGCAAAACATTTCAATTTGAAACTGAAACAGTGAGTCTAGGACAGCACTGCCATGTAGGTTAAACTGCTGTCAACATGTGCTAATAAAGGTGGGGACAGTTCACTGACATGGCCAAAGTCTGTCCAAAAGTACAGTTCATGCCTGCCTCCAGAGAAAACCATATGATGGAAAGGTCAGTCCCACCACTGAACATGAGTCTTCAACCAAGATCTAAATCTTGAATTTTTCATGATGCAGGTCCCCAGATCCTTTCCCAAGTACCAACATAGCCATAGACTCTGGCTCCTCTAAGGCAGCAGCTCTCCCCCAGGCCAGAGGTCTGGGGCTGCTGAGAGAGTGTCACAACAACCAGGTCAGCAGGGAGCTGTTTTCAGAAGGTGCACCAAGTATTGGAAAGTATGATGAAAGGATAAGCAGCAGAACAGCAGCAGTCTCATGGCTCAGTATAAACACATTCTATAGGGTGTTTGCATCTTGAACCCTTAATGAAGATCTTAGGTCTCCATCCAGTAAAGTAGAAGTGGGAAAGATCCACTGAAGGCAATGGCAAGGGTCAAAGGAGGTAAATGATGTTTTAAATGAAGAATGACTAGATGTAAGAGCTCACCTGGCGGGAGAGGAGAGGTCACCAGAAGAGGAACAAGTAATATGCTGGCTGACATCATTGTCAACAGGGAATGGATTTTCCTGGTTCTTTTCAGTGCAAGGGGGATCTAGTGAAAGCAGTGTATTTCATATTTAAAACATCAACCAAAAAAATAGACTATTTTTCACATCTTGCACAATGAATTTTACAACTGGATATGGTGGAGTTAGAAGTTTGCATGATGTCAAGAGACAGCTGGACAAATCAATAGTGTAAAAACTGCATTAATCCCACCCAAAGGCAAAGACCCTATCCCCGCCCAGGAGGCGTCTGAGCCACAGCTTGTAGACACTGGAAGAGCATTATGAGGAAGTATTTCTGAGCATGTCAATATTGTTAGATAGTTATTATTGTTATTTTTTATACTGCTAATATGTTTCTAGCCCTTCCAGGCATGATGAAGGACACAGGGTTGGATATACTTTTCTTCGCCTAACCCTCCTTCATATTTTATTTTGAGTGCATTAGAAATGGAACTGGAAAAATGTCAAAGGCAAACTGATAGTTTAAAATATGTGGAAGATACAAGGGCAGATTTTTGTTGTTGTTGTTTAACATACAGCCAACCATGGCTCTCTGTGAAACTGATTTTCCACGGTTTGAATCATCTTGGGGGCAGTAAAAATATACAACTGTTTTGCAGCCAGTAAGTGCTGTACATAATTTTCCCTGGATGATTGGCTCTCTGGAACATCCACAATTGCTTTTGACAATTCACTGGTCTCTTTGGGAACAGAAACAATTTCTGACATACTAAGCTGTGTCTAATAAAAGGGCTCCCACGATTTTCTATCATGTCAATTCTGACTTCTCTGGCAAACAGAGAATCTGTTGATTAACAGCAAAACCATCCATAATGCATGGAATTCACTGTGGTACATACCATGAAATACTTGTTCTATAAAGTCATCATAAATAACACTATTTCATCAGATGACTTTGGTCTCTCTGGTTACAGAAAAATAATATATGTCATGTTAAGCAAATGTGCCCACTGTTGTCAGGATATCATTGTGTTATAAAGACAGTAGAGTTTGCAGCCCACACATCAGACCTGTACTGACAATTAAATTCCAAGTTTTACTTGAAGTTAAGCAGAAATCTATTTTCTGTACCAGAATTTATTCCACTGATTTATGGCATTGATTCAGGCCTCTGAGCCTTTCAAATCGCCGGAATGTACTCTATGTTGCACTTTAAATTATGTAACTACATTGCCTGTAGTTGGATAAGCTTGGGGTTGATTTTACACATTTTCTTGCTTTCTGTAATAAGAATGGGAAGGTTAATGGCATCTGAAACAGTTCAAGTTACTGCATTTCTGAACTGAAGTAATCTATACCTGGCCACAATACGATCTTTACACAGTCAAAAACTTTTATGACAGCAGCTGTCTGTTGAATCTGGAAGAGGGGAGCAGAGTATACTTGTCTGTAATTATCATTGAGCAGTACATTAAATAGAATTTCTGGCTCCTATTGTTTCACTCTCATTCAGGAACATCTGAGTCTCCATTTTTATGTGAAAACATTGCTGGAGGAATGATATGCACCAAACACTGTGCCCTTGATGTGATGTGAATTGATTTTCTTCCATTTACAAAAAATGGAGCCTAATATAGAAAAAGGAACTAAACCAATTTCATCCATTGATGAACATTTTAGGGTGTTTTTTCCTTAGAAAAATTATGTTAATTTCTACAGAAGGCAAGAGATATGCAGAAAGCAACTGATAATCGGGGAAAAAAAGCATGTGGGTTTTTTTTCAGAGACTTGTTCTGTGTCTTTGTTGGTGGGGTTTTTTTGTTTGTTTGGGGTTCTTTGTTGTTGCTATTGTTGTTGTTTTGGTATTTTTTTACTGCTCTTATAAGTTAAACCTCATGGAGAAGAAGCAATAGGTAATTTATTTCTGCCCAGGTTAAAGAAAACACCAGTGTGAAAAAATAAATAGAACTTACAATTTCTCCTTGAGTTACAAAGCGCATATTGCTTTTGCTGATCATTCTTCAGGAAGACACATTTACAGTGGCTATAGTAAACTCCCTCATTTCTAAAGTACCTTTTATCTTAATCATTAACTGTACTGATATCAGAAATAAAGTAGGGGAGAAGAGGAAAGGATATTACGATATTACTTTTACAGTAATTTTTCATATTAAAGGTATTTGAGCTGCTGGCTTTTGAAACATTTTATGCACTTCCAATAAAAATAATTTTTCACTCTGTAAAACTATATTTGAAAACAACTATTTAGAAGAAGGATTGTCTGAACTTCTGCTGAAGCATAAACGAAATAGCCGTCTTCAAAAATTAAATCAATTTTTGCTTCGGTGAATTGGAATTCATTGTTAATCTCAGTGGGATCTGGACTGCAAACATAACCTTTGTGAATTTGATATTGTACTTCTTGAAGACAGGGATGTTTGGCATACTTGGTAATTTTTCTGACATGCACCTATTTGTCTGTTTTTATTTATCTTTCTCCTGATGTCTGTTCCCATTCTTCTTGCTCATGATTCTTTGGTACATGGTGTGACCTGTACTTGACAACTCCTAGCAAATTACAACGTCTCACCTCGTTTTAATGAGGTACAACATTTATAGAAAGAGATGGACAGAGCCACAAGGAAGAAGGCTGTGTGGAGAGCAGTTTGGCTGGTGTGACTGTGCAACTGTCATAAACCAATCAAGGCACACAGGAACAGGCAACCTTTGGAGCTCAGACGGGTGGCATTGAGCTGGATGTGGACCTGGGCAGTGAGCAGACAAGGAACAACGTTCAGCAATTCATCAGTCACCAGACAGCAGAGACAGAGGTTGTGTGGCAGGTCTGTGTGATCCAGCACCTTCCATTACTAAGAAAGAAATAAGGGTCTTTCATGGTCTTCTAAACCGTCATCAAAATGTGACGTTTTCCCCATGGCACACCTCTGAAAAGTTGAGATGTCTGCGCTGGCCCCCACAGCGGCTGTTTGCTCCTTCAAACAGAATCCTTGAGAGTGTCTCAGTTCTGCAGCAGAATTACAACATTCATACTACAGCAGTGGTCAGTAGAAGATTTTCACACCAAAACCATGCTTTAAAACCCCAGAGAGGAGCACTGCTTGGGCTCTGAATACAAAATGCTTAAAATTCACAACCCTATGAAGTGAGTCTCAGAGTGAGGGAAGAGCTATTTTAGTGCTTCAAAAACACCATATATATTCTAAAGGTATTTTAACCCCCTCAAAATGTTAGCTTTTTCCAAGAAAAGGTCCATGTTTCCTGCTTGAAGTTTGGCTGGAAGAAACTGCCCCTCTAACAGCTTTCAGGACATGTTGTATCAATGTTATTCACCGTGGCTTCAGATGGATTGCACCTGGCAGGTGCCCCAGGAAAGGTCTTGGGTCTAAAGTGAATGACCTTGTAAGAGATCCCCAAGTTTTCAATACCCTTTAAGAAAAGCATAACCTGAATTTTAACTTTAATGTTGGATTTTATAAGTAAACTTTGTATTAAAAGATAACTCTTCATGGGATCCATTCTTTAAAGAAAATAACACTACATTAAACAGAGATATGAAGAAATAAATATTAAAATAAATTCCCACTTAAATGTATACTTATCTAGAGGAAGGAAGGAAGGAAGGAAGATGGCTTTCACATATGTGCATAACAAACCTGTACAATTTTTACCTATGAATATTCACATGTACATATACGCATACATGTGTGTGTGTGTCTATATATCTGAAACTATTTATTTCTAGTTCTTTTCAAGCAGAAGGTTTGACTTAAGTACATTGTCCTCATATCAGTTAAGGCAAGTTGACAGCAGCTTCCACTTTGCTGGAAGTTGAGAGATGCCTGATGAACCTTTGTGGCCTCTGATGAGACCAGGCATTAGCAGCTCTTTGTATTTCCACCTTTCCTCTGGTGGCTGAAAGTGGCTCTGGTTCTCAACAAACAAGTTCTGTACAGCAGCTGTGACAGGGATATAATGAGGAAGTCTTGATTATCATTGCACAGAGACCTGCATACAGTGGGCTGAACTCCTGCCGTAAAGGAGCTCATCTCATCATCTGGCCATTTCAGTGGTAAAGACACATGGATTGCTGAGGAATACTGCAGGTACACAATATTTAAAGTTTGTTATACCATTGAATGAAGTTTTGGTGGACGATTTGAGTTACAACCCACTGCAGTGTGACATTACAGACATGCTATTTATTTTGCTTTGAAGTACGTAAAGTGAGTAGGTGGCTGTTGGAAGGTAGACATAACAGATTGTTTTCTGCCTTCTTTGATGCTGATATCCTGTATAGGCCTCTAACTCGCTATCAAACATTTGCCTATTTGCCCAGTGGATTCTGCACAAAACTCTAAATGCTTCTTAATTATACACTTGTTTACTTGTTTATCATATTTCTAAAGTCTCTGTCATTCCCATGAGGTACGGTTTTCAACACTAAGACTGAAGAACAAGAAAGTGAAAGTAAGTGGGTGGCAAGGCTGTCTTCCTGACATGCTTCACTGCCAGCAAGAATGCACCGTCTTAGGGAAAACAGTACTAGGATGTAATGGTCAATAGAAATACCTGGAAGGCAATAGCATATCAGTGCCAATTCAATTTAGACACATTTCATCACAGACATTGCTGGTTATTGCTTTCAGCAGCAATACCACAGACATTTTGTAATAGAGTATATTTTTAACATTGCATATTGCAGATAAACCTATAAAGCCTGCAATCTGCTAATGGAGTTTATATCCTGATTTTCCTTGATATTGTGGCTCAGTGAGAACACAACTAGTTGCAATTCTTTTACTCTTAATTTTTTCTTTGCTTTTTTTTACTACAGTAGCAAAACAAATGTGACATCCGGAAGAAGAACTATATCTCAAATAAAATAGTGCATTTAATAAAGGCAAAGAGGTGGAATTATTTTGTGGAGAAAATGTATTTAAATCACGTCAATATCAGGAACTGAAGGATTTTCCATCTGTCTCTTTGACAAATTCAGATACAAATCAAGTGGTGAACTGAGATACTGACCTGTAAACCACTGTCCCAGTTCAATGTAATAAAGCAGAATGCTTAGGATCCAGCTACCTCCTGAGGTTCCTTCCAGCCTGAATTACCCCACAGGGAGAGGAAGGCCATGTCAGTGCCTCACTGGCACACAAAAAAACATGGGTTATGTGCTTGATCAGCCAGGACAGGGATGACTGTCATGGAGCGGAGCTCTGTACTGCAGTGTGAATAGGAACTAATTTGACTTAAGAAGAAAAAACTAATAATCAAAGATTCATTAGGTAGCTGCTACCTTTGTTTTAAAATCATATTACAATGTCACTCACTATTGTAGTTATGATAACTTTGACATTCTCTAGACCCAAATCTCAGTATTTTGAAATTAAAACAGTTTCCCAAATAATGCTTGCAAATGCCATTCCTACAGGAGGTTTTGAAGTGTCTGTTACTCAATTTCCAAATGAAAAAAAAAATCAGAAAATAGAAATTCTAAGAGTCAATCTTCAATGTCTTGGCAATATTCCCAAAATACCTCTACACCCTCTACAAAAATGGAAATGGCACTGTTGGCATTAAAGCTGCTTCTTTATCTCAGAGTAGCGTATGTAAAGAGAGACCAATAAGCCTTGAAAAGAGTTTTGCAATTGTTTGTAACAAATGCAGGAAATGTGAGGGGAATGGAAGTTGTTCTGCCATGTGCCATAATAGTGAAGTCCTCTTTATCTTTACCTTTTCCTTGCAGTTAGTAATTAGAATTTTATTATGCTGAGAACGAACTTCTTCTTTCTGACTTTCAACCAGCCTAATTAAACCCAGTCATTAATGTAAAGACTCTACATGAAAGAGACACTTCATAGCTGGTCAAACAATTATTTTGGAAGGTGCTGATCCTCTTATAACTATTCGGTATATTTTTTGGTTGATTGGACATGTGGCAATGGCACAGCATATTAACAAAATAATGGAGATTAATGGCTATGAAATTTAAAATTATATTTCTGCTCTGTTGCTTCAATGAAAATTATGTAAAAACTGTCTTGCAGTGATGACAGGAAATATTTGTACAATTAGCAGGCAATTTTCATTGCTTCCAACGAAGGTCTTAAGCTTTAATGGTAAAAGAGTTCTTTTGAAATTTCACAGTTTATAAGTAAATATTGCAATGTGTGTTACCACCATATGCGCTATATCACTCATGATCGTTATACTCATTTTTCTGAAAAGATTGAAACTAATAGACCCTTTTGTTTTCTGCCTGTTCCTATGTGGCAGGATGTCTGCCCCCCCACCCAGACAGCTGGTGCTTCCCTGGGGATTGAAGGAAAGGATCTGGATGTGTGCACCACCAACAATTGGATGGTAAGATAGATTGTATCCTAAGTTCTTCTCTACCTGTAACATTAATAGAAACCTTTAACCTCTCGCTGCATAGATCTACTAATAGTCTCTTTTTGTCCTTATTCCTGTGCAATATCAGTATTAAATCTCATGTCTGTTAGTTTTATGTCTATTGAATAAATAATTCATTCTATAATAGACTGAATCAGTGATTATTAAAGAACCTGTGATTGAGAGTGGGTTTTGGGGTGCTGGCTGCCTCAATGAAACTACTGCTGCTAATGAACCTGCTGCTAGAGGCCTGAGCAAAAGGCAAGGACTTATCTAAGCCTTCACACCCATTTTTAATACCCTACAGACAGATTTAACCAATTGGTCATTGTGGTATTTACTGTTCCGAATTGGTTTGCTGCCAGGACTGGGCAGTGGGAGGATTCTCCATGTCAGTAAGGCTGTCAGAGATGGGACCCCAGGACAGCTACAGCAGGCTGAAAGTGGGCAAGAATTAACACAGAGTTTTGTCTGGGGCTTGAACTTGGTGAGGTCACATTATTCGGACTGAATTGGAAAGACTTAACACCTTAGATGAAATTAGATGAAAATATAATTGTCCAAAGAGTGTGACACTGGCCATGGTCTGTGTGTTGGAAAGGATTACCATTCCTTTCAGAGCTTCTGCCCAAACAACAGGAGTGGCTGCAAGCTTGACCCTCCTTACAGTCCCAGGGATTTCTCCAGGCATCTCCTTTGGTGAACACTATCCAGAAAGGGAGGAAAATAGGAGAAAAAAGGCAGGATCTATATATTCAGAGAGAAGTGTCCTATGAACAACCAATCTGAAGTACCTTTTAGGTATCATAGTTAGTATATCCCTGCAGCAGACTGTCATGTGTTATGGCTCCCAGCTTCCAGACATGAAAGGTTGTGCCAGTAGCATACATCCTGCCTTTACAATAGGATTCTGGTAGCTAAAGTATTGCCATACTAAGTTTTTTGATAATTCATAATAATGAAAAAACTCACACAAGCAAAGAGAATGATACATAGATTGAGACATTGTGTGTATCTTTGGTAGGGAAAAAATCTGAATGCTCAAGAATATCGAAAACCAAACCAAAAACCTCATGAAGGTTGTTATATTTATGCTTCAGGCATTAACAAATACCAGGCAGTAGGAATTGGGAAAGTATTTTCCTTCTGAGCAAATAAAACATCAATTTTATGGACTTTATTATTAGCCAGTCACATGAAAAGTCTGTTACTGATCACTGTCACACCTGATGGTACCAGGTGCAAAGGCTTTGGGGTTAGATCCTGAATGGTTACACCCGGTTTCATACTTTCTGATAAAAGAAAAACAACTGCATTGCGTGAGTTGATGTAAGAAAAACAATCCCTTGACTTTTTTTTGACAAATGATTGGTTATTTTTATTCAGTAAAGTAACAGGGAACAAAGTTGTGAGGAGTTTTTTAGGCTTTCTGCCCTTTGTCTGCTCATATCAAGGGCAACACAAGCCTCAACCAGCAATACGTTATTGGCTCTGCCTGTGTGTTATTTCCAGGTTCTGAATTCAATCTAGAATAATCCTTTCTACTGTGGGAAAGAATCACAACAAGTATTGCTTAAGGAGGGCATGTGAAATACACAAAAGGCGAGCACTTGCCAAAAGTAAAGATAACAAATCTGTGTTTTATTTGAAGCATCCCCAGCACCACTGAAAGTAAAGGAGGAAAGGGTGACTGGAAGAGTATAAAAGAGCAGGCTGTAACCTGCTCAGCATTCCTAATAAAGCCAGGACGTTAGGACATCCACTTTTTATATGAGGAGTCCAGATCTGCATGTGTCCCATACCACAAAACATGTTTCACATCAAGGCCAACTCAGGTACAGTTTGCTACTTTGTTATTAGATCTGTGCCTCTGCAAAAGTTTCTGTTCTGCACATGAAAACTATTAATTTTTTCACAAAACTATTACTTTTGATAGCATTTTCATAGAATTAATTTTGACAGAATGAATGATCTGTTATAAAATTCCATATATGAATGAGTAGTTAGCCACAAATCATGAAAATTTAAGTGGAAAAGTAGATGAAATTCTGTTGAAGATTCATGTTGAAACAATATGTGGCCAAGGATATCACTGGGAATGGCTTATGGGAGTGTTGCCATGTACTACATTGTTTACAGATCAAACATTCCTAGAAAAGAGCATCTAATCAAGCAAATGTTAAGTTTCTACTCATTTAAATAGTAAATGTTCCCAAAGAAACATCTTAAAAAGCATTTTGCCTTCATGTTGCCCCAGACCATTCTACTTACAATCCAACAACAGTTGATAGTTGCCACCAAGGTTATGATCTGGAACAAGCAGTGAAAAATGAGATTTTGAGTGATAAAGTGTAGTTTTGCAGACTACTTCAAATTTGCAAACATTGCTTCCCTGGCCAGCACAGCTGATGGAGAGAAACAGCTTTGTCCAGAGGGCAATTCAGAACATGAAAATCTAGATTCTTAGTAGAGTAGAGGTTTCTCAGGCTAAAAGACAGCCAGTAATTTTTAGTAGCAAAAATCACCTAGAACACCTGTCCTCATGAGAAAAAAAAATGTTTCAGCACTTGTTACTGCTGTACCTGCTAAACTGAGTGGTACTTCCTCCAAAGAGTATGGTCTCAGGAGTATGCAGCGTCACAGTGGTTAAAAGCTGCAGAATTGAATGCAAACATTCACATCCTTCATCACTCTTAATCATTTTCTCATTTCCAACTCCACTGAGTAGCACAGTGAATGTTTCCAACTTCACGTTTCTGCTGGAGCTTTCCAGTCTCCAGCAGATCAGTTAACATTGTTCGGACTCTGGCATTTATAAAACTAATTGAAGGGAGGTATTTCCATGATTTATATAATTTTAAATATTGTTTCAGGCTTAGATTTTGGAACATTAGACTGCTAATGCAGACAGCATGTTTTATACCTGTTTGTCATGAAAGAAATATGCTGAAAATCTAATAGGCATTTTCATCTGTTCATATAACAATACATTGATAGATGACAACAACATTTTTTTTACATGGGATAATTACAGCAACATTTACATGTCCCTTCTGGCAGACTTCTTAGCCTCCATTATTGAAGGAAGGATTGCCTTCAAAGACCATGTTTTCTAATTTGCTGAAGGGCTGTTAGATGAAGATTTTACCAAGAGGAGATTTAGAAACAGTTGTTTTGCAGGGTAAGCCAAATGAAAGGACATGATGCATCTTTGCATTTGCATGCCTGATTGAATGCCCCAAATCCTCTTTCTTCTCCTACTCATGATCGGAAAATTTGTGTGGTTTCAGTCCAGGAATGAAAACCCTTATTTTTTTTCCTGTTCTAATAATTCAATCCCTACTAAATTGGTTGCCTATAAATAATCCATAAAGAGAGTGAAAAAGCAGTGTTGGTAGGTGCTTATGATCCTGGTAAAGACAGATTACAGACCCAACCATTAGTCCAAAAAAAAAATGGAATTAGATGAAGATCACTTATTTTTATTGATAATTTCAAAATAAGCTGTGGATTTATATGTGGATTTATATAAGATGAAGGAATAAACAAGCATGGCAGAATAAAGAAGTTTTCAGCATTCTCAAACCAGTTGGATCAATATTGCAAAATATTAGAACAAAATAAATCAATGGTGTAAAAGCAATGCATTAAAATTCATTCTACATGTATATTTCTTATTAAGGAATGAAAAAGCTTTATGATGTATGTTTCTGTGAGAAAATTTTACTGAGATATAGTACACCATTAGCAGACATTTCTCAAAGGGATGTTCTAAAGTTTTGAACTTGGCTACCTGTAATGCATTTGAAAATGTATACTGAATTTGGAGAAGAAAGTATCCAAAATGTGCATTCTGGTTAAAATTGGATATGCATTATTTCATTGCCACAACATCCTTGGGTTTTACTGTCACTTTTCAGACAAATGCAGGGAGACATTTCTCTGCCCACAGCACTGGTAGCATGCCTATGGCCATGATCCATGTGCCACTGATAGCACACAGGAGGAAAGTGGCCTCTAAATTGAGTGTCCTTGAAGACAAAGGGTAGTTTGAGGATGAATCAATCAGTTACGAGCTGTCGTTTGAAGTGCTGTAAGCCTTAGACCTTAGCTTTGCTCCTCCTGATCTCTTACTATTACCTTCAAAGGCTGCAGGATGAACCTACATTCATACAGAGTACAGATAAAGAAATAGAGGTGAGATATAGATAAAACACAGAGGAAGGATTCAGCACACTCCATAAGCTCTCACCAGAGCCAGCCATAATAAAGCATTATTGGCAAGGAAGCAAAGAGAGAAGAATTATGGCCTAGAGATGGACTGAGAAGGGAATTATGTTCTCATGGGAAATCTGTTCAGAACTGTGTTTCCTTTCTAAATTTAAACAGAAGTTGAAATTCTAAGTTATTCATGGACCAACAGGAAATTCAATAGAATCTCAGTTCAGAAAACTGAAATTTTCTTCCCTCAGTAAGATAAAAATCATTATATAGAACAAAAAACTGTAGGTAAATGTCTTTTAGTGTACATTAATATGCATTATGATCATCTAAATAATATTAACTAAGCTTAATGCATTTCTTATTTTCAGTTTTATCAAGGAAACATTGTAAACGAGGATATTGATCCTGGTAGATTTGTATTTCAATGAACAGCTGTTTTTTCTCATCAGTAGAGTTACAATAGTTCTAGGTCCTGAATCAGTCACAAGAGATCTTCTGAATGCATAAGGAATAGAAATTAAGACATCCTCATCCTCCTCCACCTGCTTCAAATTTGAGCATAATATCTGAATCCTTACAGACTGGCCAAAGGTGGGCTTGACTGTCCTGGGAACTGGTCCAGCCTGGACACCAGCCCAGCTTGGAAACCTCTGGGACACAGTGCAGTGGTGCCTCCTGTGAGCCCAAGAGAAACTGGGATGTCCAGCGATCTTTCATGCAACACATGGCTTTGAAAATCCTTTCTTAGCAACTGTGACGATGTAACAAAAATCAATCCAGCAAAACAGCCAAATGGTGATTTATTTTTAACTCTGTGGCTACTCCTGTATGTGTCAATGCCAGTTCAGTGCTCTCCCTGCAGTCACAGCTCCTAAAGAGGAGGCGCTGCCACTGGCACAGCCAGAATTAATGTTCAAGGGCACTAGTTACTTCCAGCTTACTCAATTTATTGTAGAAGGAGTCTGGGGAGACCTGCTGATAGTGTTAATGTATAGTGCTTACTGGATGAACCTGCATTAGTGTTTCCATTCAGGCTGGAACTGAGGTTTGGAAGCCAATCTTATTACTTCCCTGCCTATTGCACATTGGTTCTTGTCCAGAAACTATTCATAGTACTTAGGGTCTGATTCCCAGGTGAAACTAAAACAAAACAGGACCCCAAAGCATTCTTCAGTCAGTATTCAAGACACCAGGACCAAATTGGTCCTTGTTAGAGTTAATCCAAAGAAAAGAGCCTTCAAAATGCATACAGTTTGGATGTCAGATCTCCAGCAGCAACTAATGCTCTGGAAATTGGTTCCTGTTATACCACAATACTTTTTACTGGATAGCAGATCTAGCCTGGCAGAGGATAACACTTACTCACATTACAAATCTATCACAAGGTTTGTGATGGAAATACACACCAAATAATTCATGTAATGTTAAGATCTGATCAGTGAAAGACGTCTATGTCAGAATGAAGGTTCAAGCAAGATCATATGCCAAAGTCAATAATATGGATTTTATTTAACAATGAATGTGATGTAGAGACACAGAAAGAAATACACAAGAGAAAGAAATTGATAAGAAATAGACAAGAGAGGAGAGATAGAGAGAAGGAACAAGAAGAAGGTGGTCACCACATACGGATCCAGAAGCATCCCCTTGCTCCTTCTTTAACTGGGCTTCTCAGTTGTGGGCGGTTTCACTGCTCAAAATTTTCACTCTTTATACATCTTAGCAAACATAGGAATTAAGGCTCATTGGACACACAGTTGTCATTTACTATTGGTTAAATGATTCCTTCACTTCTAATGTTCATTAGTCTTTCAGTTCAGTTTTTCTCTACTTTTGAGTCTGTGGGTTCTTGGGTTGATGGACTGTGAGTCCATCGATCTCCTTCTGTCAGAATTACCATTTCCCACTGGAGCTGATTTCAGCACAGTTTCAGAGTTGGCTGTCCTTGTGGTCCATAAATTCTGCATTCTTAGTGTCCATTCTTCTCCCTAAACTTTGTAAACCTCCCCCGAGGTCTGAGACAACACCTGGACAATAGTACCACCTATTCTTATCTCCAGTTCCCACAGTGGTGGCTTCTCTTACAGTCCAAGTTCCATGTAACCACATGGAGACATATTCAGGCGGGCTTTGGTGGTCACTGGTGGCCACAGATGCCACCTGTCCCATAACTTGGGGTGACCTTTGTTTGACCAGTGATATGCATATAAGCAGTTGCTTCTTTACACTGATTGCCACAGTGGGAATTTTTGTCAGGATGCATTAACCAGGATGAGCTAACCAGACCTTGCCCCCACCAGGGCTTGGGTTAGCACAATCCTGTTGCTCCATTCTGTGCTTATCTCATGGCAAAGTCCTTCTGTGGCCTTGAGAGTGTTTGAGCCAAGCAACTGTCTCCTTAAATCCTCAGAGTAATAGAAATTGCTATACCACTTTGCTAACAGTGATTCTCCTCAGCAGTGTTCTCTGCATAAAAATCCTAAAACCAGGACCCTTGGGATACAGGGCGCAAGAACAGATTCCATGACAACAATGCGGTTCTTTTGAAATGACAATTACAAACTTATTAAGAGAAAATTGGAAAAGTGTTACATTGTTTCTTTTTCTCAATATCTGGCCCTTTTTTCCTAGTGAATAAAAGCTTTTCCAAAAGGCTTTTTTTTTTGTGCTAAAATTAGGTATTAAGTTAATATATTTGGCATTGACTCTATTCTAAT
This sequence comes from Cyanoderma ruficeps, assembly GCA_008694505.1. NCBI lineage: Eukaryota > Metazoa > Chordata > Aves > Passeriformes > Timaliidae > Cyanoderma > Cyanoderma ruficeps. Next base: position 17,269,866 of record VZDJ01007754.1, read on the forward strand.
TGTAAGATTTATGCCATTTCCTGGTACTAATAGAGTGCTCAACACATGCCTGGGAGGTTCAGTAATAGGTATGTCCTTGGCATATCTCAAGTCAGTATAGTTCTTTTGTAAGAAATCTGAGAAAAAAAATCCTATTTCTATATTTCTTGCAGGAAAAAAAGAGCATATTTTTATTTTAAATATATATGGAAATAACTTCTAAATATTTGTGTTTAAAAGTAGAATTGTAAAGCAAAACTGTAAGTCTTGGATATTATTTTTTTTCAGTCTCTAGGTTTTATTTTTGTATTCTTAATTTTATTTCTTATTATATTTCTTTATTTTTATTTTCTTGTTCTCCTGAATTGATATGCTCTATTCTGACCAATACTCTTGTGATTTAATGCATACTCTAAATTAAAACAGATCTTACACCTTTGCATCTGTTATCTTCCCATTGTTTTTAAGGATTCCATTTGTAATCCCATTTGCTGTCTAAAAACTTTCAGAGGTGCTGGTGCATGAACTGGAAAAAACACAGCAGAGCTGCTGAAATCTGAGATGAATTTGAGGGGAGAGCTGATAAAGTCCTTTTTTATTTGTGCACAAAGAAAGTAGGATATGGAAATTGGTAACACCTTGAAGGTGGAAAGCCACTATCTCATTTAACAGAGCCCAATTTTAAGGCAGAAATGTAATTCCATTGCTGCAATTGTGGAAGCAAAAGTGTCCTTGATAATGATTCCAGTGTAATCGCCAAGATACATAATCCAAGAAAATTTTATCTACACAACCTTGCAATTTCAAGGCACAGCAATAGAGATGTGAGGTGAGGCTCCGGAGACACTCACCCAGAGTCACTGCACTCAAGGTAGGAATGGAGGCACTTACAGAAGATGATATGCAGGTAGATATGTGCAAGGGATAAGTAAATTGCTCTCTAGAAATACTTAGGGGTGACCAAGTAGTTCATATGTGTGTGCAAAGGCAGCAAATGACACCAGAGAGTAAGGCAAGTGCCATCTCTAAAACCATGATCCTGGCTTGAATTTTATTGCCCAAGCAATTCTGTTTGTGTGAGAAGAGACAATAGAATTGACTATTTAACTTTTGACCTCAACTTAGTGCTAGGGAAGAGTGTTTTGTAGGCCTATGTTAAATTTATTTAAAACAAATATAGTTTCTTCAGGTTTGTTTAGGATTTTTGTTTGTCATTAATTTTTTTAAAGTATCTTTTATCAATTTATGATTGTAAGTTTCATACGTAACTCAAAAATTCAGTTTGAACTAAATCACTTCTAGGCCTGGAGAAAAAAAAAATAAAGTGATGCATGAAGAAGGTCCAGAATAGGAAAACATGCTGTTCACTCTAAATGACTTTTTGTCTGGTTCTGAGACAGGTTTGTGTCCTGGCAGAAACCAACTTTACCAGGTCATCTGGTACAGCCACAAAATGACAAACTAAGGAATGAAGTACTTCTCTCCCAAACAATAAGATGCATTTGAGAGAAAAGCAGTCCTTTTCCACATGCAATGCAACTGATTAATGAATTGCTAAGTCTGACAAAGCAAGCTGGCTATAGGAGGAACAAAGAGCAAAACACTTCTAAGCCATAGATAAATGATGAGAAAGTTCAGAGCAAGAGGATCAGGAAAATGAGTGATCAAACTCCAAAGAATATTTAGTTATGAATAAGAAGAGACCAACTTCAATTCACAGATGATGATGATAACGATTATTATTATGATTTTGTCTGTTCCCTCTTTGAACAACATATTTTGTATAAAAATCTCTCTCTATTGTTTACATCAATTTATATCCACTGTTGTGTCTCCCAGAATAAGCAAACTCCAAACCAGCCTCGACTGAGATACAGAAAGGAGTATTGCCAAGCCAGTGGTCTATTTGAGAAGGGTGGGTACATGGCTTTGGGAGCAGCCCTAGTCAAACACAGCCTTACCAGAAGACTTTGCAAGCACAGCAAGCCAAAGTTAAAGTTTTGATGTATGCATCATCTGTACAGAGCTTAAAGATCCACATGGAGCTTAAAAGGCCCATAGAGCTAAAATGAGTTTGTTCAGCTTTATGATACCCACAGATATTCCAACAACAAATAAAGACGTGTGGGTGGAAGAGACTGAAAACACACTTCATAAATATCACCTTACATAACGACTTCCTGCAGGTTTCCACAGGTATAGAAAGGAATAAACACACAGAGAATGGAATAAAATATATGCCAACAGTTGACGGTTCACTTTAACAGAGACCTGCATGGAGTTGCCAAAAATAAATATATCTAATGACAAATCATATTCTGAAGAATGTATATTACTCCAGGAAATGACTGTAACTTCCTGCATGAATTTTTTACTTTGTCAGTGCTCTGTACTGGTCTCTACAGAGAGTGAAGGCACCAGAGGAATGAGGGCTGTGGTGGAGCCCTTTGCTGATGCAGAAGAATAGCTCCCTGTTGGCCACCCTTCCAGACTGAAAAGTGCACAGCAAAGCAAAAAAAGAAGTAGCTGTAAACAAAGAAACAAAACCCCAACAGTCTTCTCTTCTCCATACAACCCCCTGCTAGGTACTTTCTCAAAACATGCATGCACTGCTTTATTTAGTACTTTATTACTCATGCAAAAGCTCCATTTCTGCATTGGGTCAATACCCAACTGCTTTGTGCCTGGCAAGGCAAGTCATTTATTAATTAGAGCTGCCCTGCAGTCTGTCACTTCTGTTCCAGTACACTTTGTTTGTGCCATTCTCCAGCTGGTACAGCCATGACATCACTTACTTTCAAAGATGATTTTAAAATGTGAGAAGAAAATGAGAAAAACAACAGAGTTAATAATGTTTTAAGCAAACTTCTGAAGCTTTTCCCAGTGTTGCATATCCTTCAAGAAAGAGACAACTCTGTACCTGTCTCCTGTGTGGGATTTTTATATTTAAAAGTTGCAAGCATTCTAAATTTCAATATCTGAAATGTTGTAATACATTTGTTTGCCAAATAGTATTACTACTACTAATAATAATAATAGGGTTCACATTTGGTTTTTATCTGGTGGTCTGAAAACACTTTGCAAAAGAAGTCTGCACCAGTACCTTCATTTCTATATTTCTGTTTCCCTGGATCACTTTTTCATAAGGTGCTCAGTAGAAGGTGTGTGGGTAAGAGTGCCAGCATTGTAGAATTCTCTGCCTCAGTGATTGTTTCAACCCTTGTATTTGATCACTCAAGGGAAGCAACCTAGTGCCTACAGCACACCACACAGCCCCATCTGCCTTTGCTGGCAGGGAATCAGATATGTGAGGTCGTCCTGTGGCACTGTCATCTTTCAGCAGAACTGCTCTGTACAGTCTGCTTTCTGAAGAGTTTTCATTTCAGTATCTCCTAAGCTACTGATAGCATTTTGTGACTGAAATCTGTCATTTTTATGTGAATGGTATATCTCACTGAAGCCTCATCTTACCAGACCTCTGATACAGTCTGCAATACATGTGAAAGAAGCATTTTCAAGACATCCCAAAACTGAGATTGCAATGAGTAGGCTAAGCCCATTGATAGGCCTGTACTGTATTTTTCACTAAAAGGAAGTTAAAAGGATATATTTTTGCTCTTTTTCCATTTCTGTTGTTGTCATTATCTGTGTAGTGCACTCTCAAAGAAAACCTTAATGACATGACAGAAAATGCTGAGGAGAGTAGAGGCCCTTCTCTGTGTTCCTGTCATCTTGCGCCAAACCCTGCATTCTCAGACCCACATTAAAAAGAAAAAAAAAAAAGTCCCCTGTATAGAGACATAAATCCTCCTCTTTCATAGATTTCCATAGATTTGCCTTCATCTTTCACAGCTTTTCTCTTGGACAGGAACGTGCATATGAGAGCATAGGAAATGGTGATCCAGGGTTACAAGTACATACTTAAAATGTCAGGCAGTTTTCGGATACTTGGACCCACATTTCACCCCACAGAACAGAGCCAGAGTGTCTCTGCAACATGGGCCAGGCCTATGGCGGTCAACCAGCAGGAGACAGTAGTCATGCTCATAGGAAGAAGGTTGAAAGGGTCCAATGTCTCTGTTTGTCAAAACAGGACCCAGAGGAAATCCTTCCTAAATCTCCTTCTCTCCTTGGCAAATCAATGGGCAGACAGCCTGTATTGGGTTTGTGTGGCCTGGTTTTGGCAGTGGGAGGGGCTCAAGGGGTGGCTTCTGTGAAAAGCTGCCAGAACCTTTTCCTACACCCAGCAGAGCCAATGCCAGCTGGCTCCATGATGGACCTGCTTCCAGCCAAGGCCTATTCCGTCAGGAATTATAGTAATGCCTCTGTGATACCATATTTAAGAAGGAAAAAAGTTATTGATAAGATGTAATTGCTGTCAGAGAAGAGAGGAATGAGAATGTGTGAGAGGAACAGCTCTGCAGACACAAAGGTCAGTAAAGAAAGAAGGGGAAGAGGTGCTCCAGGAACCAAAGGTGAGATTCTCTTTCAGCCTCTGGTGCAGCCCGTGGTGGAGCAGCTATGCCCATGGAGAAGCACAGGGATGGAGAGGTCACCTGCAGGACATGGAGGACACCCACACCAGAGCAGGTGGATTTCTGAAAGAGGGCTGTGAGTCCATGGGAAACCTGTGCTGGAGAAGACTCCTGGCAGTGATCTGTGGACTCATGGAGAGAGGAGCCCATGCTGGAGCAGGTTTCCTGAAGGTAGGAGCTGTGACCCTATGAGGTACCCACTCTGGAGCAGGCTGTTCCTGAAGGACAGCACCCCCTGAAGGAGTGACCCATGTTGCAGCTGCTCATGAGGGACTGCTGCCCATGAGGTGGACTCAGGTTACAGAAGCCCATGGAGGCCTGTCTACCATGGGAAGAACCCTCTGGTGGAGCAGGGGAAGGACTCCTTTCTGTGCTTGGCAATATCCCCTGCACTATTTAAACTGCTAATTCATGCTTTCTCTGTGTATACTCTCTGTCCTATTGGTATTTTACCTGCTTATTCTATTGCATAATAATTCATAGCATTTGTGTGAAAACATTATTTCTCTGAGGAGGAACACTCTTTCTCACCTCTGTGAAGGGACTGGTACTACTTTGAACTTGAAAAAGTACTCTTTTCTAAAAACTAACCTATATGGCATTAAAATTGTAGCACCAAGTCAGAAGGCTGTGTACCATCAGATTTAAAACAGATGAAGGGAAAAGAGAAACCAAGGTGGAAATTCAAGGTGGTCAGTTGTCACAGCTAGAGCCTAGCTCTATGGCTCCAGTCTGATTTTTGTAAATGGTTCTGGAAATAGAGAGTAGATGACAGAGATCAGGACAAGCAGTGTCCTTCTGTTACGTAAAAAGTTTGAGAGACTAATAGGAGCTGCAGTGGCAAGAAGCAGCTCTATTCTTACTCAGTGCTCCTGTCAAGATGATCACTTTTAGAGTGCTTTCTCTTTAAGTTTGCTGAAAAAAGAAGTAATTTCAGAGAGCTGTGCCATCAGTTATTACAGTGTAAAATCAGATATGAGAGGTCATTCCCTGGCACTAACAGCTCTGAGCACACTTGCTCAATGACCTCTGTTTTCCTGATGGGTAAATTCATTATGTGATTGTCTCTGCTTCGAATTAACAGAGCTCTACCATTCTCCACATGAAGAGATCAAACAGTCCCATGTGACTTGCAAATTAGTCCTCTAAATGAAGGTCCCCACACAAACAATTAGGTTGCTTTAGTGTGAGATAGCAATATTATCTATTTCCAGTACAAATGTCTGGAAGGTTCTCTTCCATTCCTCTTTTTTAAACTGAGCTTTCATTAAGCTTAATGCCACAAAGTATTTCTGACACTACAGGCTTATCAAAACAACTTAATAAAGAAGTAGAAGGCCTCATTTCAGTGTCAGCTATAAATCTTAAAAATCCAGTGGTTTGTATGTTGAATGTCATTTGTGAATTCCACATACATGTAAAGAGCTCACATACCTAAGTGTGTATGCAGGTGTCTGTGTGGATGCCATCTCCAGCCTGGAGTGACCAGCAGGGCCAGACTTCTGCCTTAATGACCCCAGCAGCAGCTCATGCTTTACCAAGGCTAATCCTGCTTGGCTCATTGTGGGTATACCCTGCATTTGCAGGGAAAAGTCAGCAGCAACCAGAGGAACTTTGCTTTAGCTTGTCCCTCTGACAGGGAGAAAGGAATCCACCAAGGAACGAGGCTGATGGGAAGTGCAAAGTTCAAGCAGAAAGGACAGCCCAAGGCAGAGGCAGTCTGAAGTCGGGTAATATGAAATTCAATAGATGGACAGAAATCAATCAAAACATTAACATTAAATTATAACCTCTGTTGTTGCTACCTCTCTTCAGTTGTTTTGCTTCTTTGTTAATCTAGTTCCCATTCTGTGTATTGAATTAGTAGCATGAAGGGACATCTTCCGTAAAACCTGTAGTTTTTACTAGATATATGCATTACTGGTCTCAGCTGTAAAGAATCTAACCCAGATAAGTTATTTAAATTCCTTAAACTTCATGAGTTACATTTTGATTTAGAAATGCTATTTAAATAAACAAGTAGATGATAGTAAAATAATAATTCTTTCAATTGACCAGATTGTTCCCTCCCACAAGATTGTGAGAAATGGAAAAAAAAGTCTTAGACTGTCTGCAGATTTGTGCTTTCTTTCAGTTATAGTCTTCAACCCATAGAGCTGTGTGAATCCCAGGATGCCTCAAAAGGCTGTGGGGCTCTCTGCAACCTCATTCATTTCAGGCTATCACTGCCACACTTTTTCCTTCCTTTTACTTCTATAAAAGAGACTAAAAAAAAAAACCAAAAGAAGAAACAGTAAGGGAGAAGTAGGCCAAAGAGGCAAACCAGGCTCTCTCCTTCAGATTTGAACCTCAAGTATAAGGTATTAAAAGAAAATGCAGATGATCACTCTCTGCAGTTAGAATAATGAAGCAGAATCTTTTCAGGTCAAAATTATCATAAACCCATTGAAACCTTTGTGATTATGACAGCAAACAAAACTGAGCTTCTGTTTCAGTTAATGTAAATGATTTAGTCATTGTTCCCTTGCACAAAATCCAATGCATTCACACTTTTTCTATTTCCTGAATGACAGGTACAACACTCACTTCTTCAGTACCTATTTTGTTCTAAATAGCATAGTCCAGAACATTTTGTGAAGAAGGAAATCTAGTTAAGACTAACCCTGCTAATGATATTCTGCAAATCAATATATTTTTTCTATTTAATAACTACATTACAGGGAATCTTTTTTTTTTTTTTTGTTCTTGCAATCTGCAATTATCTTTTGATTTTGTCTTTCAGACCTTGAAACGTATAACAGTAACTGAATATTTAGCCACTTGATGGTCATTTACTTGCAGGAATGCACATCCCTGTGTAGATCTGAAGGCAAAATATGGGAGAGAATGTTATATTTCCTGCATTCACACACAAAAAAATAGTATTAGGCAGATAAAGAGCACAAACTCTAGGCCTTTACAATAATAATACTCACTGAAATGGTGGAAATACCCTTTTAGCAATAAATAGGAGTGGTATAACATTTTGGTTTTTATGAAAATCAGTGCTGAAGCCTGTTAAACAACATGAAAGAAACAAAGAATTTTCCACCTATTCCTTTGAATTTAGTAAGGAGATGGAAGTGTCTGCTTAGAGAATAAATGCAGACATACGTTGCTTCTCCCCTAAGCAGAGTAGATTTCCACTTTATAGAGTAGATTTCTACTTTAACTGTGTAGATCCAGGGAGTGTCCAAAAATGGACAATAACTTATCACGCTGAAGTAAAGTTTGCACAACTTCCAAAGACTTAGCATAACTTTTCTCTAAGCTGACAAAGCATCCTGTCCCTGTGAGCATCCCAGTGGCTGCCCTGGTGCCAACATGTGGGACCACCAGGGGAGCCAGACAGCAGCACTGGGACAGGGAGCACGCTTGGGGTGACAGGCCCTCAGACAGACAACCAGCTGGGTTTTGTCCTAGGAACACTTGCTGGCACTGCTTCCTAGAGAGGAAAGATGAGAAGGCACGGAAGAGCAGGATTTTATTGTTTCCTGGGTCCAGAATGAGATTTTTACATGCAGACAGAGTGCTGAAACCACTGGCAGCCAATCTGAAAAACAGCAGGAAGCCCTAAGGTTGTGCTGTACTCCTTTTTGGGACTGTCTTAATGGAGTAGTGCACACAACTGATCCAAATGGACACAGTAGCAGACAGAAGTCTCTATATGTTTATAAAAACACATCTGAGTAAGATTTTCAATCACATCTGGCTCACTTTAAGCCATCTCAAATGTGAGAAAGTGTCTGTGGGGAACCAGTGTGCTATCATACAACGGACCCTTTTTCTACCCAGCTGTTTCAACCTAAAGAACTGCAACAAGGGTGCTCATAAACCATATTCAGGCAAGACCTGACAGTCAAATTAAGGAAATGGGAGAGTCCATTGTCACTGAGTGCCTGTGTCATGGCATTGCTCCACAACATGCTGCTCTGACCCAGGCAAGAGGCTGCCTGGAGGGCAGCTACGTGGACATCTCTTAGAGCCCATGTTCTGAGGTTGGAGACAACTTCAATCTCAACATTCACCCTCCTGTTCCCTTGGTTTGTTCCTATGTTCCCTTGGTTTGCTTCACTGTACTTTAGGCACTATTTTCTTCAGTCAAATGCAGTTGTAACACTGTATTTAAGAGTATTGAAGGACATGGCAATGAACTCACCTGCTCAGTAAATGCAGCAGAAAAAGATTTGTCTTGCCCATGCAGCTGCACTTAGTTACAAGAGTGTGGTATTCTGTTCATGGACTGTGCAAGGGACCAGGCTCATTTTTAAACAGGACGATTGTTTTTGTACAACTGTTCCTGAGAAAAAAAATATTTCTCCCCACACTGGACACAAGTATGTTTGTTTAGCTGCCTGTAACAGAGGTACAATGGAAAATGAAGAGCAATGTCAGCAATCCAGGGTAACTGCCAAAACGATATTGTAAATACTTCAATACTTCAGTACATTAGCAGTTAGAAAGAGTGTCTCCCTGCCCCAACACTGGTAATTATTTCTTATCTTCCAAGCCTGATGCTGAATGTATTTTGAAGCCTTCACTAGGATTCTGAACAATCTGAGCTCGACTGGGTTCTGTGCTGCACTGAGCAGCATTTAGAGCAGTGCCAGCTGTGTAGGAAGGGTACATTTACACACAACAAGTTTAGCTATGCCTGGCCAAATGCCAGTGAGAGCCTATGCACAGCACTATGCTCTTATGGCTGGACTGGAGGTGCCCTGATGTGGCCATCAGCTTGGGCCACAGTAGAGTGAAAATTATTTCAGTCCTCCATGTAGACGCACTGGTGGCAGCTGATGGATTTTGCTGGGCCTGATCCGTGATGGTTTTCATGCTGAGAGCAGCATTACAACTGTGTATGCCCAGTTGTGTGCTCTACACATGGCAGAAGGGTGTCTCCTGGGCTGCCCTCCTGCCTGTTACTTCTTTCCAGTGATTTTTGTACTGTCCTAAGGTATCAACTAATCTTTACTCTCAGCTCAGGAAGATGATTTCTTATCTCAGCGCTATAGGGGTTTTTGTTGTTCAGTGTTGGTCCTTCACAACATTTGGAAGTGAGCAAGAAGGTTGAAATTCCCTTGCAAGCCTTTGAACCACCAAAGCCATGTATGGGCCAGTGGCAATGGCTGCAATTGGAATAATCAGTCTGGTATAACGAGGCTCTAATATTAATGACTAGTAGGTGTTTATATGTTGCAGAACTGGCCTGACTGAGGAAGACAAATTAAACAGAAATGGCTTTCTTTCCTTTTTGCACTGGAATATTCTCTACTTCTGTAGATACTTTATTCTTGGAGGTCTTAGGAAGAATAAGCTTGTCATGTCATCTTATAGCAGCAAGAAAAGCTGCAGGAGCAGCAAAAGCAGTAGATCTAAACAGTGTTTTGGCTGGCCAAGACATAGCCATAATGCAGACTGCTGAGAAGGCAGTTTTTCTTAGATGTGTACATCTTATCTCTTGTCTCCCAGGCAACTTCCTCACATCTTTTTGAAATTACTAAAGACCAACTAATGTATTCTAATACTGTGACAAGCCTTATCAAGCCAGTACAATGCCACGTCATTTTCTATTTTGAGTCATATACAGAAAACCAAACCCAGTTAGTAACTACTGATAGCTATAATTATTCATTCCTATATCACCATGTAAATAAAGCTACATTGCTCTGACATTTGGCATGAAAAATAGGTTGAATCTGTACACCGAATTTCTGGACAAGCCGTATATGTAATTCTAGTCTATGCAATATGAAATTCCTTGGAAATTATTTTCTCAATGTTCCTTATGCTTTAGAAAATATATTTGTATTAAACCAACAAACTTTCATTTCTCAGTACCAAAATCCTAGCCTTGTATTTTGCAACATTCCGAATAATCAATATTTTGAAACATATAATCAGTAGCATCAAAAATACTATTGAAATACAATAGAATAAAATACAATAGAAATATTTTTCCTCCATCTGAAAGTACTTGAAAAATATATTAATTAGTTAATACATGCAGTATGTCTTGAGGCAGTTGCTTGTGGATATCATAAGACATAAAGGCTGAGTTGGGATGTAGACTGTCAGCTCCCATGGCATAACTTGACACAGTAGAGTGCCCTTTTCAAACATTATTAAAGATTGAAAACTATCTTATTTTCTTCTTATAGTTGATGCAGAGATAGAGAGTAAGATAGCTTTTAATTTTTGAGTCAGAAAATATTTCTCTAACCTATACTCCTACACATAAATAAAAACATTTTGTATCTAGAGGGAAAAATATAAAAAATATACTAAACAAGGTTATAATTAAAAACTCAATAGATCCATGAGCATGGGAAGAAATCTCTGTTTTGAGAAATATTACGGCTTCAAATAATAAATTACACAGAAAAACTAGCTTTAAAAATAACAAAAGTAATACCTCTTTTTAAAGAATAGTATTCTTGATCATCAAGCAGTCAGAAGATGGGAATTCTCATTTTTAAGACTGATATTTTCTGCATACATGATAATGACTGCCCTTGGCATCAGAGATAAACATAGTATTAAGAGAGAAAGAATTCAATCCTTTTAAAATCCTCTTCCAGACTGCTGAAACAAGAATGCATCTCTCTTCTGCAATCTCATTATCAAATTTGCTGTCCCTACTTTGCAGTGAATAGAGAATACTTCTGGATCAATGGTTTCTTTTAGTTTTACTACAACCTGCATCTTACAAAGAAGTCACAAAGAAGATTTGCTGAAACAGAATTGTATAAGTTTTGTATTTCTGAAGAAGCATGCTACTACTTAGTTTGAAAAATACTGCAACACACTTGTAGAAAGTTATAAAGGAAAATGAACAGGAGGGATAAATCTTGAGGCTATTCAATCCATACACACCATATGAACTGAGAAAATGGTTTGTAACAAACAATTTTTAGTGACATATCAAGCTTAAAAGGTGTTGCCATTTAATTTTTAAAGAGCTTGAATTTGTAGTGGAATGGCAATAACCATCAGTCACTGGAGGGGCAGGCTGCCTACTAGAACAAATGCAGAGCATAGATGAGGGCAGAGGACCATCATTCTCAAAGACTGAAGTTTTCTTTTCATTTGAACAGAACAGAATGAAGTACTAGGTGTGAGTTTTTGTTCACACTGCTATATTTCTGCCTACAATGAAGCCTGTGTTGATGCAGTCAAAGACAAGGGGATCGAATGCACTTTCAATCAGTTTGCAGCTGACACTAAGTTGGGCAGGAGTGCTGTTCTCCTGGAGGTTAGGAAGGCTGTGTAGAGGGATTGGACAGGCTGGATCAATGGGCTGAGGATGATACTATGAGGTTTAATAAGGCAAAGTAAGAGATCCTGAACTTGGGTCACAACAACCCCATTCAACACTACAGGCTGGGGACAATGTGGCTGGAAAGCTGCCTGGTGGAAAAAGACTTAGGAATGATGGCTGACAGTAGCTGAACATGAGCCACTGTGTGCCCAGGTGGCCAAGAAGGCCAGTGGCATCCTGTCCTGTATCAGGAATAGTGTGGCCAGCAGGACCAGGGCAGTGATTGTGCCCCTGTGCTCAACACTGGTGAAGCCGCACGTCAAGTCCTGTGATCACTTCTGAGCCCTTCACAACAAGAAAGATACTGAGGTGCTGGAGTGAGTCCAGAGAAGGGCAATGGGGCTAGTGAAGGGTCTGGAGCACAAGTCCTATGAGGAAACTGGGATTCTTTAGCCTGGAATAAGAGATACTCAGTGAAAACCTTAGTGCTATGTACAACTATATGAATGGAGATCATAGTAAGATGAGTGTCAGTTTTCTCTCCCACACTGCCAGGGACAGGACTAGAAGAAATGGCCTCAAGCTGCACCAGAGGAGGTTAAGTTTGGGCATCAGGAAGAATTTTTTCACTGAAAAACTGGTTAGGCATTGAAATGAACTACCTAGAGAGGACATGGAGTCACCATCCCTGGAAGTGTTCAAGAAACATGGACATGGCACTTAGTGCTGTGGTTTGGTTGATATGATGTTGGATCAAAGGTTGGACTCAATGATCTTGGAGGTCTTTTCCAACCTTAATATTCCTAAGATTCTATGTCCAGAATGTGGCTAAATGCACACTGCTAACCAGTACAGTTTGCTTTATTGGTAACAGCTTTAATTGTGCACACCTAAGCTTGGGAATCTCAGGCTCCACTACCTTCACTGCTAGACATGCTCACATCCCTGCTGCCAGGAACCAGGCACCAGAAATAATTACAAGGAAACCTGCAGCTCCTGATAGTTCCTACCAAAATCAATATGACGAACAGACTACTTTTAAGGACCTAAAAGAAAACATAGAGAGTAGTAATAGAATGAATTTTGTAAAATTACAGCATATCAAATCAAATAATTTTCCCAATACTCAAGGTAGCAGAGAGAAGAAGCACTACATGCCATATACCTTGGCTTATATAAGACTTCAACACTATGCTGTATAGAGGTCCAGTAGGCAAGCTAAGGAATATTTATATGAGGAAAAAATTTCTAAAGTCATGGGAAAATTCTACTTGTGAATTCATTATCAGTGGTTCAGGTACACCCTGAAAAGGGCTGAGTAATGTTCTACAAGGATCAGTCCTAAGGGAGCGGTATTATCAGATGTTATTTTCGATGACCCAGATGATCAAATAGAAAATCTTTTGATTATATTTGAAGACAACAATAAGCTGATATAGTATAATTGCAAAATGGGAATAGAGTTAATGGAATCCTGATACACAGGGAAATTATATAAAAAAACGGAAAAGATGCTGTTTATTATGGGCAAATCTCAGGCCATGAACTTGGATAAAAACAATTAAGTGCACAAAAATAGGGAAGGGAACAAAGGGCTGAGTTAGAGCACTGTAGAAGTATATTTAGAATTGTTGTGAATCATAGCTTCAAGGATTGTGTAAAGGCAAAGCCCATGTGATCAATCACACATAATGATTAATAAACTGTCATAGCTAACAGGACATTTCAAATAATCCTTCTCCTTTCAGCACTGATCTCTGCTGCAGTGCAGCAACACTGATTGTTGAGCAATGAAATCCAGGAAAGACAGGAGGTACCTGGACAGCTTTCAGAGCTAACATTTTCTCAGAACAGTAAGAAGAGAGGACTGAAAAACAGATGAACATTTGGGTGAGATAGAGTTCTATTGCTTGTTGCCCGATTAATTTCAGGATGAAAATTAAGGCTTCAAGTTTTGATCTTTGAATGTTGAATCCTCTAACAGGAAAATAAAATTACTCATATGCTCCACAAAGTTCTGTCATGGCATTTAATGGCTTTGCTCACTTCCCAGAAACACTGCAAGTGACAACAAAATATCTTATAATGTAACCAGGTTGCCTATCCCAGTTTTTTTTTTTTCAATTCTCAACTAATTACCTTTCTCATCCTTTTCCAAAAATATTAGCAATGTTCTTTTACTCCATGTTCTAGCTTTAGAGCCTTGAAGAATCTCTTATTTCACATCTTCAAGCCTTGCACATCAACCACAAGACCTAGAAGTATCTTTTATTATGTTCTTTTGAATCCAGAACTTTGTGTCTCTGGGTCTTAGAAAATATGACAGACACTAAAATTGTTGCCAGCCGTGATGGTCTTTGGCTTCAAATCCAGCATTTATTGAAACAGGTGTTCACTACTCAAATGATTTTTTCAGGCTATACCTGAGTTCAAGCACTGTGTGTGGATTGCACTCATTTCACACAACAGCCAATGCTGACTTTGTAGTAAAGGAAGAAAACATGAGAGGCAGAGAACAATTAAAAACTTCAGCTCCTTCTTCATTCTAGTTGCTTTCATTTTGCCAGCCAGCCCTAACCAATGTCCTGTGAAACCACCAGAAGTGTAAGATAACTTTTTCAATCTGCAGAGCACATGTAGCATAAATCCCACTTGCCTGATGGGAAAGAGAGGGAATGCATGCTGGCCCCTTGCTTGCAGTGCTGCAGTTTCTATCTAACCATGCTCTTCAGAAGAGGCTGTCACAGCAAGGTGCTTTCCATGGCATGGTCACTCTGTTTACACCTGGTGGGCATCATATTCATTTCCTGGCATGCAGGAGAGGCTTTAGTAAACTGTGGTGTTTTTTCAATGCCTTGTGTTACCCAAAATACCCCCAGTTCTGGTGCCTTGATCTGATGGAGGTGTTCATTGCCCAGGTTTTCTTCCTCATTATAAGCAAGGTGTGGGCTGGGAAGGGATGAGGCTAGCTTGGTCTTGCCCTGTCATAGCCTTGGCATCTAGCCTGTGCTTGCAGGGGCTGGGAGAGCTCCCAGCATCCACCCTGTAGAAACAATTCCAGAAACTCAGTTTACCTAGAAATAAATCATTAGCCTGACAAGAAAATCTCTTTATGCAAACATCACTCTGAGAATCCAAGTTTCAGACACCACTGAAATGCATGAAATTTATGTTCAGGTGCAATGTGCTGTGGAAAATGTCTTAAGTGCCTCAACAAATAAATGTCAATTAATACTGTCTTTTACTGCTACTCTTCTATTTCTTGGGATGGATAAGGATGATATCTCAGGCAGGAAAGGGGAAGAAAGAATAAAAGGTTGGAAGTTTCCTACTGACAGTCACAGTGTGATACTCTCCTGGTTGCTTTCTAGGAGAAAAACACAACCTTGTGTGATTCATGTAACATTAATCTGCTCCAGATGAATGCTAAGCACCTGTCCCCCTTGTTCCCTTGCCACTTCTAACTTCTCAATAATGGTAAAATAGGTATGGCCCCTTCCTATTTTACACAGCTTCTTTGACAGTGCTTCAGCTAACATTCCCCCCATTTTCCAAGGCCATTTTACCATAGTGACTCTTAACAGTCCCAATTTTCTCCCTTCAAAGAGTCATCAGCATGATAATTATTCAGCTAGAATTAGGAAATCACATCAAGTCCTGTCACCAGTGACTAGCCACTATGTCCTAACTTGTGTTTTCCCATGACAACAGTCTTTCTACAGTGCTTGCTTTTCCATCATTTCCAGAGTAATTCAAGCAGCCTTCTAAAGCCTTGGGCTTTCCCATTTCCTGGTAGTTTCTTGGCCCAGGGATTTAAAGAAACTCTCTTTTTGCCATGTGCAGCACATTCTGCACTGTGAAAAAGTGGAACAGATCCAGTACTTGGCATCTATTAAGCATCTGTATTCCAACTAACAATTAATTAGGATTAAAGGATGTTGAAAATATATCATATAGAAGAAGAAAATAATTACCAACTATTAATCATGTATTATGATTATGTATTATTCTTTCAGGTACTTAAAAGCTAATTGCATGCATTTTCCAGAGGATCTAAGGAGACTTGTGAAATATTTAAATTGCTTTATAACCCAGGATTGATTGAGAAATGTCAAAGTTTCTCACAGGCAAACTAACACTTTACTGCAGCACTTCTGTCTCTGCTCATGCTGTTATTTAAAAAAAAAACCTGCACCTTTTACCACCCCAAATTATGGTTCACTGCTGCATAGCAAGGCAGGCAAGCTCTATCTATAGGACATTGTTGTAGACTGTAGAAGTACAACCTATGTCAGTGAACAGAAAAGAATACCACTGTGGGATGCCATTGCTGAGGGAGGATCTCCTGCATCCACTTGTCAGTGGAAGAGGTTTTCAGGTGAGGTTACAGACCTTTCAGTTTCTACTTAATCCCTCAGAGATAGGTACCTGATGTTGTCGTGGTGAAAAAGGATGTCTCAGGGGAGCTCTCCTCCCCCATCATATACATTGAGAGGAACTCTTCTGCACATTAGCCACTTACATCCTTCAAGTGATCTAAGCAGGCAGTACCCTCTGGTTTCACATCAAAAGAAAAATCAAAATGTTCCTGGCAAATCTGTAATGAAGCCTCCAGACCTAGAAACAGAACATATTTCTAAATTTAACGTAATGAACCCGAACATTAACCATTTATGACTCTTAATAATCCATTCTAAGTCTGATGGCTAATTAGACTAAACATAAGAAACTTGTCTGCAACTAGAACTGGTTGTATGTAATTTGAATTAAAAAATAGCAAAAGGTTATTTGTATATCCATAGAACTTAACACCCACAAAAATATTCAATGATATAGTAAATCTTAGGTTTTGAGTACTAGATCTCATCAGAATAAAAAGAATGCAAAAATAATTATGCAACACTTACTTTAACTCCAGAAGCAGATCTATCGAATATCAAACATGAAATACTAGAAAATGAACATAGATGCTTCTGGGTGCAGAGTTTTTATTTTGTATGTTGTTGATATCAGAAGTGCATATGGTACTACCCTTTCTGATGCTTTAGGTTCAATATGTTACACTCAGAACAGTGATTAAACAAGTTTGTATTTTTCATTGTGTGTAAAAGACTGTTTGTCCTTTCCCCAAAACAAGTGTTTAACATATACAGATTTTTTTTACTAGGCACTTAGATTGCTGACTCACTTATAGATGAAGATTAGTCCTCTTAGAGAATGACCATCTGTTTCAGCCGTTTCTTCTCCATAATGAAATCAGAGTGAAGGGATTTTAACAATGGAATTGTAACAGCCAAGTGATTTCAACTTCTGTGAGGGGGGAAGAAAAAAAGCCTAAGGTAATCTTGAAGAAAATAACTAATAATTAAGTTATTTTATTTATATTCTTACTATTGTTAGGATTAAACATACTTCAGCCAAGGTCCAATTAGCAGAATGGCATGATAGGTAAATACTGAATGGGACCTCTGTGACCACCACAGTTGCAAACAGGTCTGACCTGAAAATTTCCATGTGGAAACATTATGAGGACATGGGTCACCATCTAGGAATACTCTGCATTATTTGACTTCAGTCTTTAAACAGGCACAGATGTTTGTGCTTAAGAAATGTTTTTAGCACTTATTGACTGCTTATTGTGTGATGCTGTGGGGGAACTCTGACTAGGAGTTAGATACTGATATATAGATTTGAATATTGATCTGAAAGTTAGGTGTTGAGAGTCTGGGATAAAGGTCCTCATTCTCCTTTTTAAACACAGGCCTCTAAACCAAACCATTTCCAAGGACTTCATTACCCCAGACAAATTTCATTCTTCTTTTTTAAAGCTTTGTATCCTACAGGACTGCCTCACCAGAAAACAAACAAACAAACAAAAAGTCATCCTTGTGTTATCAATACTGTTTTGTTCACAAATCCAAAATACAGCTCATACTAGGCTAGGCTTTTCTGGGGGAAATTTACTGCACCCCTGCCAGATCCTATTTGGAGGGATATTCAAACTCAGACATGGAGAATATTTGAAACAGATTATGCACTGTTCCTTAAAACATGCATGTATGTGAGATACATTATTCACTAATACATTGTAAATATGACAGATATGGATGACAAACATAATTCAATCTGATATCTATCTCATTAACTAATAAAAACCAATAAAAGTAAAACTAATAATTAATAAAGAAGGAATAATAAAAGTCAAATTATTCCATAGGAATTATAAACAGTTTAAGTCTGATTTAATTTTCCTACATTTTCTTTAATCAGAAGGAGATGACATTTCTGTTAGATGTTCCAAAAAGTTTTTTTGCTAAGAGGTGAAGGTTTGATCTAAATACTGAAACCTCCTTGAGTATAAATGACAAATTGAGTTAAATCCAATCTGTAAGAAAATGCCTTTAATCCAACACTTAAATAGCTAAATTTTCTTTAGTTCTAGTTTCTTTCTAAAGTTCTAAAGGTCCATGAACACCTCACCAGATGTCAGACTATGGCCTAGGACTGTCATTGCTGTCAGTGGGGATGGACGGGACATCTCCAGGGGCTGGTGACCCAGACAGGGCCACCTCATCACCAGCAGCTTGCCTTGGGGCTGGTGGCAGAGCAGGAACAGTCAGCAAGGCTGTCAGCAAGGCCAAGGGCAGCTTTGTTCCACTCTTAGGGTGCCCAGCAAGGGGGTGTCAAAATGAAGTCTTTTACCTGCTGAGGTGACTTACTGTGGCCAACATACCTGTGGCTGTCTGTGCCAGTGGCAGAACCCCAGCATCCCAAACACTGGCAAAAAGTCAGAGTAAGCAGTGGCTAGGCTAGGAACTCAAATGCTTTATTCTCCTTTTGAATTACAAGCAAGGATGTACTACATGTCCTTGTGGATTGTGATGGAATACCTGATGTCACAGCACTGTCTTACTCTGTCTGCCCTTTTCTGTCAATTAGGGATGATGAAGTTACAAGACTAATACTGTCTCTAATGACACTGACAAGGAAGTCTGGTTATTGGGCGGGAGGAAGAAGAATTACTTTGGTAATTAATCCATTGTTGCTCAGAGATTCCAATAGCATTGCTTTGAGTGACTCCTGCAGAGATACTGTATTTGGTTGGTAAAACTAATAACAATTTCACTAAGCTAACACCTCCTAATGCTAATAATAATTCTGTTAAATCTTAATGGATAGACTTGTCCTTGCCTTAATTTTTCATTTACAATTTACTGCAGAAACACTTCACGGTCTCTTGTGTCTCAGATTAGTGTTCTGTATTGCCACAAGATCATTGTCAAGTTTTACTGTGCCTTTTAGACTGTGAAATACCTGTCTCATAATGTCCTCAGGGACCTCAGTAAGAGCAGGAGTAGTCTTTATCTCAGTTTGAAATCTATTAAATGTGCTTATTTAATTTTTTGCTTATGAAGGCATTTATCTCTAGATGTATCTAAAGAATTTTAAAACAAGTTAAAAATATGGCAGGAATGTGAAAAATTCCTATGAACAAAAATGTGGAAAAAATTACTTGCCAAAATCTTCCCAAAGGAAAACTCTAACTTCTTCATTCAGCCTTCTCCGGGGATGACTGCAAAAAGAGAGCACTTATCCAAAATTCTGTCCCTTTACAATTTTAATCAATCATCTTATGCACTCTGCAAAACAGTGTGAGCTGCAGTGCTGCTAGTAACACCCTACTGGGTGCTATAGCAGCATTTTTATGTATGTGCTGTAGGAGATCTGGAAAGTCAGATCCTACAGGGATGTTACTGGGAGCAACTCACACAAACCAGCCATGAGAAGGGAGAAGGAGGTAGACAAAGGTAGCAGCAGCCAGCTGGTGCCAATCCCCCTGTCATTCTAACAGTGACACCTCGGGGAGGGAGGAGAGGCAGAGAGAACTAAATGTAATGTGAGACAAAAAATATTCATTTTCATCAGAAGAGGTAAATTAATAGCAACAATATAATTTCTGCCACTTCTCAGGATTAAAATAAACAATATGCAGAAAATTGTTTTCCAGATAGTATGAGAGTCTTAACCATCTTCCCCCCAAAATTAATACTGGATAAGTGAAGTCATTGGCAAAAATACTGACATCAAGAGAGTACATCTTGGGTGGATGCTTTTCTGGGGTGAACTGGCAAGGAAAGAGAATTTTGTGTCAGTTAATATTTTCAATTTTTGGAACTCTCAGCCTGTGAGGAAAAGAGACAGGTCTCCAGTGAGCTCTGCATGAGATCACTGAGGATGAGTTAACAACCAGCCAGGTGGTTCCCCTGGATTTGTCCTTCTCGTTGTCTCACTGCTTGCGCACATATCCACATACTGTCTGGCTCAGAAAGGCCTGGACCGAAGAGTGTTGCTGTGAGGTGTTCAGAAGCTTGTCAAGAGAAGGTTAGTGGGCTCTATCCAAACCCTAGTGAATAGGCAGATGACACCCACATTACTGGAACAATACAACATCAGGCCTCTTCAGGGTTGGTTTACCAAAAAGGCTTAAATGCCAAGATGTCCCTTTATTCCTTCATGTGATTTCCCAGCCATTGGGAATGCAATTCTCAGGGAAGGGTGAACTGCCACAGGAACACTACCAAATCTCTGGTTATGGACATGGCTGAATATTTTACAAACATTAAATTTACTCTTCCCAAAATATTATTGTATATCTTTTTTCAAATCTGCATAAAGTTAATTTCTCCCTAATATCACAGTACCACCTGAGAACACAAATTATCTCTTCATCTACTGTGCTGGGTAAAGATGAAACAGCCTGGGGCAATTACTACTAGATTTGTTAATACAAGTGTTAAATTGATTGTGCATATTGGTAATACAAAAAGTGTCATACTCCTTCTTAAGTGGACTCATTTAGATTCTCATAGGAGAGCACTGCTGTTCAGTGCTACACAGATTTTAATTTAAAATTTTGGGAAAAATAAGTTATTTTTGAGTCATTTAATTAGGTAGTTGCCTGGATGTTAGATTTAAATTAATAGGAATAGGTTTAAAACAATAAATTTCCATTGCATTGGAATGTTTCTTTGTCTGAGCAATTTTGCTGTAGATTAGATTTCACAGACATATATGGCATTTCTATTTGCTGGTTTTTCAATAGATTTGGCAGGAACTACAGCTATGAAAAAAATATTCTCAAGGCAAAATTGTGATTAAAAGATCCGTATCTAAGGATGGTGATAGAGCTGCCAATGAGATCTGTAGTGGCTCAGTGGAGTCATCCTATGAAAGCATATTTAAATTACACATATATGAATAAATAAATTTAATCAATTTTTTTTTCTTGAAGGTACAATGCGCAAAATAAAACCTGACAAAGGCAGTCCACATATGTTTATAATACATTTCCGGAAACAAATGTAGATAGACAAGCAAAAAAACCTCATAGATTTATGGTTATGATTTCACTAAATTACATTATTTTTTGTACAAGAAGGCTTTAAAATTGAGTACTCAGAGAAAGGTGATGGTTCTACCAAGGAGATGTTTAGTGCTGGTGGAAGTGGAGTAGAGGTTTGAGGCAAAGTTCAGAAAATAGGCAGGAAAAAGCCTCTCTTGGTTGGATCACGAAGCAAGGACATGACATAGATCTGGTATGAAAAGATAGGCTGGCGTGAAATGAGAGAGAGTCCCAATTCTGTCATTGTCTAATTCTGTCATTCTGTCAAAGAAGTCATTGTCCAGGGACAGACCTGGGGTCTAAGAAGAAGGAAGGTGGAGGGATAGGCTAAATGACCTGGCGGAGAAAAAAGGCTTTTTGACACTCTCCATTCTGACCTATATTGATAGTAAATTATTAAAGTTATTAAATTTGCACTTAACTCTTGCTTCTCATGATCAAATGTGGAGGACTTTATTAACTACCTGTGCATGTGAATGCGGAGAAGGAACAAAAATATGATCTGGAATTCAAAAGTATCAAAAGGATAACTTTTCTTTGAAGAAACATGAAGCATGATAAAGATTAAAAAAATTTCTGTGGTTCCCAAACAAAAAAGCAAGAGTTTATTTTATTAACTGCACTCTTTCGGTCGAGACATAGCCTAGAAATTAAAAAAGAACCAACACAAACAGTGTGAATTATTGCATTGCTAAAGGAAGGAGCTAAAGGCATATTATCATATATATCTACAAAATATATAAGGTAAAAAAAAAACCTCCGGAACAGAGTGAAAACACACAAATACAAGGTAAGGTATACTAATTTCTTCTTGGGAAAAGGATAGTTTCAGGTTAAACAAAAGCAGTTGACCAGTATTGTATTTGATGGACTAATAGAATATTCAGTCAAAATAAAGAGAATATTATAGAAGTACTAAACCGGGAATTAATGTTTTTCCAAATGCCAGGAAACTAATTTACAGTGTTGCACACAATGTTTTTCCCAAAGGACTTTCACTAGAAAGAAATGGAAACAAATGCTGAACATTTCACCTAGCTGAAAAATTTAAATTCTTGAAAGCTGGGAGTCTGGAAAGGGCCCTTTTCTATCTACTCAGTTCCAATTAATCATTTAATTTTGGATTGTGTAGCTGGCATTTTATGGAACATCTTTATGAATAAAATAATTATGTTACTTTGTTGAGTTGGATCAAGAATAAAAAAATAGTTCTTTTCAGTTGGATTTTGTTTTAATGAACTAAATATCAGTTGCATATAAAAGTCCCATAAAAATAAAATACCAAGCAGTCATTAAGTACTATTGCCAAAACAGCTGCATTTTGCAGAGTGTTGAGTCTTTGCAGTGAGGAACAGAAATATTTTCTCTTTGCCTTGTCCTCTGGTTATCATGGCTCCTACTTTGCTATAGTTCTTATATGGTGTTGAATTCCTGAAAGGATGATTCACGGCAAGGAGGTTAATACTCTGTGTTACAGGACTGATATCTAGTTGCAAATAAAAATACTTTCACAGTATCTCCAGTTCTGCAACCCCTAGTTATCTCCAGTTCTGCGACCCCTAGTTTTCTACTGCATATATGATTTCAAGAACGTGATGTCTCGGGCATCTCTGACAGTTTATGTTGATATGTGAACAAAACAGTGCAACAGGTAAAATAAACCACTTTGAAGATAGTAACTATTTCAATCTGAAAAAAAAAAAGATTAATCTGATGTACCTTGATTCCAACCCTCGGTATATAACTGATGTGTGGTCGTATTGGGGTGATGTCAAACACCACTACCACCTAAATGTTATTCCTGTAGCCAAAATGGCCAGGAGTTTTTATATGTTTCCAGGGTCATGATGGTCAAGATGACCTTGAGAACATAACATTCTGGCAAAGACATATTGGTTTCAAAATATTAAACTGGGATTTGTGCTGTCTTTCATCAGAACACCTGCTAGTGTCTACCTTTATTAGGTGAAAAGCTGGAACAGAAGTATCCTGGCATAGAAATGATGAAGATCTACTTGAGAAAATACTTACGTTTTCACATAAGATGAATACAGTAAAGTTATGAATTCTAGATTTACAGATTCCTTTAAAAAGTTTATAAAGGGGTGGAAGGCAATGTGAATAGCTTATGTGCGAGCACAAAATAAATACATCATGGGAAAATACACCCAAACTTGATGTTCATGATTTCAGACTGGATGCCACTTTCTAAGTGCCTAAATCCCCTTATATTTGGACTTTACTTTTAATATGCTGTAGGTATATTAAATTCCTCTTAGTCTGTCACTTAGGATTTTTTAAGAGAGATTTGTTTTCGCCACATTAAGAGTTAATTTTTATCAACACCTATTCAAACAAATTCATCTGATAACAGAGGAAAGCTACTGGTTATGAAGAGAAACACACAGAAATACTCAATCATTTCTTCAACAGTCTGCTTCAGTACAACTTGGCTGCTCTACTCTCTCTCTATGCCAAAATGGTATTTCAGCCTTGTTGAATATGTAGTGAGTATGCATTTACTTACAGTGTACAGTCTTCATCAACATTTTATTTCAGATCAGCCTGGGTCACTTCACATCCCCGTGGTATGTCTTTCTATTTTTATTAGATTCAGCCAAGAAATACAGTCTGTGATCTATTTTGCCATCCACTGGCAGTTAGTATTAATGATACCTTGAAAAATCAGTCATCATTAATTTGGATTATTCTAATACGCATGTAGAAAGTGAATTGGGCATCTAGCCAGTTACACTGGCGAAACCTGAAAAGAAAAACAGTAGATGTAGACAGCAGTTGTTTGCACTCCTAATTCCCAGTGATACAATCATTTTTCTTCCATTACCTCAAGTCTGATCAATAGAATTGGTACCAAACTGAACAGTTGCATTTGGACTGCTATTGGTTAATAGAAGAAATTGGTGATTAACTGACTTTAATGAATGGACAGAAAAACTAATACTCCCAATAGCTCTCTGCTGTTAGAAAGGTTTGCCCAAACTCGATATTTTGGTAGGTAAACCGTTTTTATTGGAGGGGTCTTGTTAGAGTCAAGATGTCAGGCAGTTGCCTGCTTTCTGACATTCACTAAAACTGAAATTTCAGTTTCTTTTAATTTCTAAACAATGCTATTTCAGATCACCTGTGCTAGCAAGTGCTCAGTACACCTATCAAAAATCATACATGAGGTGATTTTTGCAGCTGCCATTGCAAATAAGAATCTCACATAGAGTTAGTGTCATCATACATGCTTATTAAGAAAGAAAAGAAAGGTCATCTGGTTTCAAGTTTAGAATACTGTCAATTCATTGCTCAGCAAACGTTGTGGTCAACTTGAAATGCTATCTGAAAGCTAGACATAATTTCTGTAGCTTTTATCAAGCTGAATGACATTTTTGTTAGGCAGAGTTGTAGGCTGCATAATCTGTTGGATCAATAGAAAAATCGCTTTGAATCTACTTATTCATACTGTTGTGCTTCCTGTGTGAGCAGGAAACTTCATCCAGCCAGAATGTGAGATCACAGCCTACACCCCTGCCTCCCTCCCAAAGACTTAGTAGGGTATCAGAGCTGATAAGATGACTGCTGGTGACAGGTGAGTTTTGTGGGGTATCCCCAATGTTCTTATATTCAGTGGGTACTCTGCTTTCACAGGAACTCAGGAAAGGTTCTGCTTAAAAATGAGATGCAGGAGTTGCATAACATCTGCAAAAGCCTTATTCTTTGGTCAGCTACAGTCAGTGACTTCGCCTTTGTATCTTATTCTTCAGTCAGCAGCACACCTTGAGGCAAAAATGGAAAATTTGGTGTGGATTTAGACCAGACATTTTGTCTTTGACTAGGTTGCACATTACAGATGTTTTCTGAAGAAATAACTGGGTTTAATGAGACATATCCCATTCTTTTTGTCTGCCTCTTGTTAGGCACTTGATTCAGCACAACACGAAAGCCTAGAAGACCTGAGGAGGTGACTCAAAGTCCCAAGGAAGAAGTTATACTGGTGAAAGAACCACTTAAGGGAATAGAAAGCTCTGTTTGTATGGATGAGAGCTGAATTTAATTTTTCCTCAGTTTCTATGGGTGCATGGCACAGCTGAGCTCTGCCTGTCCTGACTGTTCTCAGCTGATGGACACATTGGAAGAAACAGCTGTTTGTGATATTACGTTGTACACAATTCTGTTTAAAGAAAATCTTAGATACACTGGGGGCATTTGCCTTGTGCTCTCAGCATGGAAAATGCAGCTGACAGTCAACCTAGTGAAGCAAAAAGCAATGTGTAGTGGAGGAGAAATTGTGTATCGGAGTGTTGACATACTCTATTTATAGATTTCCTGTCAGAGGTCCGTCTTCCATGAACAGAGATCACAGAGTACCAGAATCCCAGAATCATAGAGTTACAGCATGGGTAGTGTTGGAAGGAACCACAGTACATCAGCTGGTCCAGCATCCATCCCTGCTCGATGCTGCTTGTAAATCCTTCTGCAGTATGTTTGGTGGTCCTATTTCCACTCAAGTCCCTGGCTGAAGAATGGGTCAGTGTTATCAGTGTTATCAGAGTCTGAAGTACTGCTTATACATCTTTTTAACAACTGTGGTCTCATACTTCCTGTACTGCCACCCATAAAACCAAAAATGGATAGCTTCTTCCATCCTGTCCTCCTAAGATTCAAGACTTGGTCTTGAAGATAACTTGGACACATATAGGTATTACTATCATCCAATTTTAACAACACAGACAAAAATATTAATGTTGTGATGTTATTCAAGGGCGTGTAACCCCAAATTTATCACAAATTAAAATACAGTACATCAGTCCTCAGAAATATTCCTGAAGTGCTCTCATACTTTAGATATTGCCAGTTTCAAGCTGATAGCCCTGTTGGTTTGACAAAGAAATAGTTCTTTGGGCAGAAATCAAATATGTTGCTGATACCAAATTGAGCATTTGTGAATAAACATCTTATAAGAGCTTGTTTCTTCTCTTTGAAAGCAGTAGACAAGTTTATGGAATAACAGACTTCCTTAATTATCTTGAATACTCTAATATGACATATTTTGAAACGCTGGTAGTGTCTTGTAGAAAATAATGGTGCTAAATAATGATGTGAGCTAATTAAATAGAAATGAAAAGTTTGTATGCATGTGACAGAAAGGAGGCAAAACATATGACATGGCATAAACCCCTATTTCTGTTCAAATTAGTAATTAATTCACTGGTTGTGTTACCCTTCTAATCAGATTATGGGAGGAAGGATGAAGTGACAATTTTTTTTGCTTCGCCTTTATCAAAATGAAGGCTGTATGAAACAAGAAACTATCTCTGAATGGAAACAACTTTTGTTTTTAAACAGAGAATGCGGACCTCCACTTATAGTATTTGAAACACAGTTCAAAAGGTATTTGCTGGTGAAAGTATGCCTGTGAAAGAATGAATTATTTGAATTACTACATTTAAATATTTTATAATTGCTATTATCTTTTATATACCTTACTTGAAGGAAACAAACCAATAATGGACAGAAAGCAGTCAAGAAAGATGGATACTTTCTTTAGAGAAAGTAGGATTTTTGAATAGTCAGTGTAAAATTGCAATGACCTTATCTACAGGTATTCCTCCTTGAGCGGATTTCCAATGCAAAGGTTGTGTAAATTTACAGTTTCATTGGGAAAACCCACAGATAAAATAGATTTTAATAGAAAAACCTTTTTTGTTGAGCTGGTGGCTTATTCTATTTGCTTTGACTGATCACTGGTTCAACATCCTTTCCTTCCACTCCTGACAGATATAACTGATGGATGTTGGTAATGCTAGCAAAAACCTGTTCCCTGAGGGATATGAAGGAGCTCCTATGAAACCTTACAGTTGGAACTAATTCTTCTTTAAATTAAGCTATGAAACTGATTCATCTTCTGAAAGACCACCTTTTTCATGGAAAAAACAAGCCAAGCTAAACTTTAGGCTGTTAAATGGCCATTAGTATTTCTGAGTGAAAAATAAAATAAACTTGTGGGAAGCTACATCAGGATTTTCTGGTATCTTTCAATGCTTCTAAGCTACAAGGACTGGGGCAGGTGAAGCCTGTTGTAAAACATGCCAGGACCCATGAACATGCAGAGGCTTTGTATCCATGCAATAAATCCTGGTTTCTGGCATCCCTTGGGCTAATAGAAGAGCAGCAAGCTATTTGCAGCCCTGGTTCTCTCTTACTGCTTGTCAGTTCTCCCTGTGGATCCTGGCTTTGCATGTAGGGAACTGGCACTTGTGGGCAGTGGCAACTGAACCAGTACAAGGCTGAGCTAGGGCTTTCCCAGAAGGGAGTTATGGAAAGAGGACATCCATTGATTCAGTTTTGCACTTCCTGCCCTAGACGTGGAAGGAACTGACCCTCAGCTAACACCCCTCTCCTTGCAAGAGATCCCCTGGGAGTGTATTTAGGGCATTCTGCATTTGTGAAACACCAAGTCAGGTATCTGTACTGCTGCAGCCGAACAGGCCCTGCACAAGGTGTGGTGAGAGGCATCAGCATCAGCCTCAGGGATATACAGTACTGTCTGCACATTGTTCCTTTCACTATATTAATTGTCCTCTCTTCAAAACAACAAATATAACTTCCTGCTGCAGACAGAAGAATTCCAGCAGAACTGTGGTGTATTCTGTAAAATAATATTAATCATTTTCAAATTGTTTGCTTGTTGACTTTCTGAGGACAGAAAGAAATCCTTAGGGCAACTTAGGCACAGCACATACAAAATGTTCAACAACAAGAAAATGTTTGGCTTTTTTTTGCCTCTTACATCTCACATTTGACCTTTAGAATACTCTTGTCATTTAACCACAAAAAGGGCTATAAAATGTGATGAATAACTAATACCTTACCCATAGTCGTGCTTGTATAATAAATTTCTGAAATTCTCTATGAATTGCATTAATGCTGCTTTATTACAATAAACCAGCATTAATGCAATTCATAGAGAATTTCAGAATAAAATAACATTTTATTACATTATTTTGTGACATTATTTTCTTGACTGTAGCTTATTTGCTGTGAACCATACAAATAGGAAGATAAAACCTTTCTTCAGTTTTGCTCCCAATAGCAAGTAAGTAACAGAACATAAAGTCCAGATATGCAATTTGGGCTGAATTATTACATTCTTTTCAATAGGTAAGCTGTTTTCATTTTACTGATCATCCTCAAAGTGTTCTTTTTTTCATCACTGTTCCTCTCATACTGCTTTTACAATGATGGTATATTTATAACAGTGATTGGATTCTAGGGAGAGAAGTATTTACCCCTGTTCTTTGATAGCTCTCTTTTTGGTGACTGTTTCAAAATTAATGCTACTGGAGTGCTTAAAGAAAACATAAGCAGTCTGAGATTTAATCAAATTATGTGAAGATTAAACTAATCACTATTAAATATAAAGCATGTTAAATATTGCTACTGAGTCTAGCCTCTCTGGTGCTGGGATAAAATCTTGTATGTTGGCTACACTAGCTTTTTGGCAATATGCAGGAGCAGCTACTGCATCACTTAGCCATAGGAAAACAGAACTTCATCTACCTTCTGTGCATGCCTCTGAAGGCTGATATACTCCTCAAGGGCAGTTCGTCTTAACAACAATTTCACTGAGATAAGAAGGTTTACTGCAAGTAAGAAAATTAATAGAGCAAACCTAAGAATGTTTTCTTTAATATGCCTTCATTTGTATTTTGTGCAAATGGAATGAGACTGGAAGCTCTGAACAATGTTACAGAAAGAGAATACTAATACATATATTTTCCCCAGAGCACCACATGGCTCTGATCCCAGAATCAGATTTCTAACCTACACATTGTACTCAAATATAAACAGGAAATACCTCTGCCCTTCTTTTAGTCCCCAGCTTTTGAAACATTAGCACATCTAGTGCTTTTTGTTCAGTCATGCTCTCTTTGCCCGTCCTGTGATGTGTGAACAGACACATGAGCATGCACACGTTATGCTCACACATAGGGCTTTGAGTTAGAGCATATTTTGCAAGTCTATTTATCATGTCACTAGGAATTTTAATGTCTTTTGATGGTCTATTGAATGACTTAATAAGCTCAAAGAGCCTCTATTTTCAGAGTGTCATTGTATGAAGTATGATAAACCATACCTATTATGCATGGATAAAGTATTTTTCTTCCACTGGGCAGTGTTTTTCAGAAGCTGCTTCTCACCAATTCACAGTTGTCTTGGATATGATTTCGCTGGCAAGCCTGTTCTGTCTGGCACATCTGTGTAGAGGTGTTATCATGGGTAGAGATGAAAGTGTTTCAACAAAGTAATTGAGGAATAACATGAAGAGCTACTGGGCTCCTGTTTGTAAGGATTTGACCATATCCCATATTTCTGCTTTTAATTATTTCAAAAAGCAGCTTTAACTTATATTAAAACAGAGAGATATATGCTTTTCAAAGCATGGAATCACTGGCCGCAGTTTTATAGCTCACGGCAAGCAACCCCGAGGCCTTATTAATACTTGATGAATCCCTCTCAATGTCTCAGCGGTGAAGAGAAGACAAACAACCTGCTGGATGATTGATGTTGTGCCTGCCAAGGAGGAACTTTAAAGCATGATTCTCTCTTACAAAATCTGTAGGAGCAATCCGGTCTGATCCGGTGTGATCCTGCGGTAGCAATAGCGTGAGCCGAGTGGGGACGCAATCTCTGCCCTATTGCACAATGGAAAGTGCATTAGCAAGTGGTTTAAGTCCTTTAGCAAGGCTGCCAGCTTTCATCTCTGCCTCCCCCTACCCACAAGGCTCCCTAGGTCTCCATGGCATGCTGCTCTTTGCAATGTGTGTTTGCATACCTATGTCAGGCTGCACACGAAAACTTACATTGTCACTACTTTTAAGTATTGTTCGCTCTCTGAACCATATAGTTGCAAAGATTCTGTTAATCCCCTTTTTCATTGTTTTGCTTCTCCAAATCATGGACTCTCTGTTTTCTGTGCAGCTGTTTTCCTTTTGTTCTGTTTCTTCTTGCTCCCCTCAGGTGTCCTGACATACATAACCTGTGTCAGATGATACACATGGTTGGACTTACTGAGTAATCTCCTGTGTGCCCGCCCAAGCCCTAAAAATCAGGCTTGAGAGATCCTTACCTAAGCATGATGCCATATGGGCAGAGAATCATTCACCTTTCCTGCAATTTGGTGGTTTGTAGGAAATTGTAATGTTCTGCAGTCTTTTACTGGAGTAGGGCCATCAAATGGGTGAAGTGAACAAGCCTAAATTTTATTCCAAATTAAATTTTCAATCACATGGACATCACAAAGCATCCCTCATATCAAAAAGAATCCCTAAACATCACATGAACTCCTCAAACTACAGTAGCCAAATTGCAGATCTGCTGTGTGCCAAGTCTGCCTCAAAAGGGATGATAGAAGTACAGATTTAAAAAGTATGGCCATTTTAACTTCTACAGGAATATTCAACATCAAATAGGAACAGTTTCAATAAAATACAATTTAATTTCAATTAATACATCTGGGTCCATAAAATTGCCTTTTACTTATTTCGTTTTGGTTTTGTAATTGCAACACACTGAAGCCAAAGGGAAAAAGAAAGATTCTACTCCAGGGCATAATGAATTATTGATTAAGGCAGCTAGAGCAGTATGAATCCTTATAGGAAGCCAAAAGTAAATCAGTAAATGAAAGGGTTTTAAATATATACTTAGAAAAAGGAGTTTTGGCAAATACCGAAATGAATATTAGAGAGAAAAACCTCAAACCATCTGAATCACTACCCCTAGCTGCCCAGTCAGTCCATAATTTAAATAAATTGCAGTTTAGAGTGAATTATGTGGGAAAATGAATCCAATAAAGAAAACAGCTTGTAGAATAGTTAACACTGGAAATGTGGCAGCATTTAAATCCTGATCATGTGAAAACATTTGTTATACAGATCAGACAAAAGATTTGTGAAGAATAGAAAGACTGAAATGCTGTTCCTCAATAATAGCATAAAATGAGTGTCCACTGAAATCAGTGCTTGCACATGGATAGTTCCTACCAGAAAAATGTGAGAGGTTCTCTTTTATCAGGTCTCAAAGGCAATATATTGGGATAAAGTGATGGTAAATCAGGAAAAAAAATCAAAGAAAAGAAAAAACCTCAAAAATCCCCTACAAGAAACCACTTAATTCATCTGCCTTATGGCCGAACTCTAAGGGAAGTTTGTCTCAAGACAGTGTGAGGGACATAATTAAATTATTTTCTCTTTGCTCCCTTACAGCAGAAACTGTACACCAAGATCCTTCTGCTTGGAAAAAGTGAAATCTCTAATACCATGCACAGAAGGGAAATACTGATATTCGAGTCAGTAATCATATTCAGAAAACATCAGTATGTTTTTTTTTTTAGGAAAGTAGAGAACAAGAAACATATATGAAACCACACAGATTTGTTAAATTTTCTCTAAATGGTTGTTATAAAATTAGGTTTAACATAACTGTTTAGAATTTGTAAGGGCTGTAATACTCCTGAGGACTTCAAGTCAAAATCAGCTGTGAGCTCGTATTTCTCAGCATTTTAATGGCATAATTAGTGTGTGGAGCCTTTCAAAAGAAGTGTCTTCTCAGACAAACAGTATCTGTGGATAAAACTGTTTCTCAATCACAATACTTAAAACGCTGTCAAAATCACACAGGGACCATTGAAAATTAATGTCTACTCACGAGGCTCCATGAAGACTATTAAAACTACCAGGAATCTGTAAGCAAATCATTAATGTGCCATGATATCTTTTAAGACTAAATGTGTTTCTACTCTGGAAATTAATTCTGTCAAATAGCATTTTAGCATTATGTGCACTCTGGAACTCAACACTTTTCTAGTTCTTAGATTTATATATACATTAGAAGGCTATATGTTTCTTCTGACGTCAAGTGAAAATGCTTCAGTGGGGTATGAATTTCAATTCAATTTCTTTCACCTTTTGAAAACTACAAGTGAGGAAACCTGCGGAGGATGTTGTAATCAGAGGGAAATTGGATGAAAAGCAGTCGAAATAAGATGAAGTGCCAAACAAAAGAGAATCAAATTGAAATATTATGCTGGAAGAAAATGAAGGTTTTCAGGACAGAATATTTTATCTTCAAGCCTGGGAGAAAATCTTCCTATTTTAGAAGGTGTTAGACCTGAATCTTGGTCCAAAAATGTAGTCTGCTGTTTTCTTCAGAACTGGTGGCCCAAAAACTTAGCTTCTCATATACCCTTACATATGTCCACATGGGACCTTTTTAGCTCCAATCTGCATTTTCCTAATACAACAAAATGAACATGTAATTTCCTCTTTACTCTGCTCAAAGTTTTTGTTTTTCAGAAAAGGGTTCTTTAAAGGTCATATTTTTTCTGCAATGAGAAACCAACTTACACATAGATACTGTAACTTTTTGGGTTTATCTTCTAAGCTTTAATTAAATAATTATGGCCTTTAGGAAAATACAACATAGTTAAATTCCTTTTGCATAGATGAGAGTGAAACAGGCATCCCTAGGGGTCATGAACAAATTAATAAGGGCAAAAAAACAACTAAACATTGCTCAGTTTGCGAATGAAGTGAATTTCATTTAGCATAGATGAGCAATAAGCAGAAGGAAATTTAATGATGTAAAGCAACAGTTACATCCAAGAAGCTATGCAATTGTAGCAATAAGGAAACAACATTTTAAAAGTAAGTTAAAGCATGGTTCTGCCTTACATCTTTATATATCAAATGACAATGAGAATTCACAGTATTAAACCCAATGATAGATAAGATAAAATACATGTATGAGAATCCCACTATAAATCCTCTCAGGCAAATTAAATTCTGAGAATGAAATCAATAAAAGGCAAGAAGATATTAATATAAGCCTATAAAATTATGAGAGAAAAAGCTATTCACCTCATGCATAAGAGATATAATGTAAAGAATATTCCCATAAATCTGTGTTATAAACAGTCAAGTACCTGAAACAATCCCCTGGGCTTTTTGAGAGTTTCTAGAAGGAGCTATCTGGAATATTTTGCCATTGAAATAGTGTAATTAGTAGATATTTTAATTTGAATAACATTTTATATTTTACCCAAGCAGCTCACTATTTTCTCTTTAAAAATGCTGTCTCTGCGTCTTGGTGTGTGGTAAGGTTGTTTATCCCCCATATTCTGATTTATGCGTTAAGGCCATAAAATTGAAGGATAGTTCTTTTTTAGAACTTCTATATGCAAAAATGTTTGACTTGCATATTATTTTCCATATGGCTGGACAATGCTTCCAAAACTTCTTCTCCTCTTCTTCCCATTCCCTAACTTTAAAGATGCACCTGCCTGTGTGCCAATGAGGAGCAGCAATCACTGCCAGCACTCACCTGACCCCATGGAAAGGCTCTGGTGGCTGTTCTGGGGGCAGCTGTTGAGCTGGGGGTACCACCAGCCTGGGGTACCCCTGCTTCAAGGCAGCCCATGAGCTGTGGGTGTTCTGGCTCTGTCCCACAGCATTTACTCAGGAGGAAGGCAAGGAAGGATCTGTTCCAGCAAACTTTGGGTCATTTGGCTTCCATTCTTCCCCCCACAGTCTTTAAGGGCAGTTCATTTCTCTAAGGTCATGAAGTGACAGTGACAGACCAAGCATGTAAGAAACAGAGACATTCACATAGGAAAAAGTGCAAAATTCACAGAGAAAGTCACCATCCTCACAAAATTTCTTCTGCCTCGTGATGTTCAGCTGGTAAATCATGGCACTCCTCTGCAGGGAGAGCTTTATCAATGAGGAAATTTTTGAAATTTATGGAGCTTTCCAGTAAAAGTCTTTACTCATACCAGTAGGAAAGGATCCTTGAGAAATTATGTTGTTCACTCTCTTCGTTTATACTTTATATTTTGAGATGTACCAATATTTGCTATTTTGAGAAGTTCTGCTAATTGTCTTTCTGTTATAGTAGACACAAACCCTGACAACTTTAAGCAGTCATCCACATAGCATGTGTGCACATGGATTTCCAGGGAAGGTGGGTCCTCTTGGGAATGCAGAATATGCAAACATAGGAAGCACTCTCATTTTTTCAGATCGAGGCAGAAGTTTCCATTTGTACCTGTCTAGTGAGATTTCACTAATTAGAGCACGAAAGAAGGAGAATGATAGAATTCTATTAACAGTTACCTTCTACTTGGTATTGTGGGGAAATGACTGGCAAACTCTGCTTGTCAGAAAAAATCTCTGTGCCCAGCAAGTAGACAGGTCTGGGGGACAAAGGACAACCTTTCCAGTGTCCTTCTTCCAAACAGTAGCTCTACTCTCCATTTGCAGAACCAAGTAACCCATGTAAGGAAGATGTTCATATTTATTTAGGAACTGTCAGTAAAACCAGAGCTGTGCTTTCAGTTCTCAGTTTTCAGTTTTTCTTTTCTGAACAGGTTGTTTCTTCAGTTCCAAGTCAACAAGTCCCAGAACACATTTACACTCAGTGTTCCATTACACCAGATGGTCAAGAGTGCCTTTGGAGTTCTGCTTGCATGTTGGTCAGGCAGGGTTACCTCATGGAGAACAGTCTGTAATTTATGTCTGCTAACACTCTTTTAATACCAAAAATCTTCTCTGTTCTTATGAGTAAGTTGTATTCCTGAAGGCATTATATTCCTAGAATTGGAAAGTGTTAGTCTCTCTTTTGCTATCAATGGAAAAAATTTCCTTGACAAGTTTCCCAACTGCCTTTGCCTGTGGTCTCTCACTCAGCTGCAGCTAATTGCTGCCAGTTACACAGGCAAGAATAAATGATGATTTCCCCTTGTCAAAAATTTCTGAACCACAAACCACAAAATATGAGCAGAATGGGCAGCTTCTAGCTTATTATACTGGATCTCCCCCCACTGCAAAAAAAAAATAAAAAATTAAAAGATGTGGTACAGATTGTTTTTGCTGCTTATCTCTATGCCCAGTGCCTTGAGAATCCTGCACTGCCACTTCCATCTCTTCTCCTGACCCTTGAGTCCTCCCATTGCAGTGTTGGGTCTGTCACTGGTAATTACCCATCATTTGAGCACTGACACGTAACTACAAGCAGAGGACACCTGATCTGTCACTGTGCTTGCTGATGAAATGTGGTGGTGTTGTACATATCACAAAACTGCCAGATAAAGTCCAGACAGCTTGTTTAGTGCTAAGGATGTTAAAAAGCTGAATGTGACTAAAAGAGGGAAATACATTTTAAAAGGGCACAGTTAATTATGCAATGACATTATTATTATTATTATTTACAGATTAAAGCATTGTAATTTTTTTATATATTTTTGAAGAAATCACAGAAAACACAAATTCAGACATGTTCTTCAGAAGTTTTGGGAAGCTAATTAACCAGATAATTAGTAGGAACCATAACATATACTTCCTTGACCCAGTACATCCAAGGAATACAAAAGTCAAGGTCAGAACAAACCATACAGGCATTATAGATTGAATAAGTAATATTTCTGATGCAATATCTATTTTTTAGTTACTCTAAAAAAAAAGGTTTAATTTGTTGAATATATCGATCCATTAATCATTTATTAGGTTTTAATTGTAATTGTAACCTCCAAAATGCCGAGTGAAAATATACATATATATTCCTATTACTCTGCTCTGATTTGTGTTTAAGTTCCCAAATATTTTTCATATATCTTCCCTTTAGCTGACAATATTATAGAATGCTTTATTGATTGTGACTTGCCATCATTTTCATAAAAGCATAATCCTATTGATGTCATAACTTATTTCTGAGGTTGTTAGACATCATGCCATAGATTAGAAAAGTCTTTAATTTAAGTAGCAAGAACACAGCCATAAAAACCTCAAAACAGCAAATCTAACTTAATTTGTTGT
Source organism: Cyanoderma ruficeps (assembly GCA_008694505.1). Classification (NCBI taxonomy): domain Eukaryota; kingdom Metazoa; phylum Chordata; class Aves; order Passeriformes; family Timaliidae; genus Cyanoderma; species Cyanoderma ruficeps. The sequence goes on from VZDJ01007754.1 coordinate 17,305,956, forward strand.
GACAGAAAGTGAAGATGAAGGAATTAAAACTGCAATGACTCTAATTTGAATTGTTGTAAATGTTCAGGCTTATGTGGGTTGAATTTGAATTACATAAAATCAAATTAATTTCTTTCATAGTCTTTTCTGAAAATTATAACTTCACTCAATATATTTAAGCAGTTTGGTTAAAAGACTGGGGTAATAGTAGACTATTTGAAAAATCAAACCAGAAAGCAGACATAACTTAAGAGAAATACAATGTCTTTGTTGATTAAGTTATTGGTACATAAATCTTGCAGAGTCATTCAGCCACCCATGCCAGGAACAGTAAATCTCTCCCTCTGGGACTTTGCAAGGTAGACATCTCCTGGTTCAGCACCAGTGCATTGCCCTGGTAGCAGTGATACACACATCTGCCACAGCAAACACAGCCTCAGTTGACTGCAGAGCTTGTCTGTGAAGTAATTTCATATCAGATCTTGAAGCACATCAGACGTCTTTATTGTTAAGCATGGATTGTTAAAACTGCCTTTATATTTGATGCAGTGTGGGACATTGAACACCAGAAACAGAGAAAACAAGTAAAGAAAGGAGTGTCTTTCTCCTAAGTAAAAACTATAGCTCATTTCTGCATTCCAGGAAAACTCACAGTATGAGCTGATAAATCCTCTGGAGTGTTTATGAATATGTGTATAATTTGCTGCAGGGAGAAAAGGGATTGGCAGGAGTGCTGCAGTTGTGATCCCATTTGTTTCTGTTCACAGGCATCAGACAGCTTTAAAGAAAGCTCTTTTTTTTTTTTTTTCCACTCTGGGTATCTGCTCATATGACTCAGGTGAATATATGGGGCTGGGGATTTGTGTTAGGTTGATAGGGTGTTTGCTGATTCACATGATTGCATAACCATGAACAAAAAGGAAGAGCTATCTTTAAAAAGATAAGTGCTAGTGCTGTCTAATAAAAACAAGATCCCTTTTTTTTTCATCCCATTACCTTTGCTTTCTACAGCAGTGAAGATGTAAATATGAAGATTATCTTGCAGAATAAAGCAAATAAACTATAGATGTAAATATTGTAAATAGTGGAAAAGGTTGTTACTCAATGAAAAACAGAGAATAGGCAGAAATAGATAGATCAGGGAAGATTCAGCTGCTGAACCTGAAGATTTTTTGAATTCTGATCTACAACACAGGTATTTCCTTCCAGCCCAACCACCTCAATGCCGGATATGGTCAAAGGTTAGTCAGATACTCTCTCCCCATTGACTATAAGGGGAATGTAATCTTAATTAGGAAAACTCTAAATTACAGAAGGGGACAATTATCTCCTATTAACTCTTTAATGACATCTACAACTAATGAAAGAAATTCTGCTCACACTGGGTGGAAATTTGATTATGTCTTTACTTAACAGCATGCAGCAGGCACATTTATAAAAACATCATTCTCTGGTATCACAGTTAAGTCATACTTAACATTTGAATTCTCTTGGTTTCCAGTATAATAAAAATGGTCATAACAAACTTTGGTATGCATGTGGTATTAACCTCCATTCCCAAAGGTACTTTGTCATTCAACAATAGTGGAAATTCACTTAACACTTAAAATACGGTTGGCCCAAGTAAGCCTGTACTGAATTATAAACTGCAATATACAATGTCACAAGTCAATTTCCTTGCTTTCAAGGAAAATAGAACAGCCTAATTTCCTAATTCATTACATGCTGCTGCGCTCCAGCTGATACATGTGTTACTGAAATTACTCCATATTTATCTTTAGTGGTCAAAGGCTTCATAGGAAATCTTGATGGAAACCAGTTCACTGTGCTGCTTGATCTTTTCTGGGTTTTTATTTACCCCTTTCAAATCTTCACCTTTTGACCTGCAATCTTCAAAGGTTTTTCCACCCCTTGTAGTTAATTAGAACGGATAATCAATGTAAGTAAAAGGCTATGTTAACATAGCAACTGGTAAACAAGTGTGGCATCCCACCCCTAAGTGGAAGACAGCACCCAAAATTTGTAGATGCCCATGGTTAAAAAGGAATTACAAAAGTAAGACAGTCCAATACAACTTAGAATCTTCTATTAGTAAACACTTAGAATGGAAACTGGTGGGAGTCAGTGCTGTATCATTCAGTATAAACACTGCAGTGGACTTTGAATGAGTCCACTGATTTGATTGAGAAGAATAGAGAGAGAGACAGAAAGACAAGAAAGACAGAAAGAAAGACAAGAAAGANTGAAGGACTTCTAGATAACATGGTGCTGATACTTCAAGAGCTCTGAAGTTTTTATTGAAGCAGTCTGAGTGCTATGGAGGTCTCGACTATGACATTAATTGAGGGCACCTGTCTATTGTTCATGTTGCCATGGTGACACAGCAGTTACAGAAATTAGTAAATGTGATCATTTCCTTCTATTCTACATTTTCCTTTGCCTTGTTTCTCTTACTCTGCAACATAAATGTATCACATTTTCTCCTGTAGTGGTTTGTTTTGCTGCACTTGAGTACAAGACAGGATGGACACAGTGACTTCCATCGAGAGCCCCTTCGGATAAGTGTGGCATGTACTCTGGCACCTGAACTGTAGGGAAAATTCTTCTGTACATTTAGTTTGTTTTCCAGTTACTTAGCAAAACAGTGGTCTATCCTCTGCCTCATTTCTGTAGGAGTTTTATTAGAATAAAGGATGCACTAGAAAACCTCTCTTCAATAAAGATTGAAAGAAATCCTTTCCTTGTGTCTATCAAAAATGTGAGCTATTATGAAATGTCTGGAGCCTGGTTTTTTTTAAATGTGTATATAGTTATTATAAGCATAATTTAGAAGCAGTGTGTCATGAAACCTGGAATAGCTGCTCAAACTATTTTTCCCCATTGCATTCCATTTACTTGAATTAGCTAACAAACAATTCAATTGCAGTTTCATTAAAATGATAATTTTGAGAACAAGTTTTTAATCCCTTTTTTTAATCTGGTCAAAATTGCATTCTGGTGTTTCCACACTATATGTTCTTTCACCTTTTTCACTGAAAAGCTGTAACAACTACAGAGAGAAAAAAAATAAATCAGTGAAAAAAGTTAATCTGCATATGTGATACTTAGAAGGCTAAAGGTAGAAACTCATTCTCTTCTCTATAGTTTGCAGTCACTTGTCAAACTCCAGTAGTTTGTCTTTAGCACATAGTATGAATTATTCTCAGAATAGTGCTAAGGCTTCTGTTGTTCTGTTACATTTGTTCATTCTAATCCTGGTTCTTCTTGGCCCCAGCAGATAATTGCTGTGGCTTTCCTCTCTAACTTCAAATGAAGACTCATGTGACTTAAAGTTGGAGGTTAAGATCCTCACAGGGAGGGTCTGACATTCTGCCTTTGGGATAATATCTGTCTCCATCCCCTGCAATGAACACTTAGATAGAGCAAAACCATATAGCAGCAGGAAGTAGGGACAGTCTCTACCTTCTCACTCCACTAGGTGAAAGCCCTGGCTATCAGGTTTTAGAAATTTCATTCTTTAAATGACATAATTAATTTTGCATTGCTTTCTGTCCAGAAGCAGAATTTCTGCAGGCATGATACCAATCACCTTTCAACTTTTCACCAGTTTTCAAGGGTTAACCAATTCTTAACTGCTCACCTACTCCCTGCCAGCAATGTGCATTTTTATGCTTCCACTGTGATTGCATCTTTTACAAAATATTTCTTTTGTTATCTCAGCACTAAAAGTCTGTTGCATGATTGCCAGGTAGTTACAGGACTTAAGTAATCTGAAAATTTAGTATCTTGATTGATACTAAATCTAGGAGGTAACGTGACAGATAACCTCTAAGGTAATAATTAAAGTTTCACAGCTTGACGTTCCCAGGTACTGTAGATTTGAAAAAGCCAGGAGTGTCCTCAGCGTTGACTCACCCATGAACACTGCAACAATGTGACAGACTGACACTGAGAAAATGATTTGGTGTAAAGCAGCAGGACTTTGTAAAAAAATACAGAAATGGAAAAGCAGAGGTCATGATATGGTCATAATGGAAAATAGAACACAAAATCTCACAGTTCCCTGAATGTAAAGTTGACATGCCGCCATTTTTCAAGACCTGGAGCCCAACGAGGAACTGATGACTCTCTACCACACAGTAAACTATATCTTCTAAGCTTATGTGACTTCTATGACTGCGTACTACACAGGTGGAAGAAAATGTTTTGAAGACAGATATTTTCAAATAATATAAATATTAAAGAAATATACTCAGAAAATAGATGTCAGGAATAATGTTGCTGATGTCAGGAATAATGTTGCTATTAAAACTTTCTAGTACAGGTGTGCCCTCAGATTGCTTACTGACTTTCCCTCACCATTTCTTCACTATTTTTTTCTGAGAGACCTATTTCAACATATTTCTCTTTTTCTATTTAGAGAGAATAGGACTACAAAATTAATAAGGTTCTCAACTATGGAAAAAAGCCAGAATCCTGACCTAAAATAATGCGGGGCTATAAATCCTACCTTCCATAGGATTTATATCACTTCGTAAGGCCTGTCACATTTTCTCCATGAAATCAGAAAGATGCTGGTAATTGCAGATTTGCTTATAAACAGCAGCTATACATTTTGATATGAAATATCTGCTGTGGTGCTCTGTGGCCCAACAGGTCTTCAGAAGAGGAACTAGGGAAAGGCAGGTCATGTCAGTGAAAACCTTTGGGTTAAATCATAAAGCAAGTAACCAGTTGGTGGCTTGCAGTTTTCATTCTTTGTCTGTTAATGCCTTTTACTTGAAATCTTTATTACTATTACTTTTATTACCATTACTGTGGTGTATAAGTTCATCCAACTACCTCTCTGAAATTTATTTGAGTATCTTGTTGATGACAGCATCAATAAACAGTATTGTATTAAACTGGAATTCCTAGCTATTTAAGTGTGGATAACTCTGTCCTTCACTGCATACTCTAGGAGTGACACCACCTACCTTTTAACAAGAAAACCACTAATTGAACTAATCTCTAAAAGAACTTGAAAATGTATTAAATTTCTGTCATTTTCTGCATGACATTAAATTAAAAACTTGAGAAAACAAGATTTGTGAATAGTGTCTTTAAATTGATACATTTTTTCATCTGCCCCGTAGAGCTCAAACACTTGTGCCCAGTTTTTGTCTGTTTTAATTTATAGAGAGGGAGATAAACGGAATGGATGGATTATGGAGATTAGCTACTTGGATAAAACTGAAGCCCTTGTTCTTTGTTTAATGTGATAGTCTCTTTCCTAAGGAATTATGAAAATGACAGCACCTGTACTTGCTGTTTGTTGTTAAGCTCATCTGCATTTTTTCAATTATGAAACAACTCATCCTAGAAACCCAAGGGAACGTGAATTATTAACTGAGCTAAGACACACTTGTACTAAAATCTTATGGGAAATCACAAGATTAATATCAGCTATGGAGTGAATACGCCTTTTGAGTTTTATTCAGAAAAGACAGAGACTGCTTCTTACATATGAATACACAATTTACTGATAATATACTCCAGTTTACTGCATTGAATTTTATATACACAGAAAATATTAGTCTATGCAAAAAATTTAAATTGTGTCAAAAATTAATAAATATTAATAGACACCATAATACAAAAATAATACTTTATTATATCTATGGAAGACACTTGCTTTAGACTGCTAAAATTAATGAAAATACAGTGTAAACCCAAAAAAGTTATATATGGAAAGCACTGGCTTTTGACTGTGATAGTTGTTTTTCAAAAAGATTGAATTATTTATTATTATAAATTGTTTACTACTTATAAATGTGAAGCAAACGGGACTTGACCACGTATAGGATTGAGATTTTACAATACACTGCACTGTTCCATTGTAATGGAATGTCAGTTGTGTTTGTCACCAACTTCCAATGGATAAAACTACCATTCCATAAAATCATAGGAGATTAGAATATTTATTTTCATTAAAAATGTTATAATTAAATAGAAAAAAATTTGTACAGCCTCATCTTTTGCAGCTTCATATTTGGACAAAATGAGCTGCACAATCTTATCTTTTCTCTTGTATTTAAAAAATAATTTTTAAGGAAATGTGTTTAGCAGGAAGCTTGATGACATTTGTTTACTAAGAGCCCTAATTAGCAGTACTAGAAAATAATGGGTCCCTGACCTACAATTTCTCATTATCACGTCTTCAATATTGCATGCTATTAACCTAATCTGTGCCTTGAGCCTGAGCAGGTTTTATTTTGTGTGTTGTAGATAATGTCGTTCCCGGAAAAGTTTCTTGAGATACTGCCCCTGGCAGAACAGGCAGTCCTGCTTTATAATAAAGTCTGCCAGACAGTGAAGACTTAAACTCTGCCTACAGAAACTTGGTCCAGTTCTGAAAAGGACTGTGACCAGCCTCAGTGGTGACTTGGAAAAGGGAAAAGTGTTCTCCATGCTTATATCGTATTACCTGGAATATGTGTAACACACCAAGCTGTAGAAAAGGCCATGACATTTCCTTTTTGCCTGTCAGTTAATACCTGTGTGACTGACTGGAGGCAGAGACAATTGTAGGTGGAAAGAAAGCAGGTAAGAAAAGATTTATCCCTAGGACATTCACCTTTCAAATATTCATGGAAAGAAGACACTCACCTTCTTCTTCTGGCTTCTATCTCCTAAATTTTTCCATAGGACCATTTGGAAGTTAATTACTTTTGAATTCAATACGACTTTGTACAATGTACACTCCTTTGCAGAGACTTTATTGGCTGTTTGCTCCTCTTGCTTCCTTTAAATCCTACGGATTCCTATATGTTTTCCTGCCATAATGCATGCCTCTTTTTATGAAATTCATTGGAACTGGACTGTGCCATGCAAGTGTCTTTGGTTTTCATTTTAACCTTTCACAATGCTACAAAATAATTTCCTTCCAGTACGTAAAAATGGCTGCAATGGTTAGTGAAGGACACGTTACTGACTAATACTTAAAAAGTACAGTACAAACAAAGAGTTTTTAAACACTGATTTATCTTGATTTCTGCAGCATAATTTCTATGAGGAACCATATTTATGTAAGTGGATCCCTACTACTATACATTTTCCCAAAACAAGTATATTGCATTGACCTCCTATAACTAAGATTTTCCCTGAATGCAGCTCACATCATTCTTACTCTTCCAACAGCTATTTTTCTGATCTTGCCAGAAAGACCTAAGCAGTGTACAAAGCAAAGCTGATAAAAATAACAACATACAGCTCTTTCTCTGATGACTTGGTGCGTTTATTACTGCAAGGAATCAAGTTTCTGATGCAACCCACAACTGAAGAAGTGAGTAGGACCTTGTAATCCTTTTGAGTATCAGTGTTGAACGTGTCATATGGCACAGTATGCTGCCTTCCTTGGTTTTGGTTTGCGTGACACCCATGCCATGGTGAACCTTTGCATATGCTGTATGAAACACAGCAGAAGTATAACGAAAACTCCTTTCATTCTGATTATACTAGAAATATCAAATACATGAATGTATAAATTATGTACAACAGGAAACCAAGAGGGGTGATTAGATAATCTACTGCATCACATATTTCTGTATCTAAAGTATATAAAGTATATAAATATTAAACATTTACCAAATAACAGCTTGTCTAATTAGGAAAAAATCATCTCCACCCCTATAGTTTCAATTAAAGATGCTATTTTTCATTTCCCTTCTGAAACCATCTTGCATAAAATGATTGGAGTAGAATGCCAGCTGCGTTGGTCTCCTGAGAAAACCCATGGAGATTTTACCAGCATGTGACACGATCATTCTTCTGCAGGTGCTGTGCCTGCTGAAATCCTTCATTAGTAATTCTAAAGTGTTCCAATTATACAGTGTCACTTCCAGTTATTAAAATTTCTCCTTGTTTCAACTTTTCAATAAGGGTTTGTTGGTTGTTTTTGTTTGTTTGTTTGTTTGGGGGTTTTTTTTGAGTTTCCAGGCTGGGATTGGGTTGCAGAGAAAATGGAATTAATTGATTTGTGAAATGGGTGGTGATGGCTGAGACATGGGACTTTAAGTAAAACCTAGGTAAGCTGTTTATATTCTTAGCTGAGTGTCTTATCTGTTATTTAGGCTCTTCCTCATTCCTCAGCTCTTTCAGACATAGGACACTTTTTTGCAAAATAACCAGACTCCAGTGGGAGCTACAAGATGTTTCTTTCTCTAAATATCTTGGCATAAGAAACATTCCTACTTTGAGACTGTGGTTACAGTAAAGAAGCATGGCCTCCCAAACCCTGAAGCAGGGCTCCTCACAGTATACTATGATGTGTGAAGTGTACATCCTCTTCTCAGGACATGACATGAGACAAGAGATTGTGCTTTGATTGATGAATAATCCTAAAAAAAATTGAAAACTTAGTCCCAGAACCAGATACCCACCTGAGAATGCCATTGTGTACTTACTTAGCTCATGCAAAAAATACCCAATTCCTCTGAGTAGTGTGCAAATGCAATGTTACAATTGTATAGTCAATGCTTTGGTACCTCAAGTGGGTTTCTAGTATACCCTGGTGTGGTAAGTGGAATATTTGGGATCACTCAGGTTGTGTGAGTTTCATTCACATGCCTCTGGAAGCTCCTAAGTGCTCTTTGGACCTTGGCCCAACTGCTCCACACAGCACAGAAGTGAAATTAAGTGAAATTTCTCACTGTAAATTGTTTGCTAGGATTAGCTTTGGGAAATGCCACTAAACTTAAGCCCCAATAGGTGGTGCCTTATAAAAAGATGCCTTATAAAAATAAAAATTTTCATCAAAGGGAAATTTTCACAGAAAGGGAATCTTCATCAAAATGGCAGTTTGATAAATTATGCTCTTAAGAGGCTGCAGGCTTTTATATGCACTTGCATGTTTAATGCTTAGTTTGGCTCCTGCTCTTAAAGCAGCATCATACCAAATTTTTCTGGGCAGTCACTGCTGTGCTTTTCTCATCTGTTTAGCCATCTGGGTCCTGTGGTGACATATCCATGGTATATCATAAAAGGGAAGTGCCTGGTCTTTTCTGTGAGCTGCCACATGCAGCGCTGGGGAGGCAGCAGGGGAAGGAGTAGTGTGCTGGAAAGGTTTGTGAAACCACTGGGCAGCACTGCTTTGTGCTCAGTTACTAAGGAGGTCGGCTGCCGCTGGAGGAGAGAACTTCCTTGGGAAGAGAACAAAGAAGGGAGCTGACATTTAATCAACAGGGAAGAGAGAGGAAAACAAAGTAATCGTGGAAGAGTAGGGTTGATATTTCCACTCACAGTTCTGGCAGCAGGCAATCTCATCTGAACTGTATTCTCTTCATTAAAAGGCTATCCCAGGAAACAAAGGTAAAAAATAACTATTATGAAAGATGTTAGCAGGACCCAATTGTGGCTGACTCCAGAATAGATGAGTCCAAAATCTTGATTCCTGAGTATCAAGGAGATGAGAGCTGAACCCACAGTCCTGGTGCTCACAGGATTTTCTACCTGCACACATCCCTGAAGGGCACGCCTCTCTAGCCACAGCCCAAGGGTGCTGGCAGGGGTGGTGGACAAAAATGTCCCATGGGAACATTAAAAGGCTCCATGACAAGTTTGACTTTCTGAATGCCCTGGTGGCCCATTAGACAGACTTGTGCAGCACATGTGATTACTCCCCAGACAAGACACTTCCTCCACAGGGAGTCACTTGGGAGCCTTTTACAGTGTGTGCTGCTTTTGGCTGCATAGAGTTAATTTTCCTCACAGTAGCTGTTATTGGGCAAGCAGTGAACGATTTCCTTATTTTGTTTTGCTTGTGCATGCAGCTTTTATATTCCTCACTAAAATACCTTTATCTTAACCCATGAGTTTTCTCACTTTTACTCTTCTGATTCTTTCCCCATCCCAGCGGGAAGCAGAGAGTGGATGGATGGGGTTAAATCACAAGAACCAATGAATGGGGCTGTCAGCACCTTTTGGCTCCTGGTTAGTGACTAGTTTTTCTTCTCAAAGCAAACTGTCTGTGGGAGATAATTAGCATGTCAGGCAGTAACCTCATTCTGAGCTCTCTGCCATCGGTTCCCATCTTCCCTATTAGAAGCCGGTCTCTGACCACAGCACTGACTGCAACTGCAGATGAGTGCACATCATGCTTTATATCTTCATGGTCTTCAATGCTTTCCATTTACAGGTCCTAGATATGGCAAGCTGGGGTATATTAATTTCTACTTGGTGAATTTTAATCTACTGACACAGGACTATTTTGGGGTTTTTTAAATCTATTGTTTGATGAATAATTTATGTCAGTGTGTCCATTTTTGAACTGCCTTTTGAACTGGATCAGAGTGCCAAAGTGGCTGAAAAGCAACCTTTCTAGAGCAAATCAGTCAGGGGAACTCCTCATTTTGACTTACTAGGCATCCATATAAACATTTGTGCCAGAACAATGCAAAAGCTAATTTGGGGACAGAGAGGAATGACTAGGTTGCTTTTGTTTGGAATTTTTCTTCCTGGAAGTGCTGGCTTATGATGATTTAATGGATGTGCTGAAATGCAGCCTCTATTGCCTATTGTGCAGTGCCTTCAGCACAGATCCCAGACTGCTGGGTTTTTTAACCATGTCATGAAATCTACTGCTCTAAGCATAAAACAGAACAATGTCATGGCCTTGTGCTTGCTCTGACTCCCTGTGAGTAAAACAACTCAGGATAAACTGCTCCACTGAGGGTGTTTCTGGTGGAAACGCTGTGTGAAAACTATTTGCGTTGTACTTAGTGGGCACAACTGGTACTAAAACTGGCAAACACAGTGACCCTAACAGAAAGAGAATACTTCCCAGAGCATGATTCTGTGAAGGAGCACCTAGAGACCGATGATACTCATAAAATGCTCTCTTAGTATCATTGCATTCCAGAAAAGAGGGAGCATTCTGGTGAAAACAGGAGAAGCCATCTGGATTACAGCCAGAGCCACCATAGTGGCTACACAGCCCAGGAGCAGACACAGAGATTGTTCATCATTGCCAGAGGCTTCTCCTTCCTCAATTTCTGAAAAGAAAATACCATGAAAAATACTTAGCAAGAAGGAGAAGACTGTAGAAGTAATCATTTAGAGAGCTTAACCTTGATAGACTCAGCCCTGAAAAAGCATAATTTACTGTCAGTTCCAAACCACCACCATTAGTATGGCACTCAGCAATCATATGCTCCCCAAAAGACAGTTGTACAAGTTGTTTATGGCATAATTCTGCCACCTTTGCTAATGCTGACTGGTGATTTGCTCCACCAGTAAACCCAACCCCACAGACTCTGGGGGATGGCTCACAGAATTAGAAACCCCTGATCTCCTGATGGGTCAAGTTGTTACTATCAGGTTTTTAGAACAGAACAAGAGGAAGAATGTTTCCTCATTTCTGATGCATTCCTCAGTTTGAGTGTGCCAACAGATGGAGTAGGGATTAGTGAAAAAATAATGTGGCCTCTTAGCTTATGTAAAAAGCAGTCTTAGAATGCTGTGGATTTTCTGATGGCTCATTAAATGTACTCATGCAAACTAAAGGGTACTTACAGTATAAACAAAACGCTCATCTTCAGTGAGTGTTTGCTTTTGATAGATAATGTCAGGGCAATGCATGAATGTTTGGAGAAGCACGTGTAGAAATGCTGAAAAAGAAAGAAAATATGTTATTTGGTCTCTGTGATCTAGCCTGAGACTCTATCTGTTGATGTGTGGCAGGACTTACTACTGCTCACTCTGTGTTTCACGTCTTGCTGAGCCGGTCTAATAGCCTTTTGCAGACTGACATATGTTCCCCCACCTTGTGTCTGAGGCAGTACTCGCGTAGCTGTGGCTGGTGTGGCACAGGGAGCAGAGCCCAGCTCCAGCTGCACAGCAGGGTCCGTGGTGGAGGGGGAGTGTTGCTGCAGCTTGGGGCTGGTCTGTGGCTTGCAGTCTTGGTGTGCCCCTTGCTAGGCTCTGTCACAGCAGGGACCAAGCTCACGCAGATGCACAGGCCAATAACCACAATCTCCGAGCATGTAGGTAAAATGCCAGATAAAAATTATTTTTTTTACCAGTAAATTATACATGGTGAGGGCCAAAATTAATGGGTGACCTTTAACATTAGGCATTCCTACCATGATGTCTGTGTTTTTCCTACTCCCTCCTTTTCCAGCCCCTGAGCAAGGGGGATGCCTCTGCTTTTGTCTGTGGGGCTCTTTGAGACTCCTTTTATGAACCTAAGCCAGTGACTGATATGGGTGAAAAATGGCAGAAAGGCAGGATTTTCTGTATTTCAGCAATTTCCTTGATTCAATTCACAGAGGCAAACTCATTCTTAATCATTTTGCAAGGAAATGAGTCTTTATTCCCAATCTGCAGAAACACTAAGATCTTATTGCTCTTAACTGAGACAACAGCACTCTGTACGAACACTGCCTACTCTTCCCAAAGTCAACATTTCCTGGCTAACCATCCATGGGCAAGCTGGCCTCTGTACTGAAGAGCTACTACTGGCCTGCTACACAGATGCTGAGCTAAGGGCACCAGGAGTTTTTCTCATGGTAAGAGGTGTACCGTGCTCGCAGAGAGACTGTAAAGGTGTGAGTCCTACACACCTCTGTACCAGAGGGTTTCATACGTGAAGGATGCATGGGCAGGGCTGGGAGCCAGGTGAGGAGCTCTGTTAGCTAAGGGTAAGGCAGAGTTCTGTACCTGCACAAGCAGTCAGATCAGTGTGTGTTTGTGATGGTGCCTGAGATCAGTTCCCCAACAGATATCTCCTGAAATTCAGAACTTCACCATTATTGTAATGTGGTAACTATCTTATATTGCTGGCTGTTTCTCACTATTCTTAGGAGCAATAAGAAAGCCTGTAGCATTTAAGAAGAATGGAGGAATATCAAAGAAGTCTCCAAATTTATAAAGCCTACTGTTAATTTTTTCTTCCTCATGTATACACCCCAGTGTCAACATGAGGAAGAATTGAACTCAGTACGTTCCTCCAACTGAACTCAGTAAGTTCCCTGATTACCCTTTTAAATAAGAGCATTTGACATTTTCCCTGAAGACTGTATAACAAGTGTGGCTTTACAATAAAAATGGTGTTGTTAATAGGTTAATAGCTGAAATAATGCATATAGAAGCATTAACGGGATGGGTGAACTAATTAGACAAAATGGATGGATTTTTGCTTTTGTTTACTCATCTTTTGTAACTTAGATTTTTTAATGGTTAGACAGAACACAGGAAAACACAATTCTTGTCTCCATTCTCACTTTATTTTCCCTTTCCCAATGACATTTTCATTTCCAGCTCTACTCTGGTTTAACCTCTTTCTTCTTATGATCTATTTCTTCAAAGAAAAGAGAACCAAAAATTTTTAAGATATTCTGGTGCTTAGGGTGCAAAAGGAATAGTCCCACTCAATACTTCTCCATGATGTCTCTACAAAGCAAATACAGAAATAATGAGGGGAGGGGGGAGAACACTACATTGAACAGCTCACTTCTACAGTAGTTTCTCAAGGGCAGCAGGCACAAGCATGAAGCAAACCCCATTCTTACAGGCAAAATTGAGTTTCTCACATATCAGATGTAAGAGATGAGGACTAAAAGACAAAGTGATATCCAATCTTCAATGTTTGCAGAGAAGGAAGAGAAAGCTTATTGGCATCTATGATGCTAAGTCCAAAACCTGGTATTTACTCACAGAATGTTTGTGCTGTGCCCCAGACAGAGTTTACAGATGACTCATTTACTAGGTGACCAGGTTTTTGTCCTCTGTCAATTGGCCTGTGTGCTTGTGACAATAATCAAAGATTTGCACAGACTTTGCCAACTTAACCAGGTTGTTTCTAATTTGTTGTCTTTTCTAATTTTCCTGAGATCCTTTGCAAGAAATCTTCTAAACCTCAGGCTGAATTTGCAAATTTGAACCTACTGTGCTAGATCTCATGTATTTCTTAGCCTACTCATAATCTACAGGGGAGTAGTTTGAAACTTTGCCAAAGGCCCAGCAGAACAGATGATAAAATCTCTGCATCTTGAAGGCCAGATAACACTTGTGAAATGAGTCAACAACTCCTAAATTTTCCTACTATATTTATTTTAAGAAACTTTGGATTCCATTTATTTTTTTATGAAGCATTACTTAGATTGAAGGGGGAAAAAATGGGTACTTCTTTGAGCAAGAAAACCAAGGAGAAAATAAAGGCAGGAAGAGTATCTTTTACTGGACCATCCAGGCCTGGGGATCAGAAGATATTTCCTTATGATTTATAACTGTTATGTGTATACAATGTATGAAACAGGCATTAGATGTTAAATAGGGAGAATAAGTATGAAGAGCTATAGTTAAAGTCTTACTGCGACATTTTCCTACAAAGAGAGAGGATAAAATTGTAAAATTGTAATAGTATCAGAATTATTCATTCTAAACTCTTCACAAAGACAGTTGAATTCCCAGGCTGACCAGGGTAGACTGTGCAAGATGAGATTTCTCTGTTATGAGATTGAAAGCTTCAGGTTAAATGTAAAGATTGAGCATTCACAGCAAAACTTCTTGAAAATTTCTTCAGTCCAAAGAGGAAAATTTTCTGCATCATTAAGCAGAAGGGAAAGCCACCTTCATGGCTCACCTCTGGAATACCTGAAGTCAAGATCTTTTGATATATTGCAAATTAATTTAGTGATCTTTCTGGGTCCCTTCAAACTCAGACTAATCTTTGAATCTGTGATTCTATGAAATATATATATGCACAATAATGCACAGGCAGTAAAATCCATTCTGATTTCTGGTACAAGGAAAAAATGGTCTTGAACAACTCTCAAAGAAAATGAGACAAGACAAGCAGTAAAAAACTCTTTACAGCAAAAAAAAAAAGAACATGACAATCATTTGACACACTCCTCCCACCACATATGGTTTTTAAGATGGTTCACAAAACATTGTTTGTATTTTATTTCCTTGTTTTCGTCTTGTGTGATGCTTCCAGCTTCCTCTGGGAGAGAGAGAGAAAATATTGTCATAGCAAAGGAGATGGGGAAGCTTGGGGACTAGAAAAACACATCTGAAAAAACTTGATTGATACAAAATGCTGTTCTCCATTTGAGCACTACACAGCATTTAGAAATCTTTATTGAAGCCTTTCATAAGAGAGCCAAAGCTCAGACATAAATTCTGTTTATGTTTGGCACCAGGAATTAGGAGATATATTATTGATTTATTGGCCCTTAACCAAAATCTTCAAGAAAGAATTTTCAGTAAGGAATGTTATATTGTTTAAAACTTTGAATATATGTTGCAGAAAAAATGCATGTGGTAAAGACAAAATACTGAATCTTGGAGCAGCCTAGAAAGAAAGGAAATTACAGATAAGAAAGCAAAAGGGAATTATTGATGTACCAGAGCTTTGAGGGGTGACAGACCTGAAAAATTAATATCTGATATCAGCATCTGACTTACTGCACAGTGAAGCAAGGGGAGATATAGATAATCTGAAATATCCAAGCAGAAGAAGGCAGCAAAGACGAGACAACATCTTCAATGCCAAATCTCAAATCAGAAATAATGAAGAACTATGACCTTATCAAACTGGAGGAAGTTATGCACCAAAACATCTTTCTTTCTCAGAGCACTGAACATGTCTATAGTGGATTAATAATTAGAGAACACTCTGTAATGTCTACCGTTAGGTAGTTATTAAAATAATTTATTACTTTTTAAATGCTTCAGCCTTTCAGTGAAATTGCTTCTCTCTCCTCTGAATGTGAAATTTCTGCTTTGTTCCGAAAGATTCATCCCTGATAATACAAGATTTATATGTACCAGATAGTGCAGCTTTAAATACCAAATCTTCCCAGTCTGCAAGGCTCTTCAGGGTTAGGAAGAGAGAGGTCAGTTAAACCTCTATTTTAAGGAGATGCATCTCTCTAAAACAGTGGCAGGGAAGTTAAAAATCTTATAGGAAATATGTGTACATTAAGTAAAAAAAAAAAGTTATTACCAATATTATAGTAATATAAGTATTTTAATAAATCAAAACTAGGAACTATTATACAGACCACACATCTCATTTGGTAAGAATTAGATAAATGAAAGTGTCAGTATACTTTTCTCTCAATTCTTTGTTAAAGCCAGCTCATCTACACATTCTTTGTAGCCCACTTGCACTGCATTATTCTGCTGGTTAATACATGTTGTTTCATCGACAACATTATTGGGTCACAGGATTCTGAAATGTTAATTTTTAAATAATTGCAACAAGCAGAGCTGAATTTCAGCAATGCCTCATAAGGTCTCTTTGTATGAAAGTATCTGGGGTTTTTTTCTGTTTATCTTGTTTAGGGTTTGGGGGCTTTTTGTTGTTTTGTTTGTTTGTTTGTCTTTTAACATCCAATGTACTACGTTATTGTAAAGAGTTTTTGTACTTTTTGCTTTGTTTGGCTTTGTTGTTTTCCAGTGACTCTGCTAGCAGGCTTTATACACCCTTTTTACACTAAAGACAAACCATTATACATTTTACAACCAGGGCTTTCACTTAGTTCCTTGTTGTTATCAAACAGCCTGGTGTCTACTGTGGGAACTAACTTTTAGATAGATACCCCAAAAACGTAACCATGGCTTATACTTTCGTGACCATTCCAAACAGAACACAAAAACCAAATGCATAAATTCAGGTAATGAGACTCAGCAAGAGAAGCTTCTCCAGATAAGGTTTGTATTCTGGGAGAATAGTGCTGTGAAATTCCAGGACACTGGGAGTTAACGCTGAGGCAATCTTGTATCAGGAGTATGTTTGGATCATTTTGGTGATTTATATTTATTCTTTTAATTTTCCTCTCTCTTAGAAGTCTTGGTAGTTAATACACTCATTTCCCTAGGCAAAAAAGATCAGAAAATAAATAAAAATAGTTTCCACTCATGTTTTTAAAACCTTTGAAATGGGTTTTTTGAAAAGAAGGGTTGCTGATCTTGAAGTACCTGTTCCGTATGAGACATACCTGATTAGAGTAAAATACCTGAGCGTATTTTATTATGGTGATCATTTTGAACACAGGCTTTAATAAAACACACAGC
Organism: Cyanoderma ruficeps; assembly: GCA_008694505.1. Taxonomy (NCBI): domain Eukaryota; kingdom Metazoa; phylum Chordata; class Aves; order Passeriformes; family Timaliidae; genus Cyanoderma; species Cyanoderma ruficeps. The sequence continues at coordinate 17,322,996 of VZDJ01007754.1, forward strand.
AAAATGAGAAGATAGGAATTGTTAACACAGCAGCTAAATTGATTAGGAATGCTGAGAGCCAAGGATGGGTTGTCTTGGCAGGGAAAGTATGAGACTAGAAGGCTCTTGTTAGTGTAGTCACTCAAATATCAACTTAGAGTTTGAATTTATTTAGAGTTACTAATGAAATGGACCAAAAAAGCAGGACTATCCTAATAGAAACTGCTACTAACACAAGGCTGGGATACATTAATGCATATGAGGAGATAGAGTAAGTTATGTGTGATTCCCTGGGACCTGTAGGAATGGGGTAGAAGATCATGCATGTAGGAACTAAAATAAGCTTAGTTATAAACCAGGAGCTTCTTATTTGGAAGGCTGTCTGGGAAAGGAAAATTTTGATACATTACTTATCCATGCAAATGACTGTGAAGAGCTCATGAAATGTGACCATGAAAGAGTCAAATGTTGCCAAGTAACATGTTTCTGGTAGACAGAAAGAAGCACCAATGTTTCTGCAGCAGGGCAATATCACATGTAGCAGTCTGTATTTTCCTGGAAAGGAGAAAAGAGAATTAAAAAACATCCACTCCCAAGCTGCTGTCAATACAATTTTCTAATTGAGATGAGCTTTGAAGTGCAGCAACAGAACAACTTTTATGATCCCAATGTTGGCAGTACTGAAGCTAGATTCAAAAAGAAGCTTCTGTCGTGACTACTTACTCATAAAAAGTAGAATGTGGCCAGGTGTTTACAGAGTGTTGCAGGGAATGGCAGAAATAGGACACAAACATTTTCTATTTAAATGGTACGTATGGCCAAGGATTCCTGTTAAGTCTTGGCTTGATATTTGAATTTGTCAACTAATGAGTTGACTAGTAGTGATTGTTCTTTGGTTGTTAATTAGGGAGCTTTCTTGGCTTGCAAGGGCTTGCCTATAAGCTGTAGTGTGTGGTGTGGTGTAGGGATCTGAGCTCTCAGAGATCAGTGGTAAAGCCCCACGAGTCGTTCAGAGCTGGCTCTGCTCCCCATGTGCACAGGCACTCGGCTGCCTCTACACCCATGGCAGGCATCCTACCAATCAGAACTTGCAAACAGCAAAGCCCCTCTGTGAGCTATCCCTGAGTATTTGTACGGCTGGAGCTCTTGGAATAGTTTTCTTGAGGAGCTGGAATGCCTTCATGCTACCGTTGATTGTAGTAGAGGAGAGAGATGCCCTGAGGGATAACAGATAACTTGTGTTATGAAAAACTGCAAAGTGAAGAATGAGGCAAAGATAGTTATTGGCGCTCATATAGTTCCAGAGAATTGTCTCTGGGTGACACAAAGAATATACAATGAAATGACAAGTTGCTGTGTTTCAATAAAATAACCAACAGCTTTCTAATTGCCTCACTGTCTTTGATGAAGATCTTCTGAGTTCCCTTCAGTGGTAAACTTTGTGTTCCACAGAGAGCTTCACCCCTTCTGGTGAGAGTTATCTGCTCAAAATCAAAAATCAGAGTCAACACATTTTTTTCCTTAGGAGATGTTGAGTTTGATTGGCATCAATGTACATTTTCAGAATCTGAATTGCTTCCACTTCTTGGATGGCTGGGATAAAATATGTGCTGAGATGCACTCCAGCTGTTCAGGAAGTGGTGCTTTATATTGTTTTATTTGTAAGGAAAATGCAATTACTAGGAAAAAATCCCAACAACAAGAAAAGTCTTTCAGCACAGAATTTTAATCAATAAAATAATGGAGGGATAGACTGATCTAATCTCAGTCTGTCTTAACTCTTTACAAAAAATAAACTCAAATTATTTTTAAAATTAGGTATAGAAACCTGTACACATCTCTGTGACAAAATGGGAAGGTGAAAGGCATGCGTTTCATCCTTTTGCAAATAAGCCACTGTACCAGCATTTCAGATCTCAACAGAATTCTGTCTTCCTGTAGTTTAATATGTTTCTAAAAATATATATTTTCATGGATCATCGATTTCCACTTCCCTTCCTTTGACTGTGAAGAAGGCAGGAAAACTATTTTCTAGAAAAACCTCATTTTGATTTAGGAGCCTTTTTTGGCATACTGCTTTGGGCATGAAAAAAAATATTTTTTTCCTTTCTGCTCATTTTCCCCCTTGTCACAGAAGGAATTTTAAAGCTCTGTCTGACTCATCATTATGCTTCCAAGAGATGAGGTCCTGTCTTCCTCAAACATGCAGCAGCACAATAGCAAATGTACCACCCTTCCAGCCTCAGATGAAATCTAACAGAGGCACGGATGTCTTTGCCAACTCAGTGAACTTTCAAATATGACATTTCCAGGGACAAATCATAATCAGCAGCATTAGACCACTCACATCTAGAAGTCTGGAGAAAGTCTCGAGGGTGTTTCTCAGCTGTCTGTGTGGGACTGAGTCACTGCATTACACTGAGGGCAATCTACCCACATCAACTGGAGATGCTTTTGGGATACAGGCAAAACCTGAGGAAAGGGGGCAGATAGCTGTTCAAAACAATGAGAGAGAAACCTGTCACTCTGTGGGGGTATTAATTTCATTAATTTCCTTTGAAGTATTTGGTTAGAAAAATCAAATTAATTAACACACGAAGAAATCAATTTAATACAGTTCGCTTCACTATGTGCTGTGAAAATAAAAAATTCTACTTGACACATGCCTATGAAATCACTTAGATTACAACCCAATTTACATCCATGGAAAAAGGATCAAACCCTACATATTTCTACTAATGATGATTATTTCAGTCCTTCAATGCTCGGAGACGTTTCTCATCTCCAGAAATCCTAATTTATATTTATTTTCCCATAATTTATATCACCAGTGAGAAAAGATGTAACTACGTTTAGGAGATAGAGGGAACAGAGCTGACACTAGAAGAAGGGCATGAGATAATATGTGCCAAAATGATAAGATTTAACTTTAAACAGTTAATATTATAAACTATAATAAAAATAAACTATTAATATTAGATGTTAATTTTTCACTGGCATTGCCTCTTTGTCAGACTAGTGTTGAGTGTTAAAGTAAGTCTTGAAGAAATAAATCAATTGCCAAAACATGGAAATGGAAATAGGAGGGCAGCATGTATTCGCTTACCCTATAGATCAGGAATTAGATTAGTATTCACCAAACATGACCATCCTGTTCGTGCTTTTCCCCAGTAAAGTATACAAAATGTGTTGGTAAATCTATATGTCTGTATCTATACCTATCAGAAAAGATAATTACTTCATCATTGAAATACAGCTGTTAGACTGACTTCGTTAGCAACATAGTGGGATTTTTTTGCTTTCTTATAAAAGCCTTTGAGAGGGAAATGGGCAACAATGTGAAACATCACAGAAAATTTGATGAATGCAAATGCAATCACAGATTGGAATCTGGCAAGACAGTATAAGAATATAATATACACAAACATAACTCCATCCAAAGAACAATAACCGAAAAAGTGAAAGCTACAGAAGATGCTTTCTGGAGCTACTACTAAACCATTCAGGCTCTATTCTCATGGTTTACAATTTTGCCTTAAAATCTGACTTGATTTCTAAAGTAATTATCTATTTTTTTTTTCATTAAATTATGGGCTTTTTGCCATTAGGCCTACAAACCTTTTCCAACATTAATTTAGTATTCAGCAAAGAAGTGAATTAAGATAAAGTAAACTAAATTTGAAAGAAGCTAGACAAATGCCACTACAACGAATTCTCGAAACAAAGAGCTGAAACTTTTCAGAGAGTAGTTTGTAGTGGCTGAGGCCTTACTCCTTCAGGGTTGTGCCAGCATAAAATAAGTGAGAACTTGCTGTTTGGTGTGTCCTCTTGTGGGGTCCTCTGTACAAGAGAGACCTCTGCATACTGGAGAGGGTCAACAAAGGGCTACCAAGGTGATTAAGAGACTGGAACACCTTCCCTATAAGGAGTGACTGAGGGAGCTGGAACTGCTCTGCCTGGCAAAAAGAAAGCTCAAAGGGAAGCTTAAAGGAAAATAATACCTAAAGGAAAGGTGCAAAAGGAACAGAGCAGGCCTTTTCAGAGTGGGGTGCCATGGCAGGACCAGAGCCAACATGCAGAAACTGAAACACGGCAGGTTCTCTCTGAACATCAGGAAACGCTTGTTTACTGTGTGGGTCTCCTTCCTTCAAGACATTAAAACTGTCTGGAAACAGTCCTGAAAAACCAGATCTGGGTGTCCCTGCCTGGGGAGAGGGCAGATGGACAAAATGGAGGCCTGAGGACAAGATGGTCTCCAGAGGTCCCTTCCAACCTCAACCATTCTATGATTCTGTGTCTGGTGTCCAAAAACATGTAAAACACAGGTAAAAAAAGTGAAACTTGACATTATAATAGTTCCTACAGAATGCATTAAGTGTCAGATAATATGATATTGAGTCAGACTCCAGGAAGACTCATAACAGTGAAAATGAGGGACTAATGGGAACAAACTATAAATGAGAAAATCCTCATACTGAGTTAGCTTCTGGTGCAAAATCAGGCTGAGTTGACTTTATGTCTGACATCCCAAAATAAGTCCAGCACCCATCTCTACACACTTAGTGATTAATATAAGTACAGAATGTGTCTTCAAATGGCAAAAGTAAGAGTAACAAGATCCTGACAAGAGTTTTTCCATTTTTTTGTCAATTGAAGACCCTACTGAATAGACATTCATGCACCTAAAACACAGCAGCAGAATCACAGCATCAAAAAGATGAAGTTTTCTTTCAAAGAAGAGATTGGTGTTATAGCTCATTTATTTATTACAAAACAGTGGCCTAAGTACTTACCCTGAAAGTGAAAAACTTGAATCTATCAGCATCCTTTATCTGGGCAGCTGCCACCAGGGATGTCTGTCACCAAGATTAGCCTGAATGAAGGCAGAATGAAGGCTTCTGTTGAAACTGAGGCCATTGTGTGTAGAATACAATGAAAATGACAACTGAAAATGACAGTAAGCAAGGAATTCAAATTAGATGTCCATGGTGCAGGTATCTCTGTATGGATGAAGCAGCTAAGTCAAAGGAGCATAGGGAGCTCTCCAGGTGACCACATGTACATACCCACATTTTCATGATTCCAGTAACTCTCCATAGCAACTGGATGTCCCCTGACTTCAATGGGATTCAATAGCCCAGTATTTAATTTTCTCTTTAAGATTTTTAGTTTCAGACCTTCTCCTTGTTTATGCTCCTTCTCCTCATTTAAACTATGACAGGAAAAAGCTTCATACATATGCAAATTCTCCACAGATGCCCTTATTTACAATTAGTAGGATTGTGAAGAGAAAGAGGGGAAAGGCTATGAGAGAATAAGTACACAAGAGTAATTACAGGAATATTTGACGTACATGACTTCTCAGAGAGGGCAACTGGCACACATTAGCCCTCCTGCACAATTCTGTGACCACAGAGAAAATTTCAGTTAATGCCTTTGACTCGCTGCTCTACAATTCCACTAAGAAAAGAGGCTTCAGCAGGGATCTGAAGCAGAATTAGGGAATATCTGACATGCAGAAGAGAAATTTTATATGAAAAGTGGCATGAAAAAATGTGAAGGCCATGACAAGAAGAGGTCTGGATGGTCAGGGTGATATTACCAATTGTGAACAGTCCTTGCATAATCATTTCAGTTTCCCTAAAATAAAATCATTTCTTCTTCCACTGCAGTGAACAGCAAAACCTAACAACTTTTTTCAGTTTTAAGCAAAAAAACCCCAAGTAAACAGTGGAGGTTTGGTAGTATTCAAAGAGACAGAAGTGGCAGGGTTCTCCAAGCACTTAGAAATTCACTCACTCACACCCACCTTTTGGCTAATACCAGCTGAAGCACACGACATACAATTGCTGCTGCTGGTACTGAGCTGTTTTGTGAGTTAACACAGCAGGAAAAGTACCCTGGTTCATCAAGAAGATAACTTGAAATTAGGTGCAGGGAGTAAGAGGGCAGTGCGTGAATTTGGAGCAGAGAAAAGGTAATATTGTCTGATTGCAGGATAATGTCTTGACTCAAATGTGCTGTCCAAGTTGTTAATGGGTTCATTGATTCTCAGGCTAGAGAGGACCATTAGATCCTCTTGTCTCACTGGATACAAAGCACTGTCTACAAAATCTTCCAGAAAGAAATCAAGTCTAATTTTGAAGGCAGTGTGAACCAATCGCTGTCCTTAGAGTTTGTTTCAGTTGTTAATCATACTAATGCAAATTTAGAAATGAGCCTACCATTTCTCAGTAGGGCTGCTGATTCTTTCAATGCCTTTCATTTCTGTGTGGGGAGCTCTTATTGCTTTTTTTTAAATTTTTTTTTTACTTTATGAGATATTGATTTAATGGAATTAATTCAACCTGTAGTGTTTTCTTTTTAAACACCTGATACGTGACTACCTCTGAAGGGTATAATTTACAACTTCATTCTTTCTTATTTCTTCCTTATATCTTTTCCCAGTCTTGCAAATCTCTTCCATAGGATTATAACATCTCTCTGTTGGAGGGCTGACAAGAAAGGAAACATGGAGAGTGTCACTCATTTGACTTAACTATATCTATATATGACTAGACTCCCTTCAAAGCCAGTAGAAAGAAAGTGGCAATTTTGTATGCAATTCATCTAACCTGTCTTACATATCTGTCTAATATATTTGAAAATATCCCTTCATTTACTCTGAGGGGAATCAAGGTTAGGTTACTCAAATATAGACATAAGATTTCAGACAGATGAGTCCTGCTGCAAGTAATTGACCCTGGCTAACATTTCTTTACCTATTTTCCTCACCTTGAGGGCATACAATTATGTTCTGGGAGGAAAGGAAAATGAAAGTAAAAGATCACAGTAGGAGGTGCTAAATTCTGGCAGCCCTTGAAGTATGATGCCTTTGAAATTTATTTCTCTCCCTATTCTAACTTGAGGAAAAAAAAGTTATATCTTTTGTGCCTCTAAAAAGTGTCAAGCATATAACTTTTCTACATTATAATTTTGGGAAAAGAAAGGGTGGGGATGACGCTGACTTCTTTTGCTGAATGTTGTTTGATTTTAGATTTGGCACATCCTGCACCCCATGGCTCAGTTCATCCTAAGCTCCTAGAAACAGTAATGCATGTTGTGTTCAGCAGGTGAGAAAAGGGTTGGCAATTTATATGATACAGGATAAAAGATATGTGTTGAGTTCCCCACTTAAATAACTGTTCCTCCGATTTCTTTCAGATTTTAACTCTAGTCCATGACAGACAGAGGAAAATTAAACTCTCCTGGGGAAAGTATTTTTTTAACAAACGTTAAAATTCTCTTGAACTGGAACTGCAAATTGGCAATAATCCACATGTATAGAGAGTTTACCACACACAAATATTCCCATGTTTGATCAGAGTTCAGTCACCACACACACTGCAAAAGACCCTAAAATACTTTAACATTTTCTTTAGCACTGGTTTGATTATTTTTTTGCCCACAGTGTGCTATATGGAAGATAAAAATCAGATGTTGGTTGGTTTTTGTCACTTACTAAAGTCACCAGCAACTGATTTCCAGAAGGTTAGAGCGTAAGAATAAGAGTGGTGTTTTTGTAATGTGCTCACTATATTTTAGGCTAAGTTTTACTCATTACAAGCTGTTTATTGGTTTCAGCAGACATGGTTGCAGAAAATTAAGTCAGAACACTGAGATCTTTGTAAACTAAGTCTGGATTACTACAAAATCCCTGAACTTTTTAGTTTTAAAAAAATCATAATTTTTTTTTTTAATGTTTGCAGATATCACTGGTTAACTTGAACATTTTATCCAGACTTAGGTGGCCTATGTTTTTTGTCAGTCAGGATTTAGAGTCTTAGAATAATAGAACAGTTTGGGCTGGAGGGGACCTATGGTCAGGAATACCTTTCACTGAACAACATTGCCCAGATCACCATCCAACCTGGCCTTGAACATTTTCAGGGATGGGCATCCATGATGTCACTGTGCAACCTGTTTGAGAGTCTCACCACCCTTATAATGAATAATTTCTTCTTTATGTCAAAAAAAAAATCTATCCTCTTTCAGTTTAAAGCTGTTACCACTTGTCTTTTCACTACTACCTGATTAAAGGTCTCTTGCTGCCTTTCTTACAATCCCCTTTATGTATAGAAATTCCACAGCCAGGTGTTCCCAGAACTTGGTCTTCTTCAGGCTGGACAAGAAATGCTCCAGCCCTCTGATCATTCTTGAGATGCTCCTTTGGACTCCCTCAAGCAAGTCTGTGTCTTTCTTGTGCTGGGGATCCCAGAGCTTCAAGAGTGGACTAGAGGGGCAGAACTACCTCCCTTGACCTGCTGGCCACACTGCTTTTGGTATAGCCCAAGATGCAGTTGGCTCTCTGTGCTGCAAGCACACATTGCTGGCTCACAAATTTTCATCAATTGTTATTTCCAAGTCTTTCTCAACAGGCTGATCTCAATCCATTCATCCCTCAATCTGATTTGGTGCTGGGGATTGTGCTGAGCCAGGTGCAGCACCTTACATCTTGGCCTTGTTAAAATTTATGAAGTTTACGTGGCCCCGCTCCTCAAGTGTGTAAAGCTCCCTCTGGATGGCATCCCTTCTCCCTAGCACATAAACTGCACCACTCAGCTTGGTATCATTTGCAAGATTATTAAATGAGCCCTCAGCCCCACTGTCTATGTAATAATGATGTTAAATAGTACAGGTCTCAGTATGGACACTTGAGGGACACTGCTTTTTACTGATTTCCAGTTGGACATCAAGCCATTGACTATAGTTTTTTTGGACACTTTCATCCAGACAATTTATTTTCCATCCATCAAGCCCATATTTTTCTAGTTTCGAATATTGGGTGAAAAAGTATCAAAGATCTTACAGAATGTCAGATAGATGATATCAGTAACTCTTCCCTTGTTTGCTGATGTTCCCTTGTCAATCCATCATGGAAGACAACTAGTTAAGTGGGACACAGTTTTCCTTGAGGAAGTCATGTTGGTTGTCTCTTATCACCTGCCTGTATTCTATAAATTTTGACATCTCTTCCAAGAGGATCAATGATCTTACTGGGCACAAGGTTTAAGTTGACAGGTCTGTAGTTGCCAGCATCATCCTTTTTACTGTGTGAGGTTTTCCTTTTTCCAGTCCCTAGGGACTTTGCCTGATTCATATGCTAGAGGCTAGCTGCGCAACTACATGAGGCATTTCCCTCAGGACCCTGGAATGCATCTAATCAGGTCCCATGAGTTGTGTACATTGTGGTTATGTGAGTGATCTTTTAACCCCTGTCTTGAGGTCCACTGGCTTGAGATATATGGTGATAAAAATTACCTTTGAAAACTGAGGCCAAAAGCGTTATTGAGTACCTTAGTCTTGTCCATGTCAGTTGTTACTAGTTTCTCAAAGACAACTCTGTGCAGTCCATCCTTTCTTCTACAAACATGGCAAACCTCTCTGGCCCTCCTTCCTTGAATGTCCTTTCTAAAGAATTCTTGGCCTGAAATCTGGTAACCTCTTGTGAAAATCTGTTTCTAGTCGTCCATGGGTGGAGAACACACTCTAACATATCCTGAAGCTGGGTAAACTCTTCTACTGAAAGCATTAAATGTGATCTGTGCAATCCCAGATTCAGATGATCTGACACAAAAAAACCCCAAGTCTCTCTGATCAGATCCAATCCCAGAGTCACTTAAGAAGACCATTTCATACAGACATTCCCCTTCATTTACTTAAAAACGCCGGAGGATCAAAAGCAAGTCCTCCTGGAAAGGGCTTCATGGGATAATAGAGTCATTTCTCTAGCTCAGGGAAAATAATTTAGTCCTAACATATGTTTGCAATAAAGGAATGCTAAGCAAATTCAATGCTTAAAGGGCTTCATTCAGGCAGGTGCTACATCTCAGTGATTGTTTTCTACTTGTTTCCATATTAGAAAGGTGCCCTACTGTGTAATCATCCTTTTTGATATATGTTCTTGCAGTAGAAACCAGATCCTTATCTCTCTTGCACTGTTCAAACCTGCCTTTTCAGAATAGTTTCGAATTTCACACATTTCAAGGTTGTTTTGTTAAGCAATCTAAAGACTATTCACTATTAAATTTGGCTGTGTAGCATGTTTGATAGCATACTGTCTCGGGAGCAATTCTGCTTGCTTGATTATATATCCTCAGGCTTTTTGGTAGCAGCAAGCTCCTTCTCCATTGGAATCAAATTAAAAAATAAGATTTCTTTTTTCCTGTATGTATTCATGATTCGCAGCATTGAGCAAACTGCATTTTACGTTTACGTCTCTTAATATATTGTCTCTCTAAAGAAAATTATCTTCCATTTTCTGACAGTAGTGATAGTCTGTTTAAAACTTAGTCACTGACGCCTGTTCAACTATATGGTTCAATGCCTTTCTTCAGACAGGGAAGTGGAAGGGCTCGATCAGCACTTGCCTCCAATATTTTTGATCTTGGTGAAACTGCTCTGCTTGGTGGAAGATCCTTCTCCTGAAGGCTGGCTGAAAAACTTTCTAGTGGTACACCTGGGGTTTTTTTGTTTTGGGGTTTTTTGGGGGACTGATACCATCACAGAAAGTACTTTTTCAGAATTTCCAGTAAATAAAGCAGTTTGAAGACATGGGTGTATTCCAGTGTAAAATAACTTCCTTATTTGGTACTTCATCATTCTCACAGTTCATACAGGCCCTTCTGCAAAAGCTGTAATGAAACTCTATCCATTTGGAGAGCCCCTCAAGTGCAGAAAGTATGTCTTTCCTTTCATCAATCTGCTGAAATGAATCTGAGTCCAACTGGTCAAGAGCATATGGCTCTGCTGAGGCACTTCAAAGTTCCCCAGGTCCATTCACTCTTGGACCACCTGGTCTGCAGGCTGTGGAAGCTGAAGCTGGCATGCAGCAGCAACCTGAACCCTGCTGAGCCACTGATTCAGCCCTCAGTTTGAAAGATGCAAAGCCAAATGCTAATGCTACCTCTGATAGCTGGGAGCTACCTGAAGCCAAAGATCATCTTGCGCAGACCAGCCTGCTTGTTGGATTAAACTCACCAAAAGAATTTCTTCCAGAATTTTGCTGGGTCTGAGCTGACTCTCTTAGCTTTATGAAAAACATCTCCTGCATTTTCCATACTTATTGCAGGCTCCAAAATAGACTGCACTGTGTATTTGACTTTCTATGCAGTCTTTTTGAAAGTAAAAACAGGGTTAAATGAGTTAAATTAGTCTGGACTCACTTGGAAAATTAGACAATCACAACAAAAGAAAAATAGGATGTTTACTCTTGCAAAGCAAAAGAGAAAATCTAAATTAACAGGTTATAAATGCAAGTGAAAGTCTCAGCAGTCAAATCTAATACTTTGCAAAATTAAACTATATCTAAGAAAAAGGTTCCCAAATGGTGGCTTTAGTGTCTCAGCCCTATAAGGGATGTTTTAGGGAGGAAAATAATACTAATTATCTCCTTTTACACTGGGGAGCTGATATCACTGAGGTGCTTTCTAAACATAGTTTTGTCCCCTCTCTTTTTACTCTGCAATCTGTTCATGTCCTTCTTTTAAAACTTTTACTCTTGGTATTTTAGCCAATAAAAAATTAGCTTATGGGGTGAGATCACATTCAATTTTAGTACTATTTCTTCTCTGTATCTTTTTTTTGGATACTGAATGCACAGTGAGACGGTTATGGTCCCATTGTTCCTTCAAATTAAATAACAGCCAGGGTAGCTTAAATAGAGCAGTCCTTTTCCTACACTGAGCTGTCCATCTAGCTGATGAAACATTTTCCCAGTTATAGCATATTCAAGAATGTTACAGATCTTTGCATGGATAGGTAAGGATGCCATTCATTTACATCTCACAGGAAATATTCCATATTATTAAATGTCGTCACCCCCTTGCCTCCAGTTTCTCAAGGGGGTTGGATACACCATGCTGATAGTACAGCTGACACACTGTGTGGAGGGGTTATGCCTTCCCCACCTCTCATCTGTTTCAGCATCTGACTCAGATATAAAAACTGGACACCTGCATCTATACCAACGTACTCAGCGTGAGCAACAAACATGAGGAGCTGAAGGCCCTGGCACAGCAGGAAAGCTGTGACACAATTGCAGTCATGGAAACGTGGTGAGATGACTCCCACAACTGGAATGCTGAGATGGATAGCTGTGAAGTCTCCAGAATACCTAGGCAAGGAGAGGCACTTTCTATTGTACAGTCAGTTCTTCCATAATTTCTGTGTGGTGTTCAATCGGTCTTAACCAACAGCGGTTAAATAATTTCAAAATACACCACTAAGTTTCACTTGTGATTTTTGCACTCTCCCATATCCTTTGTCTCATTGCGTCAATTGTTCTTGAGGGCTTAGACAATTACTTGTGAAAATATTATCAAGACTTCCAAAAGCTCCTACTGCATGGCTGAAAAATTACCATGTGGATACTGATGATGCACAGTCAGATAACCTTAACTGATTTTTTTTTAACTAAAGCATTTCAAGGGATACAGCAACTATATATGAATAGTTTTTAAACACATAAATGGAGCAACTTTGTAATAAAATTGGTACAACTTTCCAAAGAAAAAAAATTAATTATTCTAGCTTTTAATGTCATGAATATATTTGGCTTTGAACAATGAAAAAATAATCAGAAAATTCACTAAGATCAAGAAAATTCATAATCTAGGTCTAACTGATACTAATTACTCAACCAAGTTCTTTACTTTCTAAATTTATTTTCTGTTGAGAACTCAATCGAGTTCAAAACCTTTGAGTTTGACATTTGAAATCTTGTCATGGACATGACCTACTTGCAGTCACACAGATTTATAGCTGTGTTCTGTGGAATCAACGATAACAGAGACAACCAGCAAAAGACATTTCTGCGTTGCTTTGTGATTCTCATATTAGAAATAAGAACTAACTGCAACCAACATGTGAAACTTTTCTTATTGTCATGGATATTCAATAATACAGTTTCAAAGTAACTCTGTGTGCATAGTAACACAGGACAGATAGAAACGAGACTGTTCTGTGTTAACTTTGATTTTGTAAGGGTCTTTGATGCTAGTCTGATATTAAAGGAAAATTATATGCTGGCATAAGTCTATTGATGTCAATTAAATTCTTCCACTAGAAATTTTGGACAACAAAGTAATAGACCATTTTTAATATAGAGTTCTAAGACAGCAAAGATGAAGGCTCAGAGGCAGTCATTCCACAGTTTCCAACAGCAAAAATGAGTCATATTAAATACAAGTAGAATGCTTCAGAGACTGAAATGCAGAATAGTGAGTGGGGAGAAAAGAAGGAAAGAAACCTATAGGCCAGTCTAATTTGTGTTTAATTAATTAATGATATGCCAGGAATAAAAGAGGTTATTGTGTAACACAGCAGACAATTAGAAATACATCAGGGTTAGGAGAGGGCAAACATAAGGTGATATAATAATTTTTTTAATCCTATGCTATACCTTTGGGTTCTAGGTTTGTGTTGCATACTCAGTAGGATATAAAGAAATCATAGGCATGTATGCTGCACTCTATTTACAGAATACAATGCATACCCCGACAAATATCAATTACACTTATGTTTTAATTATCTCACATCCACCTGCTGTTAATGGTGGGTCATATAAGGTTGACTCTCATGGGAAAGGTATAAGAAGATAGAGGAAATATTATCACGCCATGCTCACTGAAACGTTCACTTGGTAATTGGTCTGACTGATTTTGAAAATTATTTTGTAAAGATATGTCAGTAGTCACATCTGGCACTGTTCCACATCCATTTAGATGTCTGCCTACCTAATTATTTTTAAGTACTTGCTTGGTTTTCAATAAAAGGGTAAAATTATCCCTTCTTATTCTATAATACAGACTGCTTTGTGCATGAGAAAGAAGAGACGTTCAAATGAAGAATTTAATCAAGTACTTGGTTATGCCAGAGCACGACATTCCACAGTTCATTCTGTGTACAGCTCTCACAGAATCCAGCCTGCCCAGCTGCCACACAGAGAGATGTGGCCTCTGCCGGTATGTACATCTTTAAATTAAATGTTTCTCATCACATTTAAAATATTCTTCTCAGTGTGTCTTTCCATCACATAGGATCATTTAGATGTATTTGAGCTTTTTCATGCACTAGAAGTGTGAGTGATGTGATGGTGAGATGTTCCTCCAGATCTTGTCTCACTGAGCTGTTGCAGCATGGACTTTCCAAGGGCACCTTGACCCCAGATTTCTATCAACAGAGCTGCCCGAATTACCTGTCTGCTCTTGAAATGGCAGGCAAGTATCAGGATAAGGGATAAGCTGCAAGATCTGAAAGCTTTTGGGTCTGAAACTTAGTCTGAGGAAGACTTTTGAATAAGGTCATGTGAATTGGACCCAGAATCCCCAGTTTCCAACAGCACCCTAGACAAGATTTCATGGGGGTCCTCAGTTCAGTGGAGCAGCAGTGCCCCCTTTGCAGGTTGTCATTCAAATGGAAGGCTGTTCCACAAAGTGTACTGCTATTCTTCATCAGATAAATTGCCCTCATTTCAGTTTATTTATAATCTTTAATAATGCAGATGTTTCTCAGCAAACATTTTTCATACTAACATATTAACCCTGACAGTCAGACCAATGGATGAATTAGTGTTGCGTGGTACACAGACATAAAGGAACTGTTCTTACAGGTCCTGCAAACTAATGATGCCCACGTCAAAGGATTAATGCTACTGCAAGAAAAATGGGAACAGGAAGAGAGCGATAAGAAAAATTAAGAAGAGATCTACATTTAGAGCTAGCTGTGACTAAGGTTTATAGTAACATAAATTTGTATGCTCGTAAATTTGTATGCTTTATAAAATCTCTCTAAGGAAGTCAGAACTACTTGTGCAGAAATTTCCTCTTCTTAAATTTCAGATTAAAATAAAAATAAAAATAAAAATAAATGGATCAATGAGCCGGACAGGGGTGAACAAGCTTTAAAAACACTCCACAGGTAAACAGCACAATAAGCAAGACAAAACCCACCGAATTTGCTAAATCGAATAAATAATTTCAGAACAGTTTGTGAGAACAAGCCACAGCTGGTGGTGTCATCCTGAGTCATATAACGGTTTATTACACAAGTTGCTGGGGCATAGCAGAATGGAGCAGATGCACTGGTAAGCCTTGATGTGCAGTGCAAGAAGACCAGAAGAAAGCTCTGGCACGGAGCTGCACAGAAGCATTTGCACATGTAGGAGAAAGAATGAAAGCTCTTGTGAAGGGAAAATACCTTGGCACTTAAATCTGCTTTTCTCACAGAGCCTGAATTTAACTGTCCCTATCCATGGGAGGTGCAGTCAGAGCAGCACTGATTCAGTGATACCTGCTAGGTCCATGTTCGTGTACTGCAAGCAGGGTGAGTGGAGGGAGTAAGTCAAGAGTGCATCACCTTGGTTAAAGCACTGCTAGAACTTCTTATGGAATGACCAAACCTCACTTAGATGAGATCCACTGCCCATTCTCATTTCAGACTTTTTTACCCACCCTCATCTCTGATGATGATGGTCTTGTGCTGTGGCACTCTCTGAGTCCAAGAGATACTTGTGCACAGCCACATTGTCCTGATAGATTTATGGAAGCTCACTCAGGCAAACAAGTCATCAAAAATACTAAGAATGGTTATTTACAAGAATTATTAGAAGATAAGTAAATAATATTTCAGTAAAAGCCTGTTTCATTTTCTCATGAGCTCTTCTCCAACATCATTTTGCAGTAATAAATAAAAGAAGCCAAATCAGCTGTCAAAAAGCTATTTATTCCTACCTGCATGTACATCTGTTCAACTAATAAAAAACATCACATGAGTGTCTGACCTTGTAAGACTTGTCCTAGGAAGAAACACCGGGAAATTGTACATAAATCATAAGTTTCTGCCTCTGAAATCTCTTTCTCTTCTGAAAGACCATTATTAAAGTCAGAAAGTGCGTATGGGAACTTCATCTGATTCAGGTTTGGAAAATTTTAAGACAAGTATAAATAGTTGCTTCTGTTATGAAGTCTCAGGTGCAAAAGGCACACCAGCTCTGCCTATGCTCCATTGCCAGCTGATTGCACTTTTATCTACAGCTTCCCCTTCCTTAGGCAATTTGAGCACTTCATACAAAAGCTCCATATCTTGTCTCACTAGAACTGTAAGCAATAAAACCCCAAAATATTAAATAACAAAACTACTCTCTGTCTGTCCTAAAGGTATGGTTCTGGAAGGGAAGCGTGTTTTAGAAATTCCATAATCAGCTTTATTATATTTTTGTTGTAAACCTTCTGTGCTAAATTCTCTTGAAGTGTAGATACAGGATGCATATAACCTTACACTCAGGATTTTCTGCTCCTGGTGTAATGTGAGGCTTGCCTCCCCAACACTTTTTACCGCAAAGTGAATTAGAATGCAACTTGCAGCATATTAAGAACTCTGCACCAAATCTTCACGTGGATCGTTACCTAATGATGTATGCAATATATATTGGCTTGCAGCAGGAATTATGTCTCTTTCCCTACCATCAAGTGAGAGACAGATATACCTAATGCTGAAGCAATTATGCTCTAAGATGTTGCTGAACCTTAAGCACATTAATATTGCAGTAAGTAATAATTACAGGACAGCTAGGAATTAGATTGTTGAAATATTTCTATATGGTGTACTTGAGATCTCATGCCTTTGACAGCCGAGGAAATTGATTATTTAACACTTACCAAGAATGGTCAAGTACAAAGGGTAAAGTCTTTTGTATATCTACTTGTCTTCATTAAGAGTAATAGAGCCCCACAGCTCACCAAAAATTTAATTATGGTCTTAATTACAATGAAAAAACTGACCTTGGCAAATTTGGTCCTTCAGACTTTTACACCTGTCAGGGATAATAGACAATAAGACAATTTGGGCACTGAGATTTTCAAGTTCCTGTAGAAGATACCCTAATAATGATGTTCTAAAAGGTATGTTGCTCCCACAGACAGAAAAATTCTTCCCTGCATTTGATGTTCACTTATGGTTCACACACTGAATCAGCAAAGAGCAACTGTGGATCTATAAGTTAACACTGTAGCTTGTGCACTAAATTCTCCATGTTGACAAGCTCCAAGATTCAGATGAGGTATACAGAACAACTGCAGCACGGCTTTAAAAGGCAGAGGGATCCCTTTAATTTAAAGAGATCAGTTGTGTTATGAAAGACATGTATACATGGTGAAGAGGTGAAAGTTTAACTTGTTTTTGTGTCAGGTAAGCCTGGTTTGACTTTTGATGAATCATTCACAGGGGCAGGAGGAATATCCAAAAGACAGGCCACCACTAACAAGGCTAAGAATTCATTAATGAAAGTGCTTGCTCAAAGCATATGGTCCTAAAATATCTCTATATTCTACCTTCCAGAGTGCTTTGTGTTATGATGTTCAGTTACTTTCCTGGGGAAAAAAAAAAGAAAAACATTCAGAGACTGGAAATTAGTTAGCTGTGCAACAGGTTATTTTGTCTTTGTGTAGCTGACAGCCCAAAAGAGTCCTTTGATGCTTAGACTGAGTGTTAAAAAAGACAAATCTTATTTACAACTTCCTCACGTACTAGAGTTAAGGGAGGGGCACATTACATGTGACAAAGCACGATGAAAAGGATTTACTGTAGAAGCTAACGTACACAGGAAAGTCTTGCAGTGGAGAATGTCTGAGTACTCAGTATGCCACAGAAATACATAAATTATTTCTGAACAAATTCTGCATTTTCATTGCAGAAAGGCAGGTTTATAAAATGCTAGTCATTTACTAACTCTTTCTGTCAAAATACAAATCCATTTAATGGCTTTGTGGTATAGGGTCACATCTTCAACTCTTAATGTTAGAAGAGACATTATTCATTGCACAAGATCATACTGAAAAATATTACTCACATCATAAAACCATCATCAAGGTCAGCTCAATGTCAACATCTCAAAAGGGAAAAAAATTGATTAGGTGAGGAGTTACAGGAAAATAATAGCAGAATAAATATTGTGCCATTGTCATGAAAATTATGTATTGCCTCTTCAAAGATGATGGGATATGATATTGCATTTATTCCAAAGCTGCTACTGCACAACATGTACTTCCATCTTTCTTTATTGAAGAGGAGTAAGCAACCAATTGCAGAGAATCTCAGCATCCTGAAATTGCCTTGTGTTATGATTAGATGTCCAGATCCCGGAAATTCAAAGCCACATGGTTGCAATGATGCCAATTACAACAGGCAAGACAGAAAAACATCCAGCTGATCTCCCCACTGATTTCCTCCCTCCCATAATAGCTATGTTCTGTGTCACTCAAACAAATGCAAGGGGACATTTTTTTGTTAAAAAGACATTGTGAGTCATCTGAGTGAGTTCAAGTAGCTCTGACACATTTTCTGTGGACAAGAAAAGTTCCATGCAGTTGAATTATGGACACTGAAGTTGCTCCATGATGCTGCTCTTCTGCAAGTGCTAGCAGTTCTTAGAGACCCCTCCATCAGCAGAAATCCATGAGATCTCCATGGACCCACAAAGTTGGGACAAAGTGCATTTTATTCTGGCAGTGAGAATTTGTGATAATGCATCAAAATGTCAGTGGTGACATCTATATTATTTGGGGCTTCTCAAGTAAGTTTTGTCAATCACAAACCCATGAAAAGTGCTGAGAAACACAGCCGAGGTTGGAGGGCAGGCAAAAATGCTAAATGCTGATATATGCCATGACAGTGTAGATATCATTTATTCTGTTCTCAGGTCTGCAACAGAGATAATACCATACATAATTTCAAACATTGGGGAGAACCTATAATATATTTATGACCAGTTTCATGTAGCAGTTTGGTTTAAAGTTTATGGAAATATTTGATTTGTATCACAAGAATTTCTCTGTTTTATTGCTCCCAATAGCTTTAAAAATCATGAGACTTATTTTGGAGTTTATAAACGTCAAAAAAATTATATATAAAGTGCATCTATGTATGCATAAAATGCTCCAGCATTAAACCCATAAACAGCCTATAAAAGTAGAGAAATATTTACACATTACTCACAATAGATTATTTTTGTCAAGCGTATACTTCAATAACTCCACAAAAATTGCTGCTAGCTGAACCTTCAAAAGACCTCCAAAGGAAACTGGATATTCAACAAAAGAAAAGCAAAAGGACCTTGAGCAACAAATGCAAAAAAAAAAAAATGCAATACATAAAAGATGCACTTTTGTGAAAGTATAGGGTATTCCATTCTGTATCTTTTTCTCATGATTCTATAAAAATAAGACAAAACTAGTGTGAAATATGCAACTACATCCCTAAATAGTTTTATACTTGTATTACCTAAAACTATCTATTATGAATTGAATATCATAGAAAAATGCTGTATGCTGTAGAAAGGACGAGAACTTGGTTTTCCTTTGAAACGGAAAATGTTTTTATTCAAATTGCTTCATTATCAGAGACCATCAGCAGAAATGGACCTCAACACTTGCACAACACAACTGTAGCAAGAACCATGCACATCTTAAAACCAACTCTCATCTCTAAAGAAAACCTGGCAGATTACAGATTTTCCTTACTACCAGATGTATTTTTTCCTCACCAAACAATCCCTGCAATCAAGACACTGGTAATTGATCAGTCTCTTGTTTAAAACTAATGTTATTACAAACCATAGTTAACACATTAGCTGTAGCTCACATGGATGACTCTTCTGGCTTTGTATGCTTTGGCTTTCTAACCTACACATTGCCTTTCCAATCTACTCGTTGGCTATTGGACCTCTTTGTCTAACTACAATGTGTTGTTTCCTCAGCCCAAGGTTTCTGCTCCAGCACAGGCTGACTTGCTGTTGTGGGTGAGAAACGGGCTGTTGTTGTTCTCTTGAAGAAGCAGAGGGCTCCCTGAGTCCAATGCCAGGGATCCACATTGCCAGTTTGCAGCCCAAGTTGACTCAGCCCAGGGAGGGCCAGAAGCCAAGCAAGGTGAGGTCCAGCAAGGTCTTGGTGGTAGAGAAGGGTTTTGGTGGGTGTTTAGCAGGTACCAGGGACAGGAACTTCTCCCATGTTGTGTTACAGTGTGGATTCAAGATTGAGGCCCCTTTCAGGTACTCCATAAGATGTAACCTTAGGGTAATACTGACAAATAAATCCATCAGAGAATGTCTTAACCAGTATGGTCACTTTCCTGCCAGCTTATTAAATTTCTTTCATACTTACATCAGTTTCATTCTAGCAGTGCTTGGTAACCTTCCCAAGGTTGCTCTGGGAACTTAGCTCTTAGGTACTCTCCTCTCGTATCAGATCAGTTGGTGTCTTTTTTTTCCATGACTTAACTGTGCTTCATCATACTTATGTCATCTTTTCCGTTTGCTTAAATAATTTTTATATAATTAATTTATATAAAAATAATTTAAAATATTTTAATAAAATTAATTTATACAATTATTAATTCAATAAAAATTCCACCCTCCATCATATTCTATATTCAATTCCCTATTGACAGGTATACATCTCGTTACTAATACCACCAATCAGTCTCTGCTGTCCCTCATCCTGACTTCATCCATTGCTATATCCTTTTCTGCAAGTTTTTCCTCTTCCTGTACTTCCATTCTCCAAGAATTTAAGTGTAGGTTCTTTATCAGAGGTCCTCATCAGGTGAATCCTTTTCCTTGGAGAATTACACCCCAACTCCCATGCCATGAGTCTTTGAAACAGAGGGGAAATTCAGAGCCAAGGACACGGGTGATGTGAGTATGAGGTTGTTTACAGAAAGCCACACTCCCCCTCTGCATCCTGCAGCAGCACAGCAATGTGAAATCCAGATGTGGGACAAGAGGATAGAGTCACTCAGCTTCAAACTGCAGCCACATAGAGGGAGGAGATGATGGCAAGTGCAGGGCAGCATAAGGTGCACAGGTGGCAGAGTGCAGAATTTCCATTATGAGGTCATTTTGGTGCCCTTATCCACCTGCTTCTATGATGATTCCCTAATCTGCTTAAAACATATTCGGACTGCATGCAGAAACTCCAGAGAAAAATCCCAGCCCACAAGGAACATGACTGGTCACCTGCCCATCAAGGACAAATTGTTTAGGACCTTCCTATTCTCTGTTCTCTGTTTACTGACCTTTCAGGTCTTTATATTTTCTTTTTAATATCCACGACGACTATAACATTATTCATCATACCTTTGAGTCCTCCCATGGTGGCTAGAGGTACTTAAAAATCCCACAAAAGAGCTTTGCACAGATTTAATGTCAGGCATTCCTGTAACTTTGGCTGCATATAAATCATACCTGATACTGGCAACACAATTTTCCTTTCTCCTCATAGCAGTATAATATTTTTATTAGGGTATGTAAATCTAGATGACACATGGCCTTGATCTACCATCCTGCTGGTGTTCTTATACCATAAAAGCTCTTATTTTTATTGGATATGCCAGAGTTCTCTTCTAGTATTTTTTATTGGGGCTGTTTCAGTATTCACTGGGAAGGAGACAGCCTGATTTCTGATTTTTCTATGTTCCCAGGGAAGCCAGACCCTTTGAACCTTTGCCAAAATATCCTCACCTAGCAGACAACTATATAATCATCTCCTGTTCTTTTTTCATGCCTTTTACCAAATAAGGTTGTTTTTTTCTCAGTTTTTGATTATTCACCATCACTTCAAGCTACTGAGACTTCTGATTTCCAAACTTTTCTCTGCACTTTAACAGGGAAGCAGAGATGCTGCTGGCGAGTTTTTGTAGCTAAGCAGGCAGCCATGCTCTCCCACACAAAACAGAATTTTCACATTTCAGCTGGCACAGGGTAGTTGACTTCCACCTAGACAGCTTCTTCCAGCTCCTCATGCTTGCCCACTGATTTCCATACACATGGATTTGCAAGCTGTGGCCATTCTCACTTTGAAGCATTTACACTGAAATCTGTGCACTTAGAGAAAGCACACACTATTGATAAGAGAACAATATTCAACGCTTCTTTGACAAAAACCAAAACAAACAAACAAAAACAAAACAAAAACGAAACAAAGCCAAAAACCCAAAAGTCCCTCCAGTTTGTTTAATTTCTATTTAGCAGGATGCATAGTGGTGCTGCAATGACACTGTTGTGACTGTGCAAATATAAACCTGTCACCCAGCTCCACATGTAGCCAGGAGTTCTTAAAGTATTCCCCCAACATAAGCAGCAACTTAACACCTGCCAAGTCACAACATCAATTCCTGTGTGATCTGCATAATCTGTTTTAAATAGGCAATAGCTGTCCACACACAATCTTCCAAGTAATTTTCTGCTGAATTGCTCCTAAACAAAGCTCCAAGAAATGGTGAGAACACATATGAAAATATGTTTTTACTGTTTTTGCGGTCACAGAGGTCCTTCTCCCAGACTTCTTCTCTGAAATCCATACTTAATTCAAACATCCTGGTGAGTGATGTGTGAATTTGTTGCACACTGTGGCAATCCAAGTAACCTCAGTGGATCACAAAGGTCACTCTGCAGGGCACCATTAGAGGTGTAACAAGGCTATTGAGAGGACTGCACCCTAGTTCCTTAGGAAATATTGTTATCTCTGGACAGAATCTTCCTTTCATTGCTGCAAAAGGAAAACATATTTTCCCATACAGTGATTAGCAGTCAGCTAATTGAACATAGGATCTCCCAAAATGAAAAGACAGTTTCATCTCCTCTGCAGAGTCTTGAGTTCTCCTAACACATAGAAATATAAGATATTTTCAAGATAGTGGAGGCCACCACACTGCTTCTTACTTAGGGCTGTGTTTCCACTGCAGGGCTTTGGTGACAGGCTGAGGGCAGAACTCAGGGAAGGAATAAAGGAACCAGGTCTGCTAGAGCTGGTCAGACATTCCACAACCCATGAGATTGAACTTACGTTTTGCGGTTCAGAATTAAAACTGACAGAAATATGTAGAGCTGCTGGATCTAAAAACAAGCCATAGATTTTGATATTTATATTACTGCAAGGAAATTCTGGGTTTGTAATCCTCCACTGCCCAATAAAATGCTGAAAAGATGGTGTTTTGTCCATTTTTTTTCAATTAGCATTAAAGGCAGGAGTGTAGGACATGGTGACTATTCAGAATAAATGGAAATCTAGAAATGGCATTCATATTAACTACACTGTTTCCTCACAAAAGGAGAAAATCAGTGCCTGCCGTATTTTATGCAATTCTTGGGACAGCATTGACCTTGGCTCTATTTCTGTTACCAGGGGGAACCGGATGCCTAAACTTTAGCTGCTTGTTTGCCTCCTGCATTCTGAATATTTCCATATGATGCCCAGATCTATCTCTCTTTAATAAAATCCTCACTGCTTCCAGTTATTCATGATTCAACTTTCAGTTAGAGGAGTTGCCACTGTTAATTAATATTTGTAGGATATGTGAAACAATTCAGGTTTGTAACGGATAGGAAAATATCACCTGGATGTGTCAAGATGCATTGCCTGACTTCTTGAATTTCTCTTTGGAGCTATTCAATGTTTTGAAGGTAATAGGCATTCTTGTGCAAATACCAATTGGAAAAGGAAGATATTTTGGTGTTTGTTAAGATTAAAAATGTGGGGGGTTGGTGGTTTTTTTACTAATTGAAACAATTTTAAAGAAAATTTGGCCCAGATATAGAAAACTTTTAAGTAACATATTCTGTTCCCAGCAATACAATTTTTTTTAGAGAACTGTTTGTATCTATATCTGCATAATAAATATGAAATTCTGTAACATTCATAAATATATGCTTTAGGCCAGACCTTTTTTGAGCAATAAGTCTGATGTGTTTGTTTAAAGTGTTCAAGTACTTCTTTCCTTATTATAGGTAAAATTTTACAAATATATTACTATTGAGTAATATTAATAGATGTGTTTAAAGTTCTGTGTTGTTTATTTGCCTTTTTTCCCCCTGGCTTAAGAATAGTAAGGTTAAGTTTCCTTCAACTGAAGGCGTGGAATGTCTTTCAGTGTGCCACCTTCATTCCCACACTATAGAGAACAGGAACTCTATGAAAAAAAAAAAATCTT
Organism: Cyanoderma ruficeps; assembly: GCA_008694505.1. Classification (NCBI taxonomy): domain Eukaryota; kingdom Metazoa; phylum Chordata; class Aves; order Passeriformes; family Timaliidae; genus Cyanoderma; species Cyanoderma ruficeps. Next base: position 17,346,996 of record VZDJ01007754.1, read on the forward strand.
ACACATAAGTCATCAAGCAAATATAAGATCTGCTTTGTATGTTTTTAAAAGCTTTATGAAAGGTTGTATTTATTTAATTATTTGTTTCTTGGCCAGCGATGATTCTTCATTGCATAAGTTGGTAGTATTTCAGAAGTTGCTCAGGAAATAAATATAATCTTCTTTTGAACAAATTAGGATCTTGTCCTTCTCATGTTAACCTGTATGGAAGAAGATTATTTCACTGCTCCATGACAATTCAGTTCCCTGGGTGCTGGGGGATGATGTCTACCAGAGGGGAAGATGCTGTCAAGCACTTTGAGGAGCAGCAGGCTCTGGCTTCTGCAGTGTGCAGACCTCGCCAAGTGCAAAAGGGCAGGACTCTTCTGGCAAGCAATGGACTTACCTTGATATTTAATTTTGAATGAAGAGAGATAAAAGCATAAAAAATCCCAGTGTTCTTTTTTTGAAAAAAAAAGCCATAATTTTCTTTTATTTTTTTTTCCTCAATGTTTCTTTAGTGCCAAAAGAAACTGTCATGCATTATTTAAATAGTTTTTCTTTACTGCTTGAATGTTTTTCCCATCTTCTTGGAAAGATGTTAATTTTCAGGTTTTTACTCTTCTGGATATCCAATCTTTCGATCTAGGTATTTCTCAATTTTTATAAGAAAATACTCTATTATGATATTTTAAAAATCATCTTATAATCTCTGTCATTGGCTATTTCTTTAATGCTTGTCTGATGTTTACTGGCTATGACTTTTTCTCTGACAACTGCAAGATCTGTGCCCAGCCATCTTAGTTGCATAAGAGGTGACTGACAGCTTTGCCTCCTCAAATTTTTTTAAAGGATTCAAAGGATGAGATAATATGATAATTAAATTCCCTAATTTCAAGTTTCCCATTACTCTTTGTGGAATAGCTTATCTTGAATGATGGGCAAAGCTGAAAGCTCTTAATGCCTTTAGGATCTTCAGCAGTGGGGAGTGAGTTTTAATAATACCTCACTGGCTTCTAAAAGACACTTTCCTTGATGACTTAAAAAAACACAGAGTAGATAAGCCATCCTTAGCCAACTCTGTTGGGGGAAAAAAGGGAAAACAGAAACCAGAAAATTATTATGTTATTAATAACTTTAATTTTTTTCTTGTGGTATAAATTCATAAATTGAATCAATGTGGTAACAGAATGTTTGAGGCACCTATGAGCAATGCAGAGAGGACTTTCAAGATACAGGAAAATGTTTTCTTCTGTTACAGCTTCAAGAATGACATTTCAATCCTTTTGCAATGGATTGAGCTTTGCAAAACCTGCACTTGCTACAGCAGAAGAAAAAATTCACATCCATTTCAGCTGTTGTTCTACAAACAGCGATTAAGACTCACCCCTGTGAAATAAATGAATCCTGTCATTCTCATTTTACAGATGGGAACACTAAGCTACAGGGGAACTGTAGGATTTGCTTACTGCTTCATGCAAAGTTGAGTACAAACCAGTTGTGTAATCTGTCTCCTTAATAACTAGACCATACATCCTTCCTAAATAGGAAACAATGTCTGGACTCTTTAGAGATATATCTACTTGGTAGGTCATATACTGGCAAAAATTCTTCTGTGACATGCATACATTGAAATACTTCTGAAGTCAAACCAGAATTGATAATACAGGGGTTTTGGTTTTTTTTTTTTTACTCACAGAATTATTTAATTTTAAAGAAAGAATTTTTAATAAGTAAAAGTCAAATGTAAACAATGGAGGTGAGTGGGTGAAAGGTCTGCGCCTTCAGAGGCTCAGAGAAGATAAATAAAAACACACAGTTTGAGGAAAAATTCCCTGCCTTTCACAGCTGCAAAAAAAAGACTATGGATCATGACACCACCATTTGTTAGATGCTGTTTCTCTGATTGCTTTAGACACCAAAAGTTGCATAGCCAGTAATGACTACTCTAGAATGCAGCATCTATAAAATAGACTATGAATTGATTGGCTCAAATGCCTCAACCCATGCAATTATCTTCCAGCAAATCATCTTGATCTGTGCTGCAAACTGGCCTGTTAAACACAGGCCCTTCTGCTGACTCCGACCTCTTCAGCAATTTCCAGGTCAACCTGTTCATGGCTATTGGGGTGGGATCAACCTGGCCATAGCTGTAATGCCTGATCCTCCTTGTTTGGATGCAGAGCATTTGCTGCAGATTTACAACCAATAGACAAAAGAAGGAATACCTATGTTGCAGCTAATTCCATCTTAAAGACAATTAAAGCCAATTATCCCAAGTCAAATTTAAAAAGGTTAAGTGAATCACCCAGTAGGCTCCTACTTCTCTCTGCAATTTGGGAAGCTGAGCGTGCACAGCTCAGTTTTCTCAGGTGAGAGGGACCCCAGCCCTGACAGCTTTGGTGAATTATGTACATGGTTTTATATTTTTCTTTATATGTTTAGGGTTTTTTTCCTTGACAAATAACCTGAAGTCTTGATAAGCAGTTGCTTCTTTCCTTCTCCCACGTGGAGAACTGGCAGACCAGCTCTTGGAAATCTGTAACCCCCTCCTATGCCAACCACTAATGGCAGTCACTACCCAGTGACACATTCCTGAATACATACTCCATTTTATTCCCTTCCAGGAGGATAACCTCTTTGCACTTTCATGTGAAAAAAGAGAGTAGGAGTAAGTCAGAAAGATGAGGACAGGAACATAGAGAAAAAGGAGTGATAGACGAGAATCATCTTGCAAGCACTGAACTTCAGCAAGTTCTGTGCAACAAGGCTGGTGTAATCTTAGTGGGATGTATTTGAGAAACTTACAAGCAGTCATTTCATTAACAGAACATCCAGACATTGACAACTCCCAAGTGCATCTTTCTCCTCTGACATATTGCATCTCTGCTGATGAGCTGGTTAAAGAAGTTGAGACATCTTTCATTTTAGATTGGTGTCATTTCATTCATTCTGGTGGCTTTTGTCAAGGAAGGCTTGTCAGAGTAGAGCATCTAATTTTCCAAGATTTCTAAGTTCAGGACAAGCATTTTTTCCCATTTGACCAATAACAGGTGTCTTTTTCATTAGATCTGGCAGGAAAGCAAAGCTGCCAATCTGCAGGGAAGGTCATTTAAAAGAAAATATAAGGGCTTTTGAGCTTATTCAAGCCAAAATCTATGATGTTACCTGAAAGAGAGATGTTCCATGGATGTTTGCACTCTCTAACTCTGGAGCCCCCTGGGCAGCTCTGCCTGGCAGCCCGGTCCAGGACCACTATCTCAGAAGCTTGTCCATCACCTCTGGGTGCTCTTTTTTTTCCTGCAATAGGCAAGAGGAAGATCTTACAGATGGATTGTTTAAACTGTTCAGCAGAGACCAGAAAAAGTTGTTGAATCAGCCTTAACAGTGGTGAAGCAGGAGCTCAAAAAATTGGTGCTAGGGAACTTGTTTTACTGACTTATCTCTTTTGCCCTCAAAAGTCTGCAGCACTTCAAATACATGGTACTATAGCAGGGTAACTGATGAAATCAGAAAGAAATAGAAATGCTTTGTAGTTTTGGTCCAGTCAGTTTCCCTCTCTGTAATCAACAGGAGGTTTGTCATGACTTCAAAGGGAGAAGAAACAGGTCCTCTGTTTGAAGTTTAGCTTGCACGATTTTGAAGCATTCTACAATGGCTCAAATGCAGGAACAAAATTGAAGGGTTGAAAACCTCAATTAAAAAGAAAATCAACAACCCAAACCCCTAACTTCAAAGTCATAAAGAAAAGCTTTGGCTCTAAAGGATTTCTCTGAAAACCCTTCTGGGACAAATTATTGTAATTGTTAGCTTTGCACCAATGAGCAGTCACTTCCACTGGAAAGAAAGAAAGCAAAACAAAAGGAAAGAATTTTCAGCTTGATTGTGTTGATTCATCGTCATTAACAGTTAAAATAGACAGGAAGGAAAGGGAAAAACACTTCCTAGCTGCTATAAGGCAGATCTATTGCAGTCTTCATCTTCTTAGGTCAAAGCAAAGAAAGAAGAGACTTATCTGAAGTGCTCTAGTGAGGGTTCCTCTGAAATAAACAAGTGTCGCTGCAGGGAGAGAAAGAGATTTTCTTCTTGCTTTTGTTAATCACAATTCCCTCAAAGAGGAAAAGAAAGGAAGGGAGACAGTGAACTGGTAGGCTGTTCTGTATTCCTCTAGCCCAGCAGCAGTGTTTCATGCTGGATTACCCTGACAGGCTCTCCTGCTCTCTGCTTGGTTGGGCTTATGGCTGAGAGAACACTCACTGGCTCCTTCAAGATTTTCCTTCTTCTTTCCATACCCAGTGCAAAAACAATTCAGCAGACAAGTAAGTGTGGCCTGAGCATCGGATCAGAAAACTGAAAAGAGTGGGAAATATTTTAACACATTTGTACTGACATTGTCTTCTTAAAGGTTACTGTATGGACTTTACATGGGAAAGAAAAGACAGAAAAAATTGACTGGGATTAATGGCTGATATTACTCAAGTCCTTGCAGGTATTGGCTTTGACATCAGAGAAGGAGTCTCATCTGAAAGATAAATCTGTTCATAATAACTATCAGAGACCTGATAAATAGCAGCCAAGGTGACAAAAACAATTCTATAGTAATTTCCATATCCTTTGTGTTTATTTAGTAGCACATTTAACCATTTTGTAAACTATTGGTGCATCTGAGATAATGAACACCAAATGGAGACAGATGAAGGGACAGTGATGATACATGTCAGCCTCCAACAGATACAGCAGTCAGACTTAATCAATGAAAACACTGCTATGATGAATCTGAAAAGACACTCTTACAAATAGTTTTTCACTTTTCTTGAGAAATATGTCACAACTTCCAATATTCCAGCTTGTCAAGACATGATTGATGACGTGTCATGATTAGTAATACAGAAGGGCAATGGTTATATTAAGTAAAATCTGAACCACCATTCCTGGTGCAAGCCCAGTTACTGAGTGTCTGAGAAAGGCCAAGGACATACAAGATGCCCATCTTCTCTCATTCCCAGTTGCATCATCCTTCACTGAGCCAGTCTCCACATACTCTTCAAGCCTAGAACCATCTGCTTTCAGCCCTGATCACCCTGTATATACCTTCCCTTTTCATGGGGAGCATCATGACCCTCAGGAAAAACCTCTGCTGGGTCCTGGCCCTCATCAGTTTTGGAGTGGGTGTCCTGCAGGAGGCTAAAACTAAACCAAAACTGCAGGACTCAGCTGCACTGGGAATACGCTTGTGTTGGCAGGGGAAAAGGTAAGAGCAGTCGTGCCTGCATGCCAGTCGTGCATGCACTGTCTGCAACCACAGCTTTCCAAGTCTGTAAACCCATGTTTGCCCCCAGGATGTGCTGAACAGCAGCCCAGAATGGAGTTTTTCAGAGAAATTTGCTGAGAAGTTGCAGAGAAGCAAAAGGGAGACACATAAGGAATTTGCTGCAGAAGGTTAATAGCAGCCAGCTGAATGACTGGCTTACCAGCAAATAGATAACACTGAGCAGACATAAGAAAAGAGAAACCTTGAGATTAACTTCTAATGACAAGAAGTAAGAGTAGGAATACATCTGCTTGCATTTATTTTTCCCAGGTGCACTATTTAGCTCAGCCAAGAAAATAATTCAACAAATGCCACCATCCTTAATATTATTAAGTTAATTAAAAATTAAATTTTATGTCTTTTTTACTACATTTCCTCTATAGAGATATTTTTCTTCCTTTCATATCATTAGGAAAAAATTCCAGCTTTCAAAGAATTCAGTGCCAGACTCATTTTTGACGAATTATTTCCATTTCTTATTCACTGCCATCTCGCAGATTATGCCTGAGACTTTACTAGCTTCCAGTCAGAAATTAGTTCAGCTCCCCTTAGGCACCTTTGAGAATATTAGAGTAGGTAAGATTATTTTATAAAATTTTTAGTTTATAAAAAAGGAAGAGGTGGGGAAGAGAATCTTTTAAAAGGCAATGGAAGTATCATGCTGGGAAAAAAAGTAAAATATGATGAGTTTCCAAGAAAAAAGAAAGGAAAGAATTGAAAAACTTCTAAGATTATACAAAACTCTTGCTTCTGTTGCCTCCAAATTTGAAGGACGTTTTTAAATGCTATGGAGGTACATACAATTCTGAAAGCAGTTCCCAGAACACTAGCACATATTAATTGGTAGAACTGGGAAAGAGGCGCCCCATCCAGAAATATTAGAGGCATGTGCTTATGGCCCTAAGGATTTATAGTAATGAAGTTTTAAAGTGGTGTTTTGTCTCACCAATGCTTGTTCTTGGTGCTCCATACATAAGTAGCCCACAGTGTTTCAAATGCAGGGCAGTCATTTGAAGCACTAGGTGCTGCCATACTGACCAAATTTTTCTTTGAAGACACTCTTTTATACTTTTAATCAGCAAATCTAATAACTTCTTTTTCTAGAGCATTTTATCTATCTCTCTCTAGGTAGGACTTACAAATTTTTAACTGCTTCCACCCTGTAGTCAGACTGGTAAATTTGTGCCTTTATGGCGCTCCACTATAGTCATCTCATGTATGACCATACCGGTTTCTGCTGGTTTCATAAGCTTCATAAGCTTCTTTATCTCAGTGTTATATAACTTATGGCTTTTCTGGCCATCAATTTGTAGGTTTCTCTTTTCAGAATAACATAACCACAGAATTAAAGTTATCATCATGTTTATTGTTGGCATTAGATTGGTCATGTAGGCATATAGCTGAATTCCTACTCCAGCAGAATTACAAAAACATTTTCTCCTGTGAAATATAAAAAATATCTTTTTTGTCTTCCAGGGCTGAAGCCTTTCAATACATGTCTCATTGCCTCTTGTTTTAGGAATTTCCTAATTCCTAAAATTAGAACAGGTTTAATGTCAGTCTGTGTTTCATCCATTTCCACCAGCATTCAAGTTACTGTCTCCAAATACTACTGTCCTCCACTTATCTTGCAAAAGGACCTGGTAGCTGTGGTCAGAAGTAGCTCATATGAAGGGATTATATACTGCTATCCTACACAGTAACACAGAAGGCCCACTAACTGCTTTTTATCCACTGAGTTTATTGCTACTCATCCCTTTCAATTTTTTTCTTGAGTGTTTCTTCAATTCTGCATGATCCAAAAATCTATTCTTTATTCTGTACACCACGAATAAGGTCATGAGCCAATTTTGGCTCTCCTAGGAGAAAAACTATGTCTATCTAGAAGGATAACATCTAGATTTTATAGCACCTCCCTGAATTTATTATAAAAAAGCAATTATTTACAGCATCTTGTTAAAAAATCCCTTCTGTTATTTCAGCGTTTTAGGCAGCTCGTTCCTACTCAACTTTAATTTGGTTCAAACATTTTCTCAGTTAAAATTAACAAAGCACACAGATGCTTCTCCCTCTAACCCTCTGCAACCAAAATATTTCTTTTCTTTCTTTTGTCCATATTTTAACATGAAGATCTTCACATTTTACCATTACAGACATTAGATCTCATAATATTTCAAGTCTCATTGGAGAACAAAATGCCATTCATGATCTCCTTTAGCACAGCAGTCCGACAGGGACAGAGACATTCTGTTTGTTTCAACCCATTCCAATGAGCAATCTCATACCACAGCATGCAACCCTACTGCAAAGCAAAGTCAGGACAGCATCCTGGTTTTACTAGCCAGTTCTTTACTGTTTTGAAGATGGTTGAACTTCTGATAACTGTTCATTTTAGAAGAGATTATGTTTGATTAGACATTTTTTATGTTGCATTTTTCCAAGAAAATGAAAACATTAAAATATGTTTTGTCAACTCACTCTTTTGCATCACATTTTTTAGTAAAGTAGAAGAGAAACAGACAAACAAGGAGAAGGGCAGAAATGGATGCAGAAAAAGCTCCAGCTTTGTAAAAACTCAACTGAAAATTTCTGGTTGCATAAGCAAACATTTTCTAGACTTGTGGAATAAAAAAGTTTAATATTTCCAATAATTTCCCCCTATTTGTTTTTTTTTATTTGTTTTTTTATTTTCTCTGGGCATTAGGCAATAAATGAGTTAAATCTCATTTGTGTTTCATTTCTAATGAGATATATCCCTCAGCCTTTCTAAATGCAAATCATATTTGTTATATAAGAAAAACTCATTCTGCAGTCAAAACAGCCTGAAAGACAGGCCAGGTATTATTATAAAATTACTTCATTTTACTGGAAATAGTTACGCCTGGAAAGTCAAGAATAGAATTTGTCAAGAAAATCACTCTATTCACAGGTCTGTGACAAAGATATATATTTCCCTTTTTAAAAAACCTTTTCAACTCAAAGGCATGTGATGTCAGTAAGAGACTTAGAAGAAAAACCTGCTAAATTCAAACCAAATTGGCATTTGCAGAGCATTTGTGTGCCCTGGAAAGTGGAGAAGGACGCTGAGTTCCCCCAGTCAGCTGATGGAAGGAGACAATCCAGTCCATGAGATGTCCTGTGTGAATGAATAAGCTGCCCAGGGCAGTAGGGTGAATTAGGCCATGGTAAGCACTGTGCTAATGCCTCTACCCTTGGGACTGGTGCTGGCACCTTCAGAGCATTGTCCTGCAGGGTGTGGATGAATTCTTTAGCTTGCAGCTGTCCTGGAAATGCTACACCATGTTTTTCTGTGTTTGCCAACCTACCTCTAGAGCTACCATCTTTTGAAATATATGTGTTCAGCCATCTAACTGGAATTCCTGAACCTTGATGAGATGCCACAACTCTAGTAAGTCCTAGTCCACTTCAAATTACATGTACATTTTTGAGTTTTAGCATCCCTTTCAGCAAATGCATCACTAGAAGGATGGATGTTAAATCAGAAAGGCACAAGCCAAACCTACAGATTTCATATCTCAGTGGAAATGCTTCAGCTAACTCTGTGTTCCTCCTGGCACATATGCATGTCTCAGCAATATTCAAACCTTTTCTTGAATTTTATGCTTTGACTAAGGAGAATATGATAGCATTTGGTCTGGAATTCTGAGAAATTATCTGACACAGGGATCAGCAGCTCCACCCCACACTCACCCCAAGCTCAGTCTTCTTAAGGTCCCACTCTCCCTTCCTTAACAAAACCACCACAGGACCAAACAAGCAAAGTACATTTAGATAAAGATTTATTAAGAGTACCATCTACCACTTACTGTGTCTGCAGCTTCTACAAGTGAGTCAGCATCAAGTACAACTCTGCAATTACAAAAATGTGAAAGCTGTTGTGATGTGTGAGACTGGAGGTGCCCCACCAGGTTCCGTGCAAGGTTCCATACTGGCTAGGCTCTGCAGGTGCCCCTAGACAGCAGGACTGTTTGGAGGTTTTGGGGTGACTGTTGAATGCCCCTGAAGTTACCTTTCCCTTTTCTTTTAGTGAATCTGTGTACCCACTCTAGCATACCAATTCAGTTTTCTAAACTATGTAGTCTCTTCCAAGGAAAGAATGATCCTAGGGTGCTTTTCTTATCAATTTTTTCTACTTGCTAAATTGTAGCAACTCCTTATATCCTGCATGGTAACATAATTTTGCAGGAACCTTGTTTCATCCCTTGACACTTAGAAATCCAGCTGTCAATTTTGTCCTACTGTTTTCCTCAAGGCACCAAGACCTTATTCATGTGTCCAGCTTGGTTCTATATTCCAAAGGCTAAAAAGTCTGTATTTCAAAACAGTGTTTCTTGGGGAGAAGAAAAGTTGACATGAGAGTGACAGCCCTTTAAGACAGTAGGGTCTTAAAGGTCTGATGTAATAGCATGAAGAGAAAATCCTCTGGTTTTTCTTTTCTCCCTAGACATCTATGAATTTTCTATAAAACTAAAAGGGCTTGTGCCTCCTCCCAATAGCATGGCATAAAATAGAGTACAGGCCTGAGACATGGAGTTATTTAAGACCTCTGAGCCTGAAAGTTCAATTCATTCTTGTCTGTTTTGAAAACCATATTTTGCAGGAAAGATGGAAAATGTTCCATACTTACAAAAAGACAGGAATCAAGAAGAATATCTGCTACCATCATCTGAGCTTTCCTTGTCAGATGAAGAAGCATGAGACACATAGTGGATGAACAGATTCCAAAGGATAAACTATTCTTCACTCTTTTACCATAGACTATCCTCTGGCTTTAGCATATGGCCAGGATATCACACAGAACAACAGTTTCTTAATATAGATTAAGAACAGCATTGAGCCAACTGCAGTTTCAAATCCATCTGCCCATGCAAAAATAGTTTCTCACTGGGATCTTCCTTCTAATGCTGAATTATTTCTGCCCACAACCCCCTTCTTCCCAAATAACTTATGAAACAATGCACTTAAAAAAAACTTAAAAGAAACAGAGGGCTCCTGCTACCCAGTGTCCCTACAGTGGTCTGTCAGCAGGCATGAGGCTCACAGTCCTCCGAGGTCCTGTCAGGATAACTTTATAATGCTTATTGTCATTGTGTTGATTCTGCAGTCTGTGAATATCCATATGCAAGCTTTCTCCTGTAATCAGCTTTATCAGAGCACAGTAGTGTCTATGCAGAGTCCCTCCATGGTCTATACAGTCAGTATCTTTGCAAAAATCTGTGGCACTCCCCGGACCTGCATCCACTGGGCCGTTTCCTAATTTTCCTTTGTTGCCTATCCAGGATTTCTGTTTTTAAGGGGGAAAAAAATTGTACTAGGTTTTTTGGGTGCTGGGTTTTTCCCTCAATCTTACAGCTTTTTTTGTTCTGTGGGTTTTTTTCCCCAGTTTTCCTGTTATTCTTCCCAGACTTCTGATATTCTTACTCAAAATTTCTTTTTGCATGATAATAAAAATACATCCACCATATTTTCAATCTCTTCCAATCATTATCAGCTCAAAACTAACTACATTTCCTTCCAGCAGAAACAAGACTTCTTCAGCAATTTGTCATGAGTTTAAATGTTTCTTCTCTAAATTGTCTGATGAAAACATTACTCATATTTGTAAAAGGGAGTGAGGGTGTGGGATTAGACAGTTTAATATGACTGCTTTCTCTTTTGCATTTTGAATTCAATACTGCAGATCAGGCACTGCACTGCAGCATGCTTCCCAAAACTCACAGGAGCCCAGCTCTCATCTCTCTTGTTTTTGCTGTCTATTGGTTTAACTCCATGCAAGCCTAAGAGATTATACCAGTAAAAACTTGAGATGACACATTAGAGAATCAGGTCTATATTAATTTGATTTTTACAAAGCCAAATCTTTTCCTAATTCAGTTCAAAGCATTCAGAATTGTTTCTAGCTATTCTTCCAAATTATGCCCTTCAATTTGGAGCCTGCTGTTGAAGTACCTTGTATATAGCTCAGCCACTTCTGTGCTCTTGCTGCATTTTAGTGAGCTGCCTATCATATACATCACTCCCGGAATGGAAAAAAACTTTTTGGACAGGCAGAAATGAATCTGTATAAGCTGAAGTGGCTGTATGAAGTTTCTTACTCATAGGTAAGTAACCATAAGGAAATTGAGATCAAAATCAAATACTACATTAACAAGTTAATAGCCTATGTGAATCATGCTGGCCATCACCCATTAACTCAAGAGTATCCATTACAGAATCCTTGGACTTACAAAAAAAAAAAAAAGTTAGAAATGAATCATTTCTTAATTACCAAAAAAGCTCAAAGTGCTTTTTTGGTAATTAAATCATTGTCTAGATACACATTACAGATTCATCAAATAAGGATGACATTTATGTTTTCCATTAGCTGTTGAAATAGTCCATCAGCTATTCTTGGTCCCCAACAGGAAAACTTGTGAGTGAATAAAGGTAAAGTGATGTAGACTGTAGCTCACTTTACTCTCTACTGAGTAAAAACTGTCCGGATTGCTAAATCTAGAGAGTGGTGCTGAATGGAATTCCAACCACCTGGTGGCCAATAACAAGTGGTGTTTCCAGAGTACAACATCAGGGCCAGCTCTGTTTAATATCTTTATCAATGGTCTGGTGTGGTTTGGAGCAGCGGTCCCCTCTCATTCGGGGGACCACTTTGTCGCTAGCTGAGGCTGGGTGTGTCCCCCTTTAGGGACAGAAAGAGAGCAGGCAGACACAGCAGCAGTGAAGGGATCACTCTCTACTTTTATTTACATTTCATCTGACTCCATTATTTATACATATGTACAGAGGTCAAGGGATTGGCTACAAAGCTCGCCACCCCTTAACCTGTATGGTGGACAGCACCATCACTCAATTCTTCTCTCAGAGGAGAAGAATGCAAACATTCCAAGGATAAACATTGTTTACATCAGGCCACGTGAGAACTTCTGCACAGAGACAGAAAGGCAGAAAATATCAGGGCAACAGTCTGGAGGAGAGGATCAAGTACACCCTCAGTCAGTTTGCAGATGGCATTGAGTTGGGCTGGACCATTGATCTGATGGAAGGTAGGAAATCTCTGCAGAGGGATGTGAACAGACTGGGTTGATTGGCTGAGGGCAACAGTACAAGGTTGAAAAGTTCCAAGTGCTGTGTTCTGCCCTTGGGTCACATTAACTCCCTGCAGCACTACAGGTTGGGGGAAAAGTGGCTGGAAACCTGCTCAGTGCAAAAGGACCTTGGGGTGTTGGTTGACAGCAACTGAACATGAATCAGTGTATGCTCAGGTGGCCAAGAAGGCCGATGGCCTTGTGTCAGCAATAGTGTGGCCAGCAGGACCAGGGCAGTGATTATCCTCCTGTACTTGGCACTGATGAGGCCACACCTTGAATGCTGCATTCAGCTCTGATCCTCTCACTGCAAGACATTGGGGTGCTGGAGCAAGTCCAGAGAAGGGAAGCAGAGCTGGTGAAGTGTCTGGAGCACAAGTCCTGTGAGGAGCAGCTGAGGGAGCTAGGGATGTTTAGCCTGGAGAAAAGGAGGGTGCACGGTGAACTTATCACTCTCTACAACCATCCCAAAAGGATGCTGTAACCAGGTGGAGGGCTGGTCTCTTCTCCCAGGCAACCAGCAAGAGGAAAAGAGGCACAAGCCTCAAGTTGCACCAGGGGAGGTAAATATTAGATATTAGGAAAAATTTCTTCATCTGAAAGCTTGCCATGCACTGAAACAGGCTGTCCAATGAAGGTTGAGTCACCAGCCCTGAAGGTATTTAAAAGACATGCAGATGTTACACTAAGGGACATGGTTCAGTGGTGGAGTTGGCAGGGATGAATTAATGATTTGACTTGGTGATCTTAAAGGGTTTTTTTAACCTAAAGAATTCAATTATTTTTATTCTGTTTTTTTAATTATTTTTGATGGCTTTTAACTTATAACAAGCTCTGGAAATGATATTTTGTTGAAAAATATTAACTAAAAAAATTACTAAATTTTCTTCATGTTGGCAACATATGCTGAGACATGAGAAGGCATCATGCAAGTCACAAGACAATAAATGTTGTAGAGGGGTTTCCATCTACTCTAAGAGGGCTCTTTTCCATTCAGGTTTAATGTGTTCATCTCAGCTTCAGTTACATGGCCTAAGTAATTAGCAGACATTTTAAAAGAGATGAAAATGGAAGACATTTTCCACTTACTCCGACCCTTCTCCATAAGAACTGAAATGCAGAGGACTCCTGGTGACAACCCAGATCTAAAATACACTCCAATAAAATCTATCAAACAAAAATGTGCAGGGTTTCCCAATTTCCCCTCAAAAGAGATGAACACATAACAATTTTAGCCTCACTTCCCAAAAAAAACCCGAGAATAAACAATCACGTGGCCTGTGTGCAATATGCCAGACCATTCTTTCACTTGGTAACTACTGACTGCAGTTATCTGTATTAAAAAGAAATTATTTAGGGGGAAAAGCCAGTGAAGTATTTTATTTCTACAAGTGTGAGAAAATAAGGAGTCCTTAATTTGGTGGGGTAGATGTTAAATGCAGCAGTAATGAGACATACATTTCTTATTTTTTTTTACTGTGAGAATTTATATAACAGTAAGAGTGGGATATTTGCCATTGGAGTATTTCCAGTAAACAGAGCTGAAAACATACTTAAATATGTACAAGCAAGGCAAAGAGCAGATTTAACTCAAGAGCAAAAGTTCTGATGGACACAGCCAAGATGGGATCTGAATGCCCGGCATGCAGGTAATTAACTGTATTGCTACTGGACTCAACTAGAAGCACATTTCAGGAGTCTTCAATCCCGTGACTTATGGAGTCTTCTGGGTTTCATTTAGTGAGTCTTAAAAGAGAGTCTAGGAAAGCCATTACTTAGGAAAAACAGGGTAAAAAAAAAGAAACAATAGGTCTTGCCTTAAAACTTGTTGATACAGACTCTGCTGTATTTCACAGAATTACAGAACAGTTGAGGTTAGAAGGGAACTCTGGAGATCACCTCGTCCAATCCCCCTGGTCAAACAAGGTCATTTAGAGCTGGCTGCCCAGGACCATGTCCAGGGAGGTTATGAACATCTGCAAGGATGGACACTCTACAACTTCTCTGGGCAGCCTGTGTGACATAGAAGAGCTATTTCTTAGGTTATATAGACATTCTAAAAAGCACATCAAATTTTTCTTTCCAAAGATAATATAAGGAGGTTTGTGGTTTATTTATCAATAGTTCAAAAATATATAGAACCATACTCTAAAAATGCAGTTTTTACCCAAGCTGACCATCAAAACCATTTTGACCAGCCTTTCAGTGTTTTCCATCATATTCACTCAATTATGCAGTTTTTGCTACTTATCTAGTCAGCCAGTAATTTTTTAGATACTTATCTTTCTCCTTAGTGATTAAATACAGCCATTAAAGAAAGATTTGCCAGAATAAGAAGTGAACAATTACTGCTCTGGACAAAAGCTAACAAGAACATTTCTCAAACAGCTAGAATAAAGTACATGGAAACTGTAAATGTCATTCTTCTGCAAAGTAAAGATAATTACATACAGCAAGACATGCACTCTTGCCCATTTTTAATGTGAGGTCTGAAAGAGTGATACAAAGCTTATGCTTTTCATGTGGGTTCTTACACCCTTCATTTTCCTTCTTTTGGTGAATCTTCTCATGGTGAGGCAGCTCACCCTCTGCCTCACCAGATGCAGTGCTGGTGCTAAGTAGGGGCCTCCACTCCAGCATCCACCCAGCCTGATTCCAGCTCTGCTTCGTCTTTCTCTTCCGCTTTGTGTCTCCAAACATTCATAATACCTCTTACTCCTGGGGCTATCTGCATGTTCTGGTTGCTTAGAAACCATTCCTGAATGGCTACAGAGGATTTAAAAAAATTGTCTTCGGTAATTCTCCCACCTCTTTTCTCAGAGTGGAGTACTGTTTTAAGTACTGTGAGCAATTCCTTTTAACTTTCATTTTCATTATCTTTATGTGGTTCTTATGTTGTCCTCTGATCTTACAAATACCATATTTATTATTTTTTTTTATTGCCTTCCTTTTCTTTCATCTTTATGGTCCAATGCAAATTTTAGTACCACAGTTCTGTAGTATCCTTCTGATACAGAGCAACTGAAAAAGTCATCACAGCCAGAGCCCTGGAAACAGGATTTGTCTGAAGGTACAATGCAAAATCACAAATGTCTAGTTTTAAAAATGTCGTGGGTATAAAAAAGAGCTGCTCCCCTTATCCCTGCTAAATTGATGATGCCATCAAATGTGAAGAACTGCAGGGCCCTCTCAGGTGATTCTGAGGCTGAGAAAAAAGAAGTGTGATGAGGTCTTACCAGATTAACACCTTTATAAAGATCAAAGGCTAAAATAGGTAGCAGATCCATTGTGAGAACCCAAATAAGAGCAGAAAAAAGGCAAAAAGGCTCTTTGTTTTCACAATGACTTAAATGGCCAGAGCATAGAGCATAAATTCACCAGTAGCCCTGCAGCTACACTTTAGTTTTTTTATGGACACCATTAAAAAATGCATATTTTATGCTGTATATTGATTTTCAATATTCTGATACAAAATAACCAGTGTCACATGTCCAGCATGGGATCTTGTAATACACTTTATTAAATCTGGTGACAGAGTTAATATTTTCAAAAAGACAACACATTTGTTTCACTTCTTGGAACTCCTGAATCTATACCCACATTTCCTATAATTCCCTGGGTCTATTTTTTGGTTTTATCAGTTTTCTGTATGTATTTATTCCTTGCTTTTATACTGTTTTTATAAGTTGTAATGGTTTGTTCCATATACCCCATGTTTAACCCTTCATGGTTTCTCCTGAGTTATAGTTATGTGTCAATCATAAGTTAAGGAACCCCCCGAGTCCTGTCAGTCACTTCGGGGCCTCTCCCTGGGTCTGGAATGTTCCAGGGAGAGTGTCGAATGATTGGCCAGGATGCAAGGAGTTCCTTCCCTTGAATTATTGATTTGTTCTATTGATGGTCATTTATGTACAGGGTCACCCCCTCCATCCCCCTGACTGGTTCCCCACTGTGCCCTTCCCCCTTTCTCCACCCCCATCCTTAAGGTGTTACACGAGGGAGATCTGCACTCTCGTGGGCAGACACTCTGGGGGACACATGGTCCCGTGTGAACCTCAATAAACTCCAGCAGAAGTTCCCCATAGGATCCTCCCTTTATTCCTGGCCATTGCTCACGCTGCTGCTGCAGCAAGGCCCCACAGGATTGGGGAAGTATCTCAGGATACCGACCCGTACCTTCACTGCAGCCGGTGTCAGGGCTGGCCAGGCAATGTGGGACAGGGGGCCTGAGACACACTGGACCACTGCATGGGTCAAATATAGAATTTATTACATTATTTTGTACTAGTAATGCATGTTCTATGGATATTCCAGCTGACTGTCTAAAAAATTCCCAGAATAAGAAAGCAATAATTTACTGTGAATAACTGGCTATTTTGATTGTCCTATGTAATCTGGATCACAAATAAACTCCTTGGTATCTGAGCAAATAACTGCCCAGTTAAAATGGCTGTGGAAAAGTTTCTGGTTCAGGCCAAGAATAGTTACTATTTATTTGTAAGTTTTGCACCTTCCTAATCCTATCATCCTAGCCTGGAGTCTGATCTTTCCCAGCATCCTGGCACAGGGCATGCCCTGATACTCTATAGTTATAAGTGCTGAAGGATCTGCAGATCGACAGAGTCATGTGAAGGTTCATGAAAACACCTGGTTGTGCTATTGCAAGTCTGGGCTAGAACTGCCTCTCTTTAATGAACACCAAGATACAGTATTAGTTTGTTATTTTTCTCAGCTGTGTTTTATGGTATTCCAAAACCAAAACTACTGTGTCAGCTGAAGCTTCAAGAGCTCAGAAGTCATATTTAGATAATTTAAAAAATAGTCTGAAAAATAAAGCTATTAATGCTAAAACCAGAAGTGTGTTTGACACCGCTCAGTACGATTACAGGGACTATTTCCTTGCCTGGAGGCAGCTTTATCTTCAAGTGAAGATACAGCATGATGAATCCTCACGAAGGGTCTCCCAGACTTCACTTACGCTATTATGATTTCCATCCTGCAAGATCTGCTTCCATAAGCTACAAGAGAGAGAATGTGACTCTTCTGTCCTTCCCCTGGGAAGTCACATATGTCTTGCACTACAGATGAGCAGGGAACACGCTAGACCTTGATACAGGGGAATGTCCTTCTCCCTGCCATCTGAACACAAAAATCTCAGAAGCTCTTATTTCTACCACTCTTAAAGTGATTTTATTGCTGCATCATTCCCCTGTCTTAATGGCAATGCTTGTAAGCAGCGTACATTCAGGCTTTTAAATTTGTACACAAGCACCAGTTTAAGCATGGTGAACTCTCCAATAGATCTGAGAGGATTCAATGGTCACCCTGTTGTTTTGGCTTAGTCCTGTAATCCTATTACTTCTCCTACTTTTCCTGCTAACATTTTAAAGAGCAACTGAGTGCTTATATCTCAGTGTCCTATATGCTGGGGAAGGAGGAAGAGGGAGGGAAAACCATTTATTTTGCTGCCTTTATTCCCATGAGAACGGCTAATCACGTGGGAGTAGAACAACAAGTTCTGCTAGGCACACAGAATCTGCTTATGAGACATCCCTGCATGCTCTCGAGGTTTCATTAGCTTTAAGTGGATTTTTTCCACTCCTCCAGATCATTGTTATTTCAAAACCAAATTTATTCAAACTAGGGAAAGACACATCTCCTCAAGTATGTTAACTTCAAACTCAAGAACAAAATGTACTATATGTATTTTTTCAATGATTAAAATATGCATCTATTACAACAATGGGCTTATGGCAAACTCTTTTCCTGCTGTAGGAAATGATAATAATTAGTGTGATTTCTGTCATCCTTCTAAAACACCTCTGAACCAGGAGTTATTATGGAGAAATAATTTTTCTATACAGGGTGTCTTGCAAAAATAACCAGTTCCGTGTTTGTTACACGGTCGTCTAGGGAGAGAGTAACACAATAGCTACACCCAATGGCAACTTCACTAACAGCTAGTTTTGAAAGAAAACTAGGATTTTCTTACCAGGGACTCAACAAACAAGGTCAAATATAAATACTTAGGCCAGTTTTAATAGTTGTTTTTTCATGAATATATTTGCATTTTTAAATGGTGATACATTGAGTAATGTTTGATAATTAATTTTTTTTTCTTGTAACTTATCTTTCAATGCACGACAGTGTTGTACTTTTGCCTGGTTTATTATTTTCACTCTAACATAACAAATTGAGCCACTTATTCTTCTCCTCAGCAGATTCTCAGATTTTGATGTCTATCCATTGTTGTGGCAAAGGCAGCTTTCAGGTTATTAACCACTGGAATTGATGCTATGTTGCATTCTAGGTTTGCCAAGAAAACTGGAAGTGATGCTCTAATGTGTATAAAACATGTCTCCAGCTCTGTAGAACATCATTTTAACCTCTGAGACTATAGAAACCAATAAAAAAATAAAGAAGGGAGCCCTGTTCTTGGCTTCTGAATTTTATTAGGACAATGATTTTTCCTACTCCAATGTTAGAACATTTCCATGGAAGTTTAAATTTTTCATTTTGCTCTAAGGATAATGAAAAACCATATTACCTAGTTGCTTGGTAGGTACAGAATTATACATTGAGTAGAAAAAAAGCTTTCTTTGGGAGCTTTGCTACTAATTGAACCAGACCAATGAAAAATAAAGTGAAGAAAATCATAATCTGAAATTTTAGAGTCAACAGTGCATGGGACACAATTTTTACATCATGAAATGGATGTCAAAGAAAGACCTGAGAAACAGGAAGAAATAAAACAATGGACTTGCAACCAATGCTTCTGGTAAAAAACAGAGACCTCCATACCATGATTTTTTTTTTAAATTTTATTTTTGCATCACAGCTACTTTAAGTTTGATGGATTAACTTTTGCCTCAGAAAAAGTGGCAAAATATTGAGTTTCAGTTAAGGTTCACTACCAGGAATTTTGGGGTAATTTCTCTAAAAATTAATAAATGAAATGTTATAATTTGCATATGTCCTTATAGTTTCTGAACTTACAGAGTTCATAGACACATTTTCCAGTCACATTCTGCACCCGTGTGAAAGAAAAGGGATTCATGAGCGTCATCATGCTTTCAGAGCCATGAAATTCAACAGAAAACTGATACCTGTCCCCTGCTCCCCTGAGTAGTTCCATTGCATGACACATTGCATCTCACAAAAACAATAGTGATGTTCCTTCTAGATACATAAGAAGAGTTGATCCTCTGCAGCAAAGACCTCAAGGTATAATAAAATATAACAGCAGAAAAAGTGCAAGGGGATCTTAGGTATGGGATTAGTCAATTTGCTATCCCCGTTCCACTACTCTAGGAAGAACCCAAGATGCCAAGAAAACCAAAATGACACAGAATGACTGAGGGCAAGTCATTACTCAGATACACGAACATGTTATCTCAACTTCACCTAAATAGGCTTAGAGGGGCAGCAAAGCCTCTGCTAAAATCATGTGGATATTTTCCTTTGAAAATACCTTCATCACCATAAAAAAATAAGCCTTCATCATTGCCT
The DNA here is from genome assembly GCA_008694505.1 of Cyanoderma ruficeps. Classification (NCBI taxonomy): domain Eukaryota; kingdom Metazoa; phylum Chordata; class Aves; order Passeriformes; family Timaliidae; genus Cyanoderma; species Cyanoderma ruficeps. The sequence continues at coordinate 17,366,898 of VZDJ01007754.1, forward strand.
ATGGAAATAAAACACCCTCACTGATTCAAGGGATTTTTCCACACTCAGCCTACATATTTGTTCAAAGCTTGGAGCTTTTTGGTTTCATAGCTGGAGGTTCAATCAGGCTGAAAATTCACCATGTGGAAAACTTAAGCCCAAAATTACTTGCTTATTAGCAAAAATTCTTTTAGTGAAAATCTTGTAGATTGTAGTATTTAACCATATGTAAGAGCCTCCCACACCACATTCCTCAATCAAAGTTCTGCTAAAACTAGTTATGCTGATTGCAATTTGCTTAAAGGACGGTTAAAGGTTGCTGGAAGGATGCCAGTGTGTCTGTTGCTGGAATATATGCATTGAAAGACCAATGACAGGCAAAAAATACAATGGAAAAAACTTCAAATACAAAAAGGTGTAATCAGAAATCCCCATTTTAGCATAAAAGTGAGAGCATAAATGGGGTTTTAATTTCCCTGCATACAGAAAACCACTTATTACACAGAAAGATATCTGAAAATGGAGTTTTATCTCAAGATTTATCACCATTGTTTGCAGACCTTGCAAGGGTGGCTCCTCCTCACACAGCAGTGTCCTCATAAGCAGAAGCAGCAACTTGATTCTGCTAAACAGGTGTGTTCCCCATAACAGGAACAGCTCTTCTTCAGTGTTTGTTTATTTATTGTGGAAAAATGGGAGGATCATCTAGCGAGACTGATGACACCTCAACACCTCTTTTAAATGCAGAGCACCCAGGGATTACCCCGTCACTGATCTGGCCAGTGACAGGGTAGTGACAGCTTCACTTCAGGTTCTTTCAGATCCTCAATACAGAATTCATGCAGAGAAAGAAATAACAAAAAAATGAAAGGATCCTTTTGAAGGACAGGTGGCAGGGCTTTAGATTAAGCTCATCCATCCAAGCTGATACTTACCTTCCCTTTAAAGATGCTGATGCCTTAACAGAAAAATAGCTTCAGCATTCCAAAGAACAGAGGGAACTCTAAGCTTACTCTGTAAGTTTCCTGGCAAAGACACCATTGTGGTAACTTCATGTCACATCCCTTTTCCTACTGAAATGAATTAACTCACAGAAGGACTGTGTTTAGGGAATTAGGTCCAACAAATCCAAATGCCCCATTTTCGCACTTACTGAAGAAAAGAGAAGAATTACCACTGACTCAGAGACAAGAATTTTTTGTCCCATCAAGCTTCACTGTGAGTTTATATATGCAGCTTAGCATATTGACTATGGCTAACATATTTGCTGACTCAGAACAAAGCAGCAACATGAGCAAATGGCAGTCCATGGGCATGCCCTGGTTTTACCTCTTTTTCTACCTTTATTTCCTTGCACACCTCCAGATTCATCCTGGGAACCAAAGGCCCCTTGTTTCAATTTTTTGGCAAGCCTTCTTATTTATGGTGTAAAGTTCCTCAGGACTGAGACCACACCCTGAGACCAAACTTTCTCTTAAGTTGCAGCAATCCATGGGCATTAAGGGTGTTTTTAAAGCACATGAAGTGACAGCTCCATAACCTAAATATCAGACTTTTTATAGCTGGCTTCACACAGCAAGGGCCACAACAGGTAAAGCTGGGTTTAAAAGGATATAAGAGGACAGAATTATAAGCAGGGAAGACACTGAGATGGGTTTGATGTTGTGTATCCACTGTGGGAAGGAAGTTTTTGGGAGACCCTGCAGGCACACATGTATGGGATTATGTTTTCCCCCCAGCATATAACATAGGCTGATTTTTGTAGTACTTCTCAATCAAGAGTAAATTAACATTTCCTTGGTAAAAACTGTGGAGGGTTCACATTTAGCCACTTAATTCATTCACTTAAAAGGGTAATTAATTCACAGATACCACCACTTCCTTCAGGCTACTTTTTACCATGAAACTAATAAAACTGGTACAGTCAAATAAGAAAAATCGTTTCTCTGAACTGTTTTATTTTTAAGGTGGTGGTAGGGGAATAGACAAAGATCTGAGTCAGCCCCACACAGCCCTGCTGGCTGTTTGGTCACCCTCATTTCACTATTTGTGTTGTGCCTGACTGCTGCAGGATGTAACACCTCACTTTGGAAAGTGAGCAAGCATTCAGAACACATTACTCACAGGCTGCAGCTCCTGGCAAAGTCACCTTCACGTCACATAACTTGCAGGTGGGAAACACTGCACAGGGACTGAAGCTTAAGGGCGAGGTCTCCAAAACCACTTGCCCCAACTCCTGCACTCTCTTGCAGATAACTACAAGATGAGATTCTACTTGAGCATAAGTGGCTCATGAACTATATCCTGTTAGTTGTCAGGATAATAAAGACCATTACAGCTTCATGATTTAATTTTATGCCTATCACAGAACACGACAAATGGCCAACTTCCCTCTCCTGGGGCTACTTTCTCCCTGTGCTCCTCCTACAACCAAGGGAGAAGGATGGTCCTATATATGGCTGTGAGTTCACTCCTTCCTCACTTGATTCATTCTGTCTCCTCTGATTATAATGAGAGCCCAGTGAGATTAGCCCCACAAAGTTGATAGCTTTTGCAAAGACTTCTTAAGCATGCTTTGTTGTCTATTACTGAGCTCAACAACTCACTGAAGTGAACATTCATTTCAGAAAGGCATCTGTTCTTGAATTGAAGGCACTACAGATAAGATCAGCTGATATCTTTGTCTCAGCCAGTCACACTCACTTTGCTTTCCAGTCCTTCTAGAAAAATAGGGCATGCAAAAATACGTTGTAGAAATGGTACCCTGAAATGTCTAGAACACAAGGGATCACTTTCAGAGGCTCAGATGAGATGAATCCACCTCAAACAATGCTGAACACACCACTGCTTCACTGCTTTCATTATCCCTAAAATGTGATTTGCTTTTTTCACCTGGTTGGAGGTTTTTCCTGATAGCCAGAGAATCACAAGCAAGTAAAATATCATCCTTCAATAAAAGAGAGAGAGAGAGAGAGAGGCTTCTAGCCTGTGTATCTCTGCAGACATGCTCATAAACATAAAAAACATGTCCCACAGTCTCATAAATGTGAAATTTTAAAATGTCAATACATTCTAAAAATAAATCTCATGATTTGCAGACCTTCCTAATCTTTGAGCAGTTAAGGTTGACAACACTGTAAATAGCATCTTCTGGCCAAAAACATAAGGCAAATTTTAAAACTTAATGCAGAATGACACAAAAGATAAATAACGATGACCTTAAACTTCTGTCAAAAAGTCCATAAACAAGATAAGCCATTCAGGAGAAAAGGTGTCACATTTGAAGTATCTGCTTATACCATAAGACAATCTTTCAGATCCACAAGGCAGATTAGGAAAGAGTAGTAATACATTTCCATTATCTGACCCAGTGGAATGAAAAGAGAAATAAATATAAGATTTTGTCAACAGTTCCAGAAGAAACTCCAAACCTACTGTCTGAACAGCAGGTGAAAGACAAGAATTTAAGTTTGGGCTGAACCTTCAACAAAGTCATCAAGCCTCTATCATGACCAAAAGCTTCTTGCAGTCAAGTTCTCTTTGCAGCGAATCATTCCTGATGACAACTCATTTCCAGAATCACTCCACCTGTAGCTCTAGGCTCTTCTTCTCACAACCCAAACATTATCCCTAGCCCAAACCCTAAATGAATCAAATAGATGTCTTTCTTTCAAACCCACATTTTCTATACTATTTCTACTATGCCATCTTTGTGCAGACCAGGTGTATAGATTTCGTGAAGGAGCTGGGAAAGCAAACTGCAACATGCCCAGGCTCAGCTCCTTATTTCAATTGCCCCATGACAGTTACTTGTCATATACCTGGCACTGGCTTCTTCCTGGTACTTACACTGCCCTCTTCAGAGATCTTATGTGTCTCCTTCAGTAGTCTCTCTTGAATGATCTACACCTCCAAGTTTCAATTTCCAGGTGCATCAGAGCAGAAGGTCCCTGATGTATATCCAGGTGCTTGGTGAATTAGGTTTTAAGACAACAGGACAAGCTTAAAAGTTCATTTACATAAATATAAATAGCTCATCCTGAGAAGGTAGGCACAGGGGAAGCCTGCACTTTGTGAATCATTAATTAGATTTACAAGAGGTCTTTTTTAGAAGAATTCAAGATTTTTTTCTGTTTTATTTAGCACTATTTTGTTAATCATTACCATGCACCTAGACTGTATTTTCAGGACTTTTCCTTTAAATAAGGTAATTTAAAGTTATTTAGAAATTAAGAAAGGTATACTTAGACACAGATCACTCTAGAAGCCTGAGCTTTGACATGGTCATCACATACACAGAATGAAAATGTATTTCCCATTAAGTGGTTTCCTCTACCACTTGCAATGAAGGATAAGACATGAAAGAAAGTGAAGAAGACATTACCTTCTCAGATGCAGAGCACTGACCATCCAGATGTTTGCTTTAGTTGGCAATACGAAATCATGACCTTGATACCCCACAGAATTATATTTTAAATTGATGTTCTCGGTCTGTTTGAGATGGAGTTAATTTTCTTCACATCAGCCTGTATGGTGCTGTATTTTGATTCTGCAATTTAAGCAGTATCAATAATACACCCATGTTTTAGCTATTTCTGAGCAGTGCTTGCTCAAAGCTGCCTCTGTTTCCCACTTTACTTCCCCAGTGAGTAGGCTGGACAGCTGACCCAGATTGACCGATATGGTATTGCATGTCATGCTCAGAAATAAAAACTGAGGGGTGAGTGGTTTAGGGAAGCTAGTCATTGCTTGGAAACTGGCTGGGAATTAATCTACCTGTGAGAGGCCATGAGTGACTGCCTTTATATCACTAGCTTGTTTTTTATTTCTTCTTACTCTAAGTTTTTTATTTCTCTTTATGTCAACTCATGAGTTTTCTCACTTTTTGCCTTCATATATTCTCCCCTAACCCACTGTGGGAACTAAGCTGCCAGCCAAGGTCAAAACACTGTAATTGGGATGAATTTGAGTCAGGGGAAAATATAGTTCTTTCACAATGTGCCTGCAATGTTGCTTTTTACCTTCAAAAGAAGTCAGAGATTGTCCAAAAATAAAAAAAAAGTTCTGGTTTGCATGTGTTCACATGCATTTGCTAAATGCAGGAACATGACCTCAATTACTGTAGGAGACAGTCTTACACCGCATGGACTTGTGCATAACATGAATCCAAAGATGTGAGCAAATGGTATGTACTGTGTGCTCATCACAGGCTACTGTGGGTACAGAAAGTTGAAGAAAAACTTCTAAAACATTCCAGTATCACATGGACCACTGTCTACAGTAAATGTGTTGATACTCTGTAGTGGGGGAACTCTGGTATGACCACATCCTTGGAACAACAGTTTGTCATGATTAGTCCATGCCAATGACACATACCAGTGGAGTTCCTCTGGTGACAGTGCACCTACATGGTCTTGGTGGGGTGGGTTCTGCTGCTGTCTTCACCCTGGGCTGTGTGATGAATCCAGGCAGATCACATCGCCTACCTTTGCTGCTTCCAGCCACAAGCAGGGGCCATAACCTCCACTGCACACTGCTTTGACACCTTAAACTGTCCTGGGCACAAGTAGCCCATCTAGGAATGCCTGCTGTACATTTATGGCAGATGACAGTGCCCTGGCTGGAGGTGTAGCTGGCCAAGCAGATGCTGAGAAACAGCCAGAGAGGATGGCTGTGGTCACAGGGAGGATGGTGAGAAAGAGCAGACCCCACAGGGAGGATGGGACAGCCGTGCATGGTGAGGGCCAACAGAGGTCCAGGGTGCTAGGAATGGCATGGGAGGGACCCAGGCACTGTGGGAGGCAATAAACACAGTTCCTGCATGGGGAGAGGGAAATGAGGGCCACGAGGCCTGCAAGGACTGTGGGAAAGAGGCTCATGCAGACGGCTGAACCAGGACACCATCAGGCTCCACACTCAGCCAGGCCAGGCAGTGGCCTATGCCCAGACAGCTGATGACCCATGTCAGCACCAGCACCTCTGGCCAGGGAGAGCACTGAGCCATCAATGTCACCCTGTGCCAGCGTGGGACCCTGGGATCCCTAGAGCCATCCTCTGGAGAGTCCCCAGGTCATATTCTGTCCCCCACCAGGCAGCACTGGCTGGGAAGCACCAACCCCATGGTATAACCTGGCCCTGCTGTTCTTGTAAGGATGTTTCTATTCATAGACCAAGGAAAAGAAATTAAACGTAAGGGCCATGTAAAAGTGTTGGTTTTCCTGTGGTGCTGTAACAGGGATTTACAGCCCAGCTCTGCAAGACCTCCTGTGAAGAAGGGTCCTGGGCTCAGCTTGACAGTAAGGAAGGATGGGCTCATGTTGTCATCACCATCATTACACACAAGGAGATTTTGCTCCTTCTTCCACGTATGTGCTGCAGGACAAAACCAGGTCTGAATTTACTGACAGCTGGGCGCAGAGGCTCTCTAACCACTTTTACCTTGGCTCTCAGTGCCTAAACTGTTTCATTTTCGTGGCGCCTTGTCTGTGACCATAAATGACCGCGCAGCGCTCGGTGCTTTTCCCTTCTCCGCGGCCCGCGCCCCTCATCAGACAAGCGCAGCAACAGCAGCATCTAGTGGCAAGTGGGATGGCGGCTGCAGCAGAGCAGAGACCACTTCCCGGTTTAGGAAGTATAAACCAGCCACAAATGGTGGAGATCAGAAGATAGCAAACAGAAAAAAAAATAAATCTGCAATAATTTTTATTTCAAAGATTTATCATGTTTGCATGCATACATAATGTATAGAATATACATATATATCTCAGAAATAAACTAGTCTTAATTCATTCTTTGCTTCACACGACTAACACTCATTACTTCAAACACAAACTGATTTGACGACAATATGTTTATATCCTATTTAGCATGCCTAGATTTTACACATCAGAAGCATAACAGCAGAATTTCAAGGGAAATTATACATGCAATTATGGTTTTGTTAGATACTCAGGCATTGAACAGTATGATGCCTTAAGCATCAAAGAAATATTAGATGTACAATAAGACATTCAGTTCTCCTGCAATGACAGGATTCTACCTTGTCTTTCCTATGCAAGAGTCAAAACAATTCAATTTTCTTTTGTTCTCTTTTTCTCTTCTGGCACAAGTCCTGGGTTTTGTATGCCAAACAATCATTGTTCAAGATAGAGTTAAAACATGCACTTAACTCCATCCCAGCCAGACTCAGTACAATGGCAACAAGGAGATGTAGATTAAGTTTCCTTACAGCAGCCCATATAGTGTTCTGTTTTAGATCTGTTACCAAACCAGTGTTGGTAACATGGGTAAATTTTAGATATTGCTGAACAGTACTTGCACAGCATCAGAATGTTCTTCGTTTCTCGCTCTGACCCCACACTGAGTAATATTGGAGTGAGCAAGGGGCTGGAAGAGGACATAGCAGGTGCACAGCTGGCCAAAACTGACCAGAGGAATATCCCATATCATGAAACTTCATGCACTGTGGTGAAAACTGTGGGTAGTCTTTCCAAGGCAGCTGCTGCTGAGAGAGTTGCTGGGCATCAGTCCACTGGTGGGACGTGGTGAGTGATTGCCTTTGCCTCCCTTGGAGATTTTGGTTTGGTTTTTTTTTTCCTTACCTTTTTCTTTCACTTGTTAAACTGTATTTATAATATATCCTTATAAAGATTCAGAAGGTTTTTCTTGCCTTTCCTCATTTAATTGTCCCTCTCACACTGCTGGGGGCAGAGAGTGAGCACGTATTGGGTCTGTTCTGCGATTGCTGGTCAGTGTAGCCCACCACAAACAAGTTTCCTTTGTTTAATATCCTGTTATAAATATGCACATTACACTGTGTCCTGAACTACCAAGCGTGATATTTCACATCTTCTGTGATACTGCTGTGAAGCTTCCAATTTTCACAAGTTAAACCATTTACTAAAGGAAACACAGCATCATTTTTCATATCAGCTTAACCAGAACATTTCCAGTGTCTTGGCATCTTCATGAACTTATCCCTGGATACTGCCTTGCCCTTGAATTGACCACTTACAACCAAAGTTTTCACCCCCCAAAATTATCAAAACAAAACTCAGTCTGGACTTGTGTTCCCCCAAGTCCATTCCTCATCCATGATGCTTTTTCCACAGACAAGAATAACCACAGAGAAAGGGCACCTTTCCCCTATATTCAGTTTCTGGTTAGAGAAAAACTGTCTTCATAGTAATAGCAAATCATATTGTTAACCCAGACCTTGTGTAAATGCTGTTCTACACCCTGCACCGATGTGTGTCACGAACTGTAGCAAAGGAAGGAGACTTAATTAATTTGCTAGGTTCTTTTTTTTTACATTTCCTATATCAACTATCATTCAATCCTATGCTTTAAGACAGAACTACAGGTTCAAACGAGGCCCATCACAAGAAGTTAGAATTTTTTCTGTGCTACGTCAGTCCACAGGGAATGTGAAGAAACTAGGAACTCACTAGCAAACAGAGTACAAATTGAAAATTGTCTTTGTCAACTACTGTGTTAAAGTTAGAAAAAAATAGAATAGGGTTAAAATGTGAAGCAGAGACTGTGAACAGATAAGGAAGTATAATCTCTCCTTGGAAGACTTCTTTTCATAGGTAATTTCTTATAGAGTTCATTTTTCTCACTCTCAGACAAATAATCTGTATGTATTTGACAGTCAGTGTTTCTACCAACAATGTATCAGTTTACTAAAGGGATGATTGCCCTAAATAAAAACTTAGCGGATGGCATATTTCATTTTCCCACTTACGTATGCAAGATGGCAGAAGAAAGAAGAGAGAACTATTTCCTTCTTGAAACAGCATCATAGAGTTTTCCAGTCCTCTTGACTTGAATCATTCCAAAGCCAGCTGCCTCCAGGAGCTTGCTGTACTCTACTGCTGTTCGCTCTCTCCCTTCTGTCTGCACCAACATATTCATCAAATGCAGTTGGGTTTCTACAGGCCCACTTTTGTCTTCATTCAGAAGTGATTCAACCAGCAGCACTCCACCACCTGGTGGAGTGAACAGAAAGAAAACACACCCTGAGCAGTGAGAAGCAGCCTCTACATTAAGTCATATATCGGCATCTCAGAAGGCAATGAAAGAGCCAAAGCATCAGAGCATGTTCTTCCTTGCTTGGCTATGTTGGCACTGATATCCCAGGGCTGAAGGGGGTGCTATGGCTGGGATGGAAATGTCCAATTTTCCCCAACTGAAATTGACAGGACCTTACCGATTTTGCTCAGAAGGTAATTCTGTCAGGAGTGCTTTCAAAGCTCCTAGGGTGTAATGTAATGCTTAATGGGTTTTTTTCTATGATATATACACTTGTCTAACATCAGTGTTATGGCACATATATGATATTCCTTCTGAGAACAGTTATTTTTAAAATAAAATACCACAAGAGATTTAAGTGTTAATCCTTCTGAGAAAAATGTCTTGTAAAAAGCTCACACAAATGTCTCATAAAAAAGGCTCAAACATTGGCAGGCAATAGATAACCACTCTTACATTTCTTTATCTGGGACAAAAATAAGCTAAAAAAGATGACAGCTGAACCTGAAGCACCAAGACACTGCCGGGTCTCTCCCCTTGGAGATGGCTGAACCTTATCAGAGGCATGTACAGAGCCCTCAGAGCCAGACATGCAGACATAGAGTTCATGAGAGCAAAGGGACGAAGGCTAATGAAAGTAAACTGTGTCACCTCCAGGCTAATGGTAACACCCTCAGTGGCCCCTGGCATCAAAACACTGGGAATAACAACTTTGGTATTTACAACATGAAAGAAGTCACGGCAGAGTAGCCTTCTTTGGCTTCCTCTTTCCAAATTTAGAAACATGGGAAATTAACAACAGAACCACTAAACCAGGGAAAGCACTGATGGAGCCCACAAGGGAGCCATATGACTCTTATGAATCCTGGCAGTGCTCAGCAGCAGTGTAAGTGGCTGCAGAGAGTCTCTCAACCTAATGGCAATGACTGAAGGGCAGAAGGGAAAGTCTGGCACCAGAAAAATGTATTGAGCAGGCATGAGAAAAAGCCACAGCTGCCATGTATGCAAGGGGATGAACCACTACTCAAACAAATGAGATGGTAGAAAAAACAGTGAGTTTCCTAAAGCTCTCATCACTCTCACATTCCTCTTTTTAACCCAACCAATACAGTAAAATGCCCCCTTTACTGCTTACAAGATTCTGACATAGGTCCTGTTTCCCAATGTCATATCTATCATATATTATAGGAGTTATTTTTCATTTTTATAGTTTGTAAAAGACAGTCCAGGGGCTTGTTAAGGAAGATCTATTGTCAGTCACATCCCAGGTCACAGACCTGCCTGAAAGGGGGAAGGTATAATGCAGCAAGAACATCCCTTCCACATTTACTCTACAGAGTTCTGGCCAGTCATGAATTTCAGCATTTCTATTCAGCATTAGTTTAATTGGAAAACATTTGATTATATATCCTTATATTGCAGACCCCAAAGCTACACACTGTACTCAGAGTGGGACTGCATCTACCCTGATCACAGTGGGTCAACTACTTCTTTCAGCAGTTACACTGTGCTTAATACACTCAACGAGGCAGTTATCCATTTTGGCCACCACAGCAAATTGGTTCCTATTGAAGCTTATAATCAACCAAAACCCCTGGATCCCTTCCTGCATAGCTACACTCAAGCCCCCGTATCCCAGTCTATAAGTACATCCAGGAGCACACCATCCCAAGTGCAGAATCTGGAATTTGTCCTTCTAAAATCTCATATGGTGATTGTGCAGGGGTCTAATATATCAAGATTATTCTAAGTCCTCTCTACCCTCCAGGGATTCAGTGTTTCTCCCTAACCTAGCATCATAAGCTACCTAGTTTAGCATCATTGGCAAATGACATGGTAACATCCATCAGAGGGAAGACACTTTTATCTTCAGTTAGAACATGGCTGAGATTACTTCTCAAAAACGTGACAAGAATGTGAATTCTGAAATCTCTATAGATTGTTAATGAGGAAAATTCAAACTGAAATTGAATAGAGGAATTTTATGCAAATGCACATACACACAGGAAAACAGCATCAGCAAACATTAAGGAAATTGAAACTGCTCCCTGTCTGCCTTAATGATATGCTGTCTGAGAGACAGTCATTACAAGACACTCTGTATTCACAGTCTCTTCCATCTGAAGGGACATAATATACAAATGTTATCAAACTTAGCCATCTGCATGGCAAATTAGGAAAGGGAAGAAAATAGTTGAAAAATCTAGCTCTTTGCATGGTATAACAGAGGGAGGAAAAGGCAATTGAAGTTAGCCCTCTGTTTCTCAGACATCAAAAATTAAAAGTGGGAAGAAATCCCACCACAGAAGAAATCTTCCATATTTAAGGCAGTCAGACAACAAGTCATCATGTATAAACCACTATGTTTTTAAACCTTCCTGCAGAGACAAGGTCTACTCAACCAAGCCTCCAAAGGTCACTGAGGTCTCAATAAATGTTAGGTCCATCCTGAGGGCCAGATCTGCCTTAGTTGTTTGTTGGGTTGTTTTCCTTTAGACTTCTATCATGCTTATTCAACTTCAAAGTCAGTTTACATTATGATGCTTTATTATGAACTATTTTATTCTCAGAGAAGAATGCCCTAAGCATTTCAGTCTTAGACATCTATATAAGATTGAGTTATATGTCTTACCTTAGGGACTAAAAATCCACTGATGTATTGCACAATGATTTGAGAATAGTCAAGGTCTTCTGTGGAACCCATCTTCCTTCTGGACTGAGACACAGACTTCCTGGCTCTCTTAATTTAAATAATCTTCTTTCTACCAGACACAGAGTACAGCATCTGATCCACATAATCTTATTGCTTCTGAGAAACACACTGGTTACAAAACGTGTTAGCTGAGTTATTTGGCTTTGATGTGTTCTTCTATCAGGTTCAGCTGTTTCTTCCATCATCAAGTATAAGGCTAAAGAAGCAGTGTGGATTAAAGCTTATATTGTCAGTTCATCAGTCAGCAGCACGCCGGTACCTCAGAAGCACTTGAAAGCTTGTAAGAAGCAAAACAGAATCAGTACAGAAAAATACCAAGAACCTGAACTCAGTGTGATGAACCTGAGTTCATAAACCAAAGCAGAATCTTACTTTAGGCTTGTTCAAAAGCATAGATTCTCCACTGAACTGGCTTTTGATGTGGATAGGCTTCACAAAAAGAAACAGAACATAGCAAGGGATAGAGTATAACATGGAGAAAACCTCTATTGATCTGGCGTGCAGCTTGGCCAGACAAGTGTGCAGAACAGCAGCTTGCAAAGCATGATCAGTACATTTTCCCTCATCTTTTCTCTATTTTACTAGGCTGGTTCATCCCCTACTCACCTTGATTCCTCAGTTTCCTGCCTTTGACCCTCTCTCTAAATACTCCAAGTTTCCCACAAGTCCCACAGTAATTACCACAAGCCCACGTTAACTTTCCATGATGTTTTCACTCTGATAAGCCCTTTGATCATTTTGTTTCCTACTTCCTTCTCAGCTAAAAATATTTGACTGAATTTCTTCATGGCTTTGTGGGCATCCTCCTGTGGTCCTCCACTAAGAGGACAGAGAGTTCTAATATTTGTCACAGTGCTTCTCATTGTCTGTTTGCTAGCTTTTGTACATAGAGTGGTTTATTACTGCTTTTGTCTCTTGCCTTTGTCTGTGAACCTGAAGAGCCCTTAATGTTCTGTCCCAAAACTCAGGTACAGTCACATTATGGATCTCTTAATATTCTTAATATTCACAGTATCCTACTATATAGACCTCAGAAATAGTACTTGTTTCCCAGCTTCTAATACTACAGGGTCTCCTGTGATACCAAAATACTAGGCCTAAACATATGAAAGTCAGAGCAAATTCCAAACTCTAGAAAAATGTACAACTCCTCATTTTCGACAACGTAGCCCAGAACCTGTGCAGCTTGCATTTAACAAGACACCATTTTTAATTTTTGCATGTTTTTAATAAGCATTGAGAGGTGAACAGTTTTCTCAAGATATGGCATCCTTACCATTCCCATCACATCCTGGAACTGCAATCTTCCTTTTGTACTATAAATGCTGAAGAAAGAAATCAGCAAAGTGTAACACAGGCACTGCTTCATTTATCACACAGAAGGTTTAGGGGTTGAAGACTGTATTCCATTTCAAAAAAGCATTACCTGTTTTAAAGGTACGAGATACAGCACAGGACAAAGACTTAATATGTATCTTTCTGACAGCATGAGTCTTAAGCCATTCTCAAGTCTCATACTTGAGATGTTGGAAAAAAAAAATAAGTTTTATATGCTTTAAGTCAGCCCCTGACAGCCTGATTGCACTAACACGTAACATAAAGACCTATTTCTTATTTTAAGGGATCTGTTTCACCCTGTAACAATGAAATTGCTTTAAGCAAGCCTGGACATGTATACTGCACCATTTCAGAAGCAGTACAGGGGGAGAACACCCAGTTCTGAAAAGGCTGCTCTACTGGCATCCTTTCAGAAGATATTGTGCTCAGGGAGTCTGTGTCTTGGACAGGCCGCATCCGCTCTTAGGGCCTGAGAAACTCATGTATTATTAAGGTAATCTGTAACCCATAAAATATTTGGGAAAGGTAAGCTGCATGTGGACCAAAAGCTGGAATGCATTGACTCTGAGCAGGAGATTTTTGTACATCCAGGAGTGAGTGCCCCCCATGGCAGTTGCCATGCTGCATGTCCAGGGTGGTCTCAGGCCTGCTGTGCCACAAATGTCCCTCAGCTGCAGCAGGGGCCCAGGCAGCTCCCACTTGGTGCCACCACCCACACAGCCTTGCCTTTAACAATGCAGCAACACATTCTTGTGAGAATAGCCTCTTTCTTGTAAGAAAATAAGAACTCAAAATGAGGTACTTTATTCCATGGACAGTGTCTCTATGACATACTGTGGGAGAATCCAACAGGGCTCCATCCAATGCTGGATGGAGCATAGACATAGGTGCTGGGCATCTGAAGCAATTATCAAATTTTACTTGCTATCTATATCCCTCTTCTTTCTTATTAAAACTGTTGTTTTATCAAGCTATTTGTTGCAGGCCTTCCTCACTGAGTTCCAGAGAGCACCTCTGCCTTCAGTGTAGAGCATTCTCCATAACTCTGAGAGAGCTTCATTCAAAATGTTGCTTCATTCAAAATGTTGCCCTACACTAAGCTAGTTTGCAATAAGGCTTTTTTGAAGGGCTAAAGCATTAGAAGGGAGAACTGTGGAGAATTTTTTGGGAAAAAACACACACTTATAGAAGCACAAACAGTTCAGCAGAACCTGTGGACCAGTCCCCAGTGCCTCAAAGGTTCTCTAGAGCAGGTCAGTGGAAGAAGGGAGAGCTGAACTTGGGAGCCAGCAGGGAGCCTGGAGTGTGGGTCCTACTGTCCCACAGTGGTTCTACAGCCACAGAGCCCATGGGACAATTTCTCACCCCACTGCCCTCCATTTGAGGTCTCCTTCGGAAAGATGTTTCTAGGAAGCATCCAGCCCCATGCCTGTGCCTGATCCTGCTGCAATGGGGCTATTGTCTTTCTAAGCAGGGGTTCTTACTCTGCACCTTCCCTGCTTTTTTTCTGTACATAACAGAATGACTTGACTGCATCACCTTCCTAACTGTTTTGCAATAAGAATCCCTGGGCTTCAACCAGTGACTAAGGTACAACACTTTTTCATAATTTAAATCAAAGTCTAGTGGAAATAAGAAATTAAGGTAATTTTTTCATGCAAAACTCCCCCAAGGTGCAGAGAGGGTTTCTCCTGGAACACTGAAAAGACCACAAGGAGACATAATTTGGTCCAGTTTTATTATATCAATATCTCAGGAATAAGAAAGCAGGCAAGAAAGCTCAGTACAGGGATTAGTTTTATTTTGCAAGAACTCAAGCACAAATTCAGCTCTGCTTTTGTCAGATTTAGTGTTAAAATCAGAGAGACCGATACAAGCTGAAGCAGATACACTACACATTTCTTTTGTGGATTTTTTCTGGTGTAACAGGTGCTGATTTCTTTCTTTCCTTCCCTGATCCAAAGGCAAGCCAAGCCAGGCTGCCAGACTTGCAATACATGCATGTTGGAGATCTGTTACTATTGAGTCTTCTGACAGTGTATCAGCTTACAAAAAAGTTGGCCGCCTTAACTAACAGCTAAGTTGATCATTGCCCCCTAAGAAGAGAATAGCACATTTCTCAACTTTTTCTGTCTTGTTACATACATAAAATACTACTCTTTCCTTCCTAAAACAGCATCATAGAGTTTTCCAGTCCTCTTGACTTGAATCATTCCAAAGCCAGCTGCCTCCAGGAGCTTGCTGTACTCTGCTGCTGTTCGCTCTCTCCCTTCTGTCTGCACCAACATATTCATCGAATACAGTTGGGTTTCTACAGGCCCACTTTTATCTTCATTTAGAAGAGATTCAACCAGCAGCACTCCACCACCTGGTGGAGTGAACAGAAAGAAAACACATCCTGAGCAGTGAAAAGTTCAGCTATTTTTGAGCTGTTACTAGGACAGATCTGAACCTTACATTCAGGAAGAAGCAGTCTCTACATTAAGTCATATTTCAGCATCACAGAAGACAATGAAAGAGCCAAAGCATCAGAGCATGTCCTTTTTCGGCAATGCTGGTACTGATTTCCCAGAGCTGAAGGGAGTGCTATGGCTGGGATGGAAATTGCCCATTCTCTGTAGCTGAAACTGACAGGACCTTACTGATTTTGCTCTATAGGCAGTGCTTTTGAAACTCTGAGGTTTCATGGTGATGCTTAATGGGATTTTTTACTATGATGTATACACCTATTGAAACAATATCCAAAATTGTCAATCCTTACACTTTATGCCTTGAAAGAGGAGTTCCTGCAGAGGAGACAAAAACTGGAAGCCAGACAAAGAGATCTTAGACCAGGTGCGGTTTGTCTCAGCTGCATGTGGCTGACTTAGGGAAAGCAGAGGACTAAACCAAGAAACTCCCTGCACTGAAACTCTGCCACCCAAACTGAGCATCAAGTGTGCTTCACATTGCTGATTGGTAAGAGTCTCTCTGCTCTTCAAGAGTTCACACCTACCAGGTTTGCAAGCTTTGTAGATTTTTGCCAGCAGTTGTTTGCATTTGTCATCATCCCAATCATGCAGTATCTTTGATAAAATATACAGTTCAGCTTCAGGTATTGAATCATTAAAGAAGTCTCCTGTAAAGCAAGAATACATACATTATACAAGACTGAGAGCAGAGTTATGCAAAGACTTTCAGTTCTGTTGAATTCCGGGCTTGCAATGTCCTTCAGATGTATCAGACAGCAACGGAGTTTCCAGGTAAAATCCTCTGTTGCACTGCATAAGGAATTTTGCTCTTGATCAGTCTCAAGAACATCTGAAACATTTAAAGGCAACAACTCATCCTGAAACAGGCTGATGCACAGGAAAGCATCTGAGTTTAGGTTTTCTCCAATGACAGAAATTCAAATTCATAAAGCACTAAGGAGATAGGTTCACATGGTTTCTGTCATGAGAAGGAAGGAAGGAGTATTGCCTTCTCTAAGAAAGTTTTCAAAGATCTTCAGTAGTCATGGAGTTACTTCATAAATCCATAGGTAAAAATATACATCTCTCACCTCCTAGCACTAGCTTTGTTGTGCCTTTTGTTTAGCACCTCATGTACTGCATTGAGATTTTTCTCAGCATTTTACTTTGTCATGTTTTCTCCCATTTTGTTGCATCTTTGTTTTTATAAACTCTCTTCTCTCCTCAAGGCTTCTTTTCTCTCTCTGAGCTTTGAGGAATATTAAGCACTTCTAGCACTTTGAAGACTTTTGTAAACATTAAAAATTAAATCTCCCTAAACATATTTTCCTCAGAGACGGTACAAAGACTATGCAGGATCAGTGGCCTGGGCAAGAGGAATAGGAGCTAGCTCACCCACTTCCATGATCTAAAATATCTAAGGACTTGGAGATCAATCAGTTGTGACAAGAGAAGGAAAAAGCCTTGTTCAGAGCAGGCCTGGCATCCCTAACATCTGCCAGGAGGTTTGCATGGGAGAAAAGGGGAGTGTTAGGAAAATTCATAACAAAGCATGGCAGATTTCAAANGCCTGTGACACTGTTCCCACAAAGGGGGCAGCTGGAGACCTCCAGTAAGACATCTCTGAGCAGAGCCAGGGTTCTGGAGCAACAGCTGTGACACCACCACTCCACTGTCCACACCTACCTTCATGGAAAGTGATCTGACGCTCCTCGGGGGAAACAAATTGTTCTCTGGCCACTTGTACAACTTTGGGCAGGTCATAAATTGTGACGGTAGAATTTGGATACAAAGAAACATACTCTTGGGCCAAAGCTCCTCCACCTCCTTTGGGAACAGTAAAAGAAGGTCAGTACTGACACAAACCCAACCTGTTCAGTGACAGCCCCGTGGAAGTATAGAGGCAATGGTGCATTCAGCCTCATGGAAGCTGGCAGTGTACATTTGCACCCCGTGTGCTGCTGAGAGGGAAGAGGAGGGGCAGGAGAAACCACTGTCTCCACATGTTCTACAGGAAGGTCCAGGGCCCACAGCACCCAGGCACGTGGGGTCAGCCCCAGCCCTCACTGCTCTTATATTCCCTCCTAGCCAGACCAGCTGTGGGTGCTGGAAGGTGAAAAATGAAAAAACAGAGTCACTAAACCAGGCACTGGGGAAGAAGTGAGGGAGGCCAGGGGCGAGCCTGCCTTGTCCCATGAATGCTGGCAGCACTCAGCAGTGCTGGGACAGAAGGACAGAAGGGTGCTGCAGCATAAGATGCTGTAGGCAGTACCTCAACAAGTGACTGAAGGGGAGGAAGGAAAGAGTCTAGCACTGGAAGAATGAATCAAGGAAGTCATGAAAAAAGGCTAAAGCTGCCACATCCACAAGGGAATGAGTGACTGCTTACATAAATCAGACTGGAGAGAAAAGTATTCAGCTTCCTAATGCTCTCCTCACTCTCAAAGTTATGGTTTAACCCAACCAAATCAGTAAAATGCTCCTTACATTGCTACGTCCTGCTTTCCATTGTTTTGCCCATCATATAACATAGGAGTCATTTTCTTCTACAGAGCTTATAAAAGACAGTTCAGAGGCCTGTTAAAGAAGATCTTCTGACACTCACCTCCCAGATCATAGATCTGTGTGAAAGGGGAAAGGTCAAATGCAGAAAGAACATCTCTGCCACATATACTCCATACTGAGTTCTGGCCAGCCATGAATTTTAGCATTTCTTCATCTGATCTAGCAATGCAAATAGAGACAGCACAGAGAAAGGGTTCCTTATCACATCCTCAGTGACTCTCATCATATAACTGCTGCTACAGGTTTTAGCTTAAATAAAAATCTCTGGTTTTATTGACACAGAATATCTCCTCTTTGCATATAAACCTACCGTGAATATTACTGTATCAGGAGGGTACAGCTATGAATTCATGCATTTAAATAAGGAATTAGTGAAAGGACTAGTAAATAAGGACTAGTGAAATCCAACAGTGTATTATGCTGCTCATTCTCAGAATTTCCAAGGGATTTTTTTCCTTCAACTACCATAGCCTCTGAGATCTGTCAGAGAACTGTGATGTTTTTCAGATTAGGAAAGGATATGCATCTGTTCAAAATATCAGACAGTGATATCAGACACTGTTCCAGTAATTGATATTGTTGAGAAATACAAACATTAAATGACACTGATGAAAGGAATTCTCACATCATTATATTTAATTGTCTTGAGCCATAGTTAAAACATTAGTTTTATCCACAATAAGAATAAAAAAAGTCTATAATTATTCTAATGATTACCTGTACATTGCTCCAAAAGGGTCTCTAGATGAAACACCAAAAGCCTTTTCATATTGGTTTCTTCCTTCTCTAAAATAGCAATTGAAAAAGCCTATGAGAGTGCTGATATGTTTCTCAACCTCTCACAAGAATGACTGGTTCATTTCAAGGTTGGGGTGGGATGACACTTGGAACAACCTGATCTAGTGAGTTGCATCCATGGTAGAAAGGTTGGAACTAGATGTTCTTTAGAGCCTCTTCCAACCCAAACCATTCTAGGATTCTGTGATTTATGGGAACACACCTGAGGTAAAGGTACAAGATTGATGCAATCACCACCATCACCTACACCATGTTTGGTCATCGGTTGCATGGACTGGAACAAGTGAGACTCCAGACCCATATTAAACTGCCCCTGTAAATCTTTGCAACAGAAGGATCCCTAGTCACCATTACTCATAATTTACTTTTGTTGATGCCAAGTCCAGTAAGAGCCACTGTAATGATAAAGTGCTTTACTGAAGGTGAAACAAAAAAAAAAATCTGTTTTCTAGATCATCTCTATAATGACAGGGAAAAGGAAAACAAGAACATACACAAATAGCAAATAAGGTGGGGAAAAAGCACACATATTGGCCATCTTAACAGCTGAATTATCTGTTGCTTTTAATTTCTGAAAACCAGCCAGCATCTTAACTGAGCTCTTCCCCAGAAACACAACACTCAGAACAGTGACACAGATGCTGCAAAGCACCACACAGCACTCAACACTCCTCCTTACCTCACAGCATCAGCCAGGTACTGCCAGCACAAGTAGACTGTTTTGGAATAATACATCATAATGTGATACTGAGACTTTGGACTTGATTTTGTAAGGTAGACATTGGAAATTTCTGTGTTTCTGTAGAGGGCTAAAGGTAAAATATATATATATTTACTAACATATATGATATAACACCTTGCCAAGTCTACTGTACAGCTTGGTGTTTGTCACCAGAAGATGTCTGTTCAGCCAAAGATACAACCATGTTACTTTTACAACCAAATCCTTCCACTGCAATGAGCAGTGGGTGAGGGCTGCTGAAATCTGTGTTGTCCCATTCCATCTAGGTAAACATTATCTCCTTATGCTTAACTCCAGCACCAAACATTTCTTTCAAGGAGAGCAAAAAATGCCTTATAAGTGTTATCATTTACATATAGGCTTCTGCTCTCAGAGAATGCCTTCAGTGTGCTCTATTTAAATGAGAAGTCTTTGCAGACAAGTCTTTTTTTCTGATCAACAAGGTCAGCAGGTGAGGGGGAAAGTCCCCAAAACAGCAGGCAAGTCACTCCCTCAGTTCGCTAGGGCAGGACCTTCTGCAGACAGAAGAATGCCTAAAGGACTCCCAGAAATCTTCCCCACTGCCTCCAATGGATCTGCAGTGGCATCACCCACTCATGGGACTGGCATATCAAAGGAATATAAAAGATATATCCTGCTCTCTCCAAACTCATTGGGCAACAACTATAATCCCTAAACCAGAGTATGCCAACACAAGGCAGAGAAGGGAACTCTAGCTAGTTCTGACCAGCTGTCTGACGGCCAGAGATCTTTTCTGTCCAAGTGGATTCCATGTTTGTGACATAAGGAAAAACTTACATAACCTCTCAGGTCTGATCAACATCCCAACAAAATAGTTCACATAATGGTAAAAACCCTAAAGTTTTTAAACCCTAGTAATAAAACCTTATGTTTTAAATCATGCTGTTACTATCCACCCTGGCATTTTAAGTTTAAAATCCTGCCCATACCCCAAAGATTTCTTGAGACAGTCTCCACAGAGATCCTAAATATCTTCTCCACCGTCACATGAGGCTCTTGCACAAAGATGTTTAGGGATGTAGAGCTCTGCACCTGTGTTTCACTTTATACCTGTGATCATGCTGACATTTGCCTCTTCTCTTTCAGCTGAAGAGTGAATCCCAGGAGTGATTCTCTCCTTCTTCCAGCTACATTAACTAACTTAACATTTGGCATCACCTTTCCCCATACATCTTACCTCACTTTCAAAACCATCAGTGGTTTAAGTCTTTCAACTTATTCCCATACCTCTGCCTTTATTACCTCCTTCTTGTGTCACCTCTACTGCCAAGAGCTTCAACCCCACACAGGCATCCAGCAGTCTTTTCATCCCCATGGTGCTGGCACCCAGATGTGCAGCAATGGCATCTGAAGACAGAGGCTTTCCTGACTCCAGAAGAAGATCAAAGACCCCCAACTCACAGGCAGTGAACATAACCTGGGGGTAGGGAAAGATGGGACTGAGGGATTAGGTGAAAGCACAAAGCTGGCTGCATTTCACAAGCTGCTTAATTAGGAAAAATATAAATTTAATAAGATTTATTTCAGATAAACTTGTATTTCATATAAACAAGTCCAATTATTAAATTGTACTTTATCTGAGCACTGACATAACACACTATCCACGTAATGCACTCATTGGTCTTTTTTTTTTTTTTCCTTTTCCAGTGAAGCCAGCCAATGCTTTTTGGCTTCCAAAAGTCCACATTTAGAGATGAGATTTTGTGTGTAAATGTTCCTGTCTCTTCCTTAGTTTAGGAACACATCCTCACAATCTCCTGGAAAGAACAAAGGCAAGACTGGGTGGTGGTGCTTGTTCTCTGTTTATGTTTCTGTTCTTTAACTAAGCATCTAACACATGCTTTGGTGAACCCTGGAGACTGTCTCATGGCTTGCAGTAGGGAGAATATTCCATTCTATGGATCTTGTTTTCAGGACTGATGTGAAAGAGTACAGTGATCTTCCAGAAGCAGAGAAGCAGGGAGTTTCCTCTCATCCAGAAGAACTGCTTCATTCAACCCAATAAAATTGCCCAGTCTTTCCATGGAGTTGTGTAACTTCTCCAGCAACATCTGTCAACCTTCAGACAGACATAGCTAACCATACATGAAAAAAAACAAAAAAACCCCTCTTTCTTTAGCTATACACAGTCAATTTTACAAGTATTAGCCTATTACTCTGGTCACATAAACACTCCTGAAACAAAGACATCAATTTAATTGACTGCCTGTATCTACAATGATTTGAGCTACAGTAATTCCTGTACAATGAAGCTCCTTTTACCCTGAGTAAAAACATGGCTTAACCACAGTTGAAACTTTTTCCCAAAAACATAGTACTAACAGTGTTAATTGGGCACTTCTTTTTTTTCCACAGTGATTTTTCATTATCTATTTTTCCTCTCTTTATTGTCAGCTCTGCCTTACAGGAGCTTAAGGTGTAGTGGTATTTGCACAACCCAAAGACCATTCCTTCTGTTACCATGTTGGCCAGAGGTACAGCAAGGGACAATAGGAAAGTGAAGTAGTAAATGAGGAAAAAATCATCCACTGCACTGGATATTGTAATTTTATGCCCAGGTGCTTAGGGAAATAACATCAGCAAACAATAAGAAGAGTGGAATTACTAGTTTTTCGCTTGTGCCTTAAAAATATGTTTGGAAAAACAGTCATTATACCATTGCTTTCACTTCTTCCAAAGATTTACATTCAAGACCTGAAAAGAAATCCCTGAATATTTCTGTCTGCATACTCTTTCTAAGAGTTATATTTCTTACCTTTGAGATTAAAAATCCATTGCTGTATTGCACAATGATTTGAGGATAGTCAAGGTCTTCTTTGGAACCCATCTTCCTTCTGGACTGAGACACAGATTTTCCGGCTCTCTTAATTTAAATAAGAGATTCTCTTCCCCAGACACAAAGCACACCAGCTGATCCACATAATCTTATTGCTTCTGAGAAACACACTGGTTACAAAATGTGTTAGCTGAGTTACTTGGCTTTGATGGGTCTTTCTACCTGGATCAGCTGTTTCTTTGGATCTTCCATCATCAAGTATAAGGCTAAAGAAGCAGTGCGGATTAAAGCTTATCAGTTGTCATTTCATCAGTCAGCAGCATGCTGGTACCTCAGAAGCACTTGAAAGCTTGTGACAAGCAAAACAGGAATCAGTACGGAAGAATACCAAGAACCTGAACTCAGTGCAATGCACCAGCATTCAGAAACCAAAGCAAAATCTCACTTGGGACTTGAAATTTGCTGTGGGTACAGTCCAGGGGACCCTGGGCTGGTAGTAGGGTAGACCCCATCTGTAAGTGCAGAAGCAACAAGTCCAAAGGGAAACGGTAAGAATCTGTTGCTGTTTTCTCACTGTAACTTGTTTGCCCTGATGATGATCACTCAGGTAAAGCCTACGAGGAATTAAATCTGCATTTGCTACTTTTCTGTATTTTGCAGGTCCTCCCACCCACCCTGATACCTGTTTGAAAGGAATACCTGTTTGATAGCAGCACCTCAGCAGGGGTGCCCTACTTGTGCTTTGCCATGTTTTTACAGAGAGGGCATGCTGACTCATGACAATACATTTTACATTTACCAGCTAGCTACTAGAGTCTTCCTCCCTTTCTCTGCAAAACTAATCATGGGCAGCAGAAGGCCCTTGGGAAGACACAATGAAATGACTGCAAAGTGCAAGATGGGGCATGGATTTCAACTTTACACAGGACATACCTCATAGGTTTTCATTAGAAAATTAAACTCTGGATTACTTTCCTGAAATCCTGCTGCCCCACTGTTCATTTCTCTCTGTCTGACATATTGCCCATCTCATCTTGGGGTAGAGGTGGCAACACTCAGGTGAGGAAAGATCCTTTTCATCGAGGAAAAGACTCCAATTTTATATCCCACATTAAGTGATCCTTCAGGAAGCAATGTTAAATTAATCCTTATTTAGGTAATACACTGAATACAAACCAGCATTTTTTCAGTGGAAGCTTTCCCCATGCTTCAGATTCTACTGTATAATTGAATCTGTACTTTCCATTCAGATCCCTACATTTTAGCCAGAAATGTTCTATCTCTTTTAGCCTGTAGTGAAATAGCAACTTTCTTTGAGAGTTAGCTGTTAAAGTTAGCTAAGCTGGTGTAGCAGTTTTCAGCCTTTTCTCCCTCTGTGTGCAAACTCAGAAACAGTACCCGTTCTCAGGTTCTAACACCACGGTTCCCTGTGTTAACAGAGTACAAGGTACTTGAACATTACAAGAAATACAGCAAACACCAAGTTGCAGAAACATGTAGAACTTCTCCTCCTGGCAAACACAGCCTATAAACATAGTGCTATTGTTTTGTTAGTGCACCAGATTCAATGTTCAGTACAGATTAGACATTAATATTCTCTATTTAGTATGTGCAGGCTGGACACCCCAGCACCAGCAAACCTCTGACAGAGTGACTGTCAATCTGTGCAGCTTGCATTTAACAAGACATTGAAGGTTTTGAATACACAGCTACATTCATAATGGAAACCTTCCCCTGCTATCTTCAGCTCAAGGAGAGCACATGAGCTCAGTTACTATTTATGAACTTCTGTCTGCATATGCAATAAGCTGTGAGTAGAGTTCATTTATTTGGACAAACCTAGATCTGCTCTTGGTGAACACTACAGCTTTTCCAGTTCCTTGGTTCCATTTCAAAGACAGCTCTGTAGAAGGAGAAAGTTTAAGAAAGCCTCACTAAGTCTCTACCTCCATGGGTAACCAAGTCAGCTTATTTTCCTCCATACCATTCCCTCTCATCCAATGAAAACAGAGAACTAATTTGTACATAAACACACATCACCAGCCAAAGACAACTATTGTTAGCCAAAAAGATTAGAAAGTTGTATGAAAATAAAAAATATTTCTATCTGCTAAAGGCCAATTCTACCTGCTACTAAGAAACTGGTGCGAT
Organism: Cyanoderma ruficeps; assembly: GCA_008694505.1. NCBI lineage: Eukaryota > Metazoa > Chordata > Aves > Passeriformes > Timaliidae > Cyanoderma > Cyanoderma ruficeps. Next base: position 17,391,464 of record VZDJ01007754.1, read on the forward strand.
TTCATGCAAGCTTAAAGATTTCCCACTTCTGGGAACATAACAGCTATTCAGCGCCAGGCCATAAATGCACTTCACTTGAGGCAAAGTTCTATGGTACATGAGCCTCCACTAATAAAATGACCACATAGTTGATTAAACACACTTGAAGTTCTTTTTCAATTATGACTAATCTGTCTGTTGAGGATACCAGTTATAATCATCTAATACGATTACTTCTAGTAGTAAGATGTAGGGGATAAGGCTTGCAGATAACCCACACCAGATTGAAAAAAGCGACATGAAGTATGTAGCCGTTTCCAAGTAAATTGTTAGTGAGGCTTAAAGCTTAAGCTCCTTTTAAGTGAGAAATGCATTCATGAAGATGAAATTGCAATGGCTTGCTTTCTCTGAAAACCCTATCAGGGTTTCTCTCATAGGGCTTAGACCACTTGCAGGCTAAAGCCCTTATTTTACCACCACAGTTCTATTTCAGTGAAGCATTTTTCTTCACCTAAATGACTCACTACAGTCAAATGCTACACAAAAAACAATTAAGTCATTTTTGCGTAACATTTGAAAGTAAGAAATTATCTATGAACAAAGGAGATTTAGTAAAATGAATGCGTCTGCCAGTGAGAAATGGCGGATGACACTATCTTCTCACACGAAACCTTCTTTATAAGCAAAAACTACAAACCCCAAGGATGTGAATACGATGAGTTTCAGTAATGCCAGTAGGGAAACAACTGTGCCTTGCTCTCATGACTAAGTCCCTAAGTATACCCAGCTTATAACAGGTGCCTTGGAAGGTAACAGTTTGTGGCCTTTTTTCTAACAATCCTAAAAAACCAAGATACTCAGTATCATACTTTTTCTTTGAAATAGAATATTAAGTTTAAAATGCCCCTTTTCTTCTTTGTAGCTTCCAATTATTCTCATATTTTATAATAGATGCATTTTCCTAGTAATATGACTATTATTTAGATCACTTTTGACACGAATCAATTTTAGTTTTTTTCCTGCTTTCATCACATATACTAATGGCAAACACTTGGAGTGGGCAGGACAACCTGTATATCCAGCTCATTTTCTAAGCAAACCCTCCCTTCTCTTTAGATTCACTTACAGTAAAAACCCTGAGAACATCTTTCAAAGTACATCTCAGGCAATCCAGAGTTCTTCTTGGTTTAACATGTGGACTGCAAATAATCACTCAACAAATAATTCAACTAAATAGCCATTGAGATTTCTATCAGAAGGAACTCCCAGCAGATAAGAGTCATAGTCTTCTTGAGGATAGCCAGCGACACCAGCTAGAAGTGGTAGACGCAGAAACTTGAGAGAGAGAGAGAGAGAGAGAGANAAACAAGCTGGATAGCAGCTGAGGCAGGCTCTGATTTCAGAAATTACTTGTGTTCTGTCAAACATCACAAAGGAAAATTGTGGATATACAACTGCCTTAAACAGGCCACTTTAGAGGCTTGGCTTTGCTGGAGATGGCAGGAACACTTTCCTGCCCAGGGGAGGTGGTGAATAAATTCCTCATTTTGTCTTGCTTGCAAATGCAGCCTTGGCTCTACCTTTATATTGTGTTTATCTCAATCCATGAGTTTTCTCTTTTACCCTCACAATTCTCTACCCCATCCTACCAGGGGTGTGCAAACAGCTGCATGGAGCCGAGTTGCCAGCTGCTATAAATCACAGCAGTAAGCCATGTGCAATGAACAGAAAAGATTTTTCCAGGCCTTCGCTTTTACAGGGAAGGTAGAAAGTACCAGACACCATCAGACAGTTCCTCAGAGCATTGATGAACATTGTGTCCAGGATCATATGCAGAATTGCAGGGAAAATCTAATCCAAAGGTGATCATTCTTGTTCAGACACTTTGCTGGCAGTGTCTGGGAGTGACATCCTTTATATTATCCTACAAATAGTCCAATATCATGGACAGCACACCTGAACATCCCATGCAGAGCAGGTAGAGCTCACCTGGCAGGTGCCACAGTGTACATGCAGTTAGATTAGTTATCAATTAGAGAGCAACCCCAATCAACCTTAGCCCTTCAAAAATTTCATGGCATATGCTATGGCAAAGCATTAGCCTGAGCTAACTATGAATAATTTTTTTAAACAGGCTGCAGGAGATTCAGGAGGTGTGGCATGTGAGGGAGAACCAGACCAAATTCATTTTCTGTGCTGCCACGAAAGAAAGGATGGTGGTGCACATCACTTCAAACAAGCCTCAAGAGCCCAGTATTAGATTAATTTAAGACACTTGATTCATTCTGTGCACCCAGTTCTGAAGAATCAATGGCAACTAGACTGCTGCTTTATACAAACACTAGAGACAACTGCAAATTTACTGCAAAGCAGCAAGATACTTTCCGCAAATAATATGTTTATTAGACTTGGGAAAGGCCAGTTCAACAGAATGCAATGTAAACTTACTGAAATGGGTGTTGTCTCCAGAATAACCAAACCTCAAAAGCAAGATACCAGATCAAGACAAAGGCAATACATTATAAACATAAATTTGATCTGTACAGTAATACAAGAAATCAGTGGCCAATTTTCCCCATATATTTATAAATTAAGGTATTTGCCAAACGAATTGGTTTAATTGCTGTCTTATAGAGAATGTAACATCTCTAGCTCTACCATCAAGCATGAGCAGCCACAATAGTCTGTTACATGATCCTATATGAGAACTACCCTAAAGCTGGCATTGGTGCAAAATTCAGGAAGTCCTGGTCACCAATCGACTCTCACTAGTTTGTCTTTATAGCTTTGTGGCAGATAGAATCTTGCATTTTGGGAGCGACTGCAAAAATTCCCTTTTTCTTAAACACACACCTAATTATGCCTATGTCTTTATTTTAGGACACTGAATAGATTACAAAGGCAGAGCCAATTAAAAACAGGATTTGGATATGATTACAGCTTTGGTCATCATTTTTACAAATATCAATTACTACTGGCAATTTGACTCACACACTATCAAAATTCCTTTACCACAGCCGGCAGTAATCAGATGGAAAATACCACAATAATCATATTGAAGGGCTTTGGCCTTGCTGTTGTAGGAAAGCTGTCGTTGAACTAAGCTACTTCCTGAGCCACCTAGTGCAGGCTGAGGCCAGGAGATGAAAACTGCAGGTCAAAAGGCTGGTACATGCAGAGGCTTATCAGCCCTCAGGACAGATAAAAGAGGAGACATTCCTCAAGGACAAGAACAGGACTATGCAGCAACACTGTGCATAGCAACAGGAACTTAGTTTTTTTACCCCTTTGAGACTCCTGTTCTTCTTCGCTTCACAAGGGCTGCAGAAAAACCACTCCTGGTTGCCACTGCCAACAGCTGTGATGAGACAGCAGCACATGCACCAGCTCCTGCCCAAAAAAGGGAGCTCAAGAGCTTTGGCCCACAAACTTCCTACCCTCTTCAGCTCAGACCTTGCTGCAAGAAGTCTGTGAATAGCAGGGTTCACATCCTCCAACAGGAAGAGGTCACACACTCCCTAGTATCACTGGATGATCGGTACACTTCAAAACCCTACACATCCTCAAGAGCAAAGTGGGGACCCACTTAATCCTATCCTTCTGGCAAGGACACAAAGGAGACATTGTGGTGACAGATGTGAAAGCTCTCTTGGAGCCAAGTGCAACGGAGGTTCATTCTCACAAATGAGAGAACTCTCCTCCTGCCTCATCATGTGAGTTAAGAATGATCAAGAATGACAGCAGAACATTGGACTAAACACTGGTCATTTCTTGGGACTCGGTGCATGAAATAGGGCTCAGAGGTCTCTTTCTGTGCACCTTTTCTAGGCTTTCCAGCAGGCATGAACACCGGGCTGTAGCATGAAGTTGACCAATCAATGGTTTAATAGGATTTACACCCTTTATTTATACCACACCAATTACGCTCACTGGGGAAATTTTTCTACTAGTGAAGGAAAAAAATTTACCAGTTAAGAGTGAACCTGAGCTTTCCCCCAGCAACAAAGCCTGATTTTAAACTAAGCTTAAACTGACAGGTATGGCTGCCTAACACAGGGAAAGAAACTGGGTGAGTTCTTGGCTTTGCAAGGGAAGAACTTCAGATTTTGGAATCAGGACAGAGAAGCAACAATCCCCTCCTTGACCAGATGGCAACGCTGTAACTGACATGCCCTAGGATACAGTGGACCCTCCCTGCTGACAGGGTACACTGAAACCCGTGTTCAACTTGCCATGGATCACAACCCCCAGGTCCCTTTCTGCAGGGCTGCTCTCCAGTGTCTGGTTCCCAGCCTGTGTGCACACCCAGAGCAGCCCCATCCCATGTGCAGAATCCAGCAAAACTTGTCTATGCCTCTCGGCCTTTAAGGAGCACAACAGCTCCTCATAATTTAGTGTAGTCAATGTCTTACCTTTTCTGTCCACAGCTAGTAACTACAAAGATTTCAGCAGCATGGTCTAGTAAGAAACATGGATACTGAAAGTAAAGCAGACAAACTCAGTCAGCCAAGGATCCAGCTGAGCTGAAGCACTAGTGTGCTTCTCCGACACTCCAGGAAATGGATGCACTTTGATTTCATGCATCAGTGTGAGGAAAATAGCATCTGAAGGCTGTAGTTAAAGTGCACACATCCGGCTGAATTAAGAGCTGACATAGCTGCAACATAACAGGAACATCAAGAAGAGAAGCTGAACTTCATTATTCAAATGTGGTGAGTGATGCTTTCAACAAACAGGTTCTTAACACAACACTTCTGCAGATTTTAATATACTGACACATGAAAACAGCAACTTCAGTTCACTGGAAACAGATTTCTTTTTAATTTTGCCATAAAAATGCAAAATAAATTCTTTCACTGTAACATTATAGCTTTTAATATTCCTGAGCTGCATTTTAAAAGCAAAAGTATTCTTAAATGGATTTAACAAGAGACACTGCAGCCTTACTTTTCAACAACACAAGTAAAAATAATTTAGCAAGAAGGCCCCTTTTTCAAGACAATGTTCAGCTCTTCACGTACCTGAAAAAACGTTTCAAGTAGCCCTATACCACCTGAAATAATTACAAAGCCAAATATGTCAACAAAATATCAGAACAACTTTCAACCATTTTACCACTGCTTGTTACTTCCTACACCAGGTGTGCCTCTCTTACATGGAAGTATTATACAAAGGTATTACATGCCAGAATACTTTGGACCACAAAGCTTGGCATCACACAGACATATGAAGGAATCAAAGCAGTTTAAAGGGTATCCTGCGTAACGTTATAGTCAGTTTTAAGAAAAAATATGGAAGTTTTGCTATCCACCTCAATCAATAAAAACTCTACCTTGTTAAACATGATTCCATTGAATGCACCAGCAAACACTTTAAATCAAATCTGTATGCAATAGCTTGTCACCTCTGAAGTTCCTATAACTGGCACTCATGTATTTCTTAAGCCAAATTAGGTGATAAAAACTAAATACACTAAAATTAAGGTTTAGAAAACTGAAACTGAAGAAAACAGGTTGGCTTTTAGCACTTCAGAACTTGAACACAAGCACAGGTGATTATACCTACACTGTGGTAGAAACCTAGAAAGAGACAACAAAGGAGGTTCAAAAAAAATCAGGCATCTCTTCTTGATTTCAGGGACTAGATGCAAGCTAAGAACTGGTTGAAACCATTGTTTTCTACAGCAGTCACACCAATGAGGTCTGGCGTCCAATTTTGTGACCCTTTTGTCCTACCACAGCCTTCCAAAGGAGCCAAGGCCTCCACTATCCACTCCAAATACTCCTTTGATTCAGTGATCACCTCCGGTGCCTTCGCCTCCGGCTGACACTTCTGCGACTGCGACTCCTTTCCCTCCTGTCCCGCCTGCGTTCCCGACTGCGCGTCCTCCTGTAACGGGAACGTCTGGGGCTCGTGCTCCTTCGCCGAGGGCTGCGGCTCCGCCGGGGGCTGTAACTTCTGCTGGAGTGTCTGTGATACCTCCTGTCCCTCCTGTGCCTCTCATCCCGGGAACTCACATCTCTTCTGTGCCTGCTGCTCTCCCGCCTATCCTTACTCTCATCGCTGTTTACGCTGCTACATGAATGGCTCTTTCTTCTCCTTGGCTCTGTTCCACGTTTGTCCTGCTCACAGCGCGAGTCCTTCTTGCAAGTGTTCTGGTCGTAGCTAGAGAGGCTCTTCTGGTCCTGGTTATTGGCAGGAACACACGAAAGTACCCCCGAATCTCTTTTGTCAGAACACCTCTCGGAGTCTGTAGTATGAAGATTCTGTCCTTCTTTGACATGAGCTTTGTCATGAATGTTGCCATTTAAGTACTTGCATTGGGTGTTTACACTTTGAGGGGATGCTACTTCTATTTGAGAACCAGGAGCCAGTCTGCCTGTAACAGCCTGTCCTGAGGTAGAGGTGATGCAGCTGGATGACACAGTGTGGGGAACAGCACTAGTGCTTTTCAGCACCTCGGTCTGAGATGCTTCAGTTTCTTCTTTGTTTTGGTTAATCGCATCCATTTTCTTGCTCAGAAGATTGTTCAGTAATTTCTCCCTCAGTTCCTTTTCTTTTCTCTGCAACCCCAGTGCTCTCTCTTTTTCTTCTTCCACACGTTTAAGCTCAGCCTCCTGGAGCCTTCGCCTCTCCTCTAGCTGCTGGAGACAAATCTTTTCTTCATTCTGTTCTTGCTCCAAAAGCTTTACTGCCTGAAAGACAGTCAAAGGGAAGAGTAAACAAAAAACACCTGCTCATGCTTCCAAGTCACAACATAACACAAAGGCAGCAATATGGCAAGGAAATAAAACCTAACCAACAGAACTTAATCATCCCACAATAAAATGGTGTTTCCTTTTTAAAGGGAAAAAAAAACCAATCAACCAACAAAATCCACTAATCCAAAACTGCTGTAAGTAGAAACATTATTTGTCCACAATTCTTGAGAGGAACTTTTGTTTTCATGGCTCCTCAATATAATGAAAGTAACAACATGTGGAAGCTGCAGTATTGAAATACATTTATCAAAGTCAAAACTCTAAAGTTTCAGTCAAATTTAAAATTTAAAAATTTGGCCAAATTGAAAATGTTTTAAATTTTATTGAGAACTTCTTTTAGACAATTGCCACCTGTGATTCATAGATGACTTTACAATGAGTCCATAAAAACAGCAAGCAATTAAATGGACTAATATTGACTAATATGAAACTGATTGTCATTTTGTCAACCACTTTAAAACCTCATGATACTGCAAAAAGTTCAAATTTTTTTCTATTCTCACCTAGTCAAGTGGCTTAGTGTAGACCTCAGAATTCTCTAAATGAAAGAAACACACTCTGTTTCATCAGACAACCTTTCTATTCCACAGCCACAAAGTTAAAAAGCCTGCAGAAGGCATTTCTCCTTTCTTCTAACATGTAACTGAGCTGTACATAGCACTGTGAGTTCAAAAACACTCCTGAAGTGCAGGAAAGAAAAAAAACCTGTGCTTTTCCACACAGCTTTTCATTTCTACAGAAAATATTTCACATAGAATACACCCTAATATGGTTTTATCCAAGTCTTAAGCTTCAGTGTTTCAGTGGGAAAAAAAACCAAAACAAATACTGTTAGACAGACAGAATCTAACATTTGAAACCTTTGCAGACAGTACTTTTCCTACAGAAGAAACATTCTGCACATTTCAGACACTGACTGATGAAAGTTCAATCTCTGAAACTGCAAAGAACAGTGAATAGAATTGCTGTGAGGCAGACGGGAAACAGCAGCCAAACTGAAATTAGAAAAGGAGTCTTGCATCTTATCCCCTGTGGTTAGCTCGCTTCATCATGCTCACACGTTCTTTTACTGGACTTAAACTAACAATTAATTTACAGCTAAAAAAATGCTATTCAGGACTATAGGTTTAAGTTCACTTTCCATTAACCTACAAGTGCGTGTCTTACCAAGAGAGAAATACTGTTTCATTGCACTTTTCTGAAATTTTGGTTTAAGGAATAGCAGCTGCAGAGGTAGTAAACCTGATGTTTAATGAACAGTGCTTCCCACCTTCTCTCAAGCCAATAAAGGGCTTTGCTCTGTTGGGTTTTTCATCAGCTTCTGAAATAAATATTGAAGTTACCTTTGCTCTGCTTAGCAGTTCTGCAATTAACCTAATGGACTGGAGATTTCTCTGAGCTAACAGCAGCTTCCTTTCTTCTAGCTTTATCTTCTCTTGAAGTTTTCTCTGTTCTTCAGCTTGAAGCTTTTCGAGTTGCTTTTTGTTCCGTCGAACTTCACGATCTTTCTGTTTCTGTTCTCTCTTGCGCAACTTCTCTTCTCTTTTTCTCTCTCTCTCATATTCTTCAAGCTCTCTCTGTTTCCTAAAAAGAGATAAATATTTTGCCTTATCTAGGCAAAGTACAATTTCAAACTCCTACTGTATGTACATTTTATACTTCAAGTCAATTTGTTTCTAAATAAGTCACACGGATGAAGAACAAAAGTAGAAAACTGAACATTTTAACACTTACTTGTGACAGCAAACAGTCATATTCTGTCTATTTTTAACAAGTTGGAATTCAAAGGAAAAATATAGCTACACCAAAGAATTGTTTTTGAATACTTTGACCAGAGACAGTAACAATGCATGAGGCAGCTGGGCAGAGAATTATCACAGCAAAAAGAAAAATGCCAAACCGATGAATGTGTGCAGTGGTGGGTTTTACTTCTGTGATTAAGACAACGTGGTAAGTTCTGCTAAAGGCCAAGGGTCTCTGAATCTAGGTGTCTAATGGCAAGATTTTCAGGAAATTGAGTATTTTGCAGGTTTAATATTTTAAACTGAACAAAAGTATAAGTGGTAAACTAAATAACCACACTCGGCTTTAAGTGCTTCATTTTAGCTACAGGAAACTTGTGTTTAGTTATTTTTAATCTGTGGATGCCGATATGAAGGAGCAGTTTTGTTATGCCTGATTGTTAAAGCTGTAACTGAACAATGAGCAATAAATACCTTTCTTCTTCTTTTTGCTTTTCCTCAGCTTCTTTCTCTTTACGTTTTTGCTCTTCTCTCTGCTTTTCAAGCTCTTGAAGCTTTTGCCTTTCAAGCTGACGCTTCTTAATTGATGCATCACTGAGGTGTTTTGTTGAGTCAAAAGAAACCTTTACATGACACAATTGAAAACAGTTTTAAAGAAAACAGAAAAAAAATCAAAAATTACAACCTGACAATTTTAATTTAGACTTGGAGTAAGTACAATCAGATGTGTAAAACCTTTTTCAAAACAAAGGGAATCTCTATGTGCCCAGAGAAAGCACCACCTATTGTAATCAGGTAATTAGGTACTAAATGTGTGCACACATGTAGCAAAATCAGATACCACTTCATTTTCTGTGTGTCACAACCCAAAAATAAACCCCAGTGTGGCTGAGGCTCTGTCTGTCCAATGTTTTCAATGTCTCAAAATGGGCACATACAGAACTCTTAATTAATGCATGCTGCTAGGGACTGTACAGCACTACGTGGAAATATGTTTAAATAAAGGCCTTCCTTTCTGTCTGAAAAGGTGATCCCTAAATTCAGCAGAACACATAGTTCTACAGCATTCTGCACCTGGGTCAAGCCTCCCCACCAGTTCTAAAACCAAGATTCCCAAATTGAGGTATGCTGGGCAGAGGATCCCAAGTCATGGGAACAGAAAGAAAAGAAAGACACACACATCTGAAAAATGAGAGTTCAGAGGCGCTCAGCTTCCAGGATACATGAACACACCTTGGTCACATCCAGCTGTGTGCTGGAACAGGATACCACCAGACACCACAGCCCTGGTGTACTAATCCTCAATTCTTAGTGCAGGCAGGCAGGGATCTATAACCCATTTCTACACACCGATGGTCATGAACCATGGGGCAGAGAGCAAGGAGCACATCCTCTGCTGTTTAATCTACTCAGGCCTTACACAAAATAATGTTTCACTAACAGACTGAGAGGACAAAGAGGTACAAACAGACAAGGTGTGGTGATCTTGTATGACAGAGAGCTGCTGACCTGACAGGGAAGCTGCCAGGAAGGTGCGACTCTTCTTGCACAGACAAACTAAATTTGGGAACCCTGATCCCCTGCACGTAAATGACAGTTTGAATTTCACCAGGTCAAGGCACAGTAACTATTCCACAACTGACGAACTTTGATAACAAGATAAAACATTACAGTATTTTCCTCACACTGACTAAACTGCAATTTGAATAAATAACTGCATGTTCCCACATTGTACAAAGGAATATTCAAGGGTGTTTTTTTTTCTGAAATACACTCCCTGGTTTGATGAATGACTACTGAGCATATCAAAATACATCCACAAACATCTCACTCAACCGATATGTAAATGCACAGACCACCTCCAAACAGAGTAAGTTTTCTTGAGGCCGTGCTTTCAGAGACACAGAGACATCTGAACAGACTGCCTTGTTCCTTCCTGTCATAGCTGCAGTTTCTAAGACAATGAGGTTACAGAAAAGTGCTTCTGGAAAACTCTGCATGTAAATATAATGAAATAAGCATAGGGATTTCACAGGAAGCTGTGCTACAAATGAAAATTATGATTTAAATTTTTGTGGGGTCTTCCTGTATATGAGGTACACTAATGATTAATTGTGTATTTCCCACACCAGACAGGCCACATGCTACTAAACCTTTTAGTTCTGACCATTGACTGCTAGACCTAGCTACCAATGCAGGGACCAAATACAGAGACTGAGAAATTCTCGCCCAAAATATCTCTGTAGTGAACACATGAAAGAATAGTGCGCTTTACAGTCAATCTTCTGGTGAAATTTGCCTGAACTTGTTCAGAATTGCAATTTTAAGTGAAATCAGGATTTATAAATGTATCATTTTCTAAAGCAATTTAGAAAATCGTGTTCATAAATTTGATCCTTCCATCAGCGCTTCTCATTTCTAGAACTGTCTTGTTAAGGAAAAAAGCAAAACCCCACTCACTTTAGTCATGTAGTCTAATAACACATTTTTCTACCAACAGTTTCCCTTAAAAATTGCATTATGTCTGTCCCATAAAGCTACACTACTGCTGTCAACGTCACCTGTTGTCATCACTATGGTATACAGATGACTGTTTCAGGCACTACGGAAGTAACATTTAGTTGTACTCAGTCTTTCACGTGGGCTCCCACACAAAAGGCTGCAGTCTCTCACCTTGATATTGCAAGCCACTGCTTTGCCATCATCGCCCTTGTACATCAGCTTCATCCCTCGCAGGGCGTTCATGGCCTCGATGAACCCCGCGTACTCCCGGTACTGAACGTACGCCTCAAAGTTCAGATGGCCTCCAAAGCTGAAAGTGTGGAAATTCCTGCCAGTCATTTCTTCTCTGTAAGGGTCCAGCATGGGGATGTCCACATTACGGATTTCTCCGAATTTCTGGAAAACTTTGATAAGGACTTCTTCACTTGGCTTTTCCGAGCCAGTCTCCTTGGCTGCAAACCACTTACAAGGCAAACCTTCCAAGTGAATAGTATCCGGCCTTTCCCCAGGCAAGGTTTCGTTCATGTCTTTTGCATCACGGAAAAACGAGTCCCAGTCATGTCTGGTGGGAAAGTCAATCTTGTATTCCGCAGCACGCACTTTTAAAATGTCAGAGAAGCCGCTCAGCTTTATTGTTTTGCCATCAAGGCACGCCAGAAAAGATTTAACCAAACTTTTGTTCTCGACCTCGCCTTCAAACCGAATGAAATCCATTGTGCTTTTAGAAATCCGCAGAGTGGAAAACTGATGAGTTTGCACCATACCCTTCAGTCTTTCCATCACTTCCCAGTTCGAAATGGATTTTCCCGGTTGCTTCAGCTGAGGAAGTGCCACACTGATGGTCATTTTTGTAATGGGTTTAAGGTACAACCCACAGGGAGCACAGAGCTCTACAGCTTCTGATGTATCATGAACTATTGTTGCAGCAGCCATAACAAAGAAAAGGCATAGGATAAAAAAATAAAAGATGCAAGTTTAAGTTGCAGGCCAACAGTAGTCATATAAAATAGCCCTTATCCATAAATAATTAATTCTTTGGTGAATTAACCATTCCCAAGTTAAAACGATGTCTCTTAACACAAGAGTGCATTAGATAATTACAACCGAGTAGTACAAACATCTTAAATTACTTTAAAACCACTAGAGCCTCTAAGTAATTAAATCTCTGTAAGGCCTCTGAATAGAAAACAAGAAGCTGATGACAGTCTTAGGAATACATGAAGTTGGTATGTGATTGCTCAGAAAGCAGCTACCCTTTCTCAGGAGGGAAGGGACTGGCGGCGCGATGTCACACCGCTCCCAAATCTACTTAACAACCAGTGAACCCCAGCAGGCTGGCGCCGAGGCGGGTCTCACGCTCTCCGGAAGACCTGGAAGGTGTCTGCAACGAGAGAAAAGCGCTCCTTTTATTCAAAAGCCCGAAGCCCCACCACCCCTCCCTGCCGGCAGCGCCGAGCAGCCTCTGCAGGACAGGGCTGGGTAGCAGCGCGAATCACAGCCCAGCCAGCGGCCACCGCCGGCAGCTGCCCCCGGCGGGCGGAGCCCGGGCGGCGGGGGGACACCCCGGGAAGACGCCAGCGGGGAAGGCGCCCCTCGCCGATGACAGGTTCACCAGCCACAGATGCACCCGCGCCGCCGGCTGCTGCGCGTCCCCCGGCAGGCAGAGCCCGGCTGCGCGTCCCTCGCTCCCGCTCCCGGCCGGGACCACCGCGCCCGCCTCACCCGCAGCTGCCGGGACGCACCACCCCGCGTGCGCCGGCGCCGCTTCCGCTTCCGCGTGGCGCGAGGCCTCGGCCTGCCGGAGCGCCTCGCTGCGGCGGGAGGGCGACGCCTGGCGGCGGGGCGGGACTCACGGCTCAGGGCATTCCGCTCTCCAGGGAAACGCGGCCGGCGCTCCCGCCGTCCCCAGAGACGATCCGTGTGCTGGGCTGAGCGTGCACCCGGCGTCCGGACAGCTGGGGCTCACTGCATGGCAGTGTTTCTTCCCCCTTGCACTGAATCAGTTCGGTGGGAAAAGAACCGCCGGGTCATCGAGTCCAACCCATGACCGAACACCACCCTGACAATAGACTACGGCACTGAGCGCCATGTCCAGCCTTTCCTTAAACACCTCCTGGGACCGTGACTGCACCGCCTCCCTGGGCAGCCCATTCCAATATCTAATCACCCCGTCTGTGAAGAAATTCCTCCTAATACCCAACCCAATCTTCCCCTGGCACAGCTTGAGGCCATTTCCTTTTGTCCTGTCTCTGGTTGCCTGGGAGAACAGGCTGATTCCCACCTGGGTACATCCTCCTTTCAGGTGGCTCTAGAGAGTGATAAGGTCACCCCTGAGCCTCCTCTTCTCCAGGCTGAACAACCCCATCTCCCTCAGCTGCACCTTATGGGACATGCACTCCACAGGACCTGTGTTTGCTCTGCCAGCCCAGGACACGAGGGCACAGCCATCGTCACCCTTCCCCTGGAAGGCAGAGCAGGGGTGACTGTGATCACCTGCCCCATCTCCACTATTTTGAAACAGGCACCAGGTCTAGCCTTAGATAGAATTCCACCATTTGAGAAATTGTGACTGCAGAAACCTCCAGCAACAGGGTGGGTGCAAATAATGGCTTTGAGGCACCATTGATCTCAGCACAGGAGGTCACCATCAATCCAGCAGCTGCAACAAAACCGCAGCTGTTGTGCAGAGGTCTATTTCACACCTCAGACACTGGTAACTGCTGGTCCTACTCTGTCTCTGTTATATTTAAGTAGTAGTATAAACACAGAATAAGGAACTACTGCTACCATACAACATTTGAAACAGTGTGTGCTTTGTAGTCTGAGTGCCCCTGCATCATATGTCACACCTTCTACAAACTTGCCCTTGGAAGCACACAAAGCTAAGCCACATATATTCCAGGGAGTTTCTGTGGCAGTGCAGGGAGACCCTGCATATGGCAATGATTTTGAATCCTGTGCATAATGATAGCCCCACTGCTCAAGACTGTGCCAGAAATCAATATGCTGTATTTTAAACTTAGAGACTAGTGCAATGTTCTGAAAAGTTACGAAATACCAGCATCGAGGTTACTCCTGACAGGGCATCAGCCACAACTTTTAAAGCTATCACAGACTATTTTTCTGATATACTCAAAAGAACCGTTACAACATTGTATTTAAATGGGCAAGACGAAGTATTGACACACCTTTTAAAAGATGTAGTCAAGCATCAATACTGCAGTATAGAAAGGGTAAACTGTCTCTGCTGAAATGCAGTCCTTTTTGTTGGGCAGATGTGTTATTCTCATTTTTATTTTTTCAGTGAGATACTTAAATGAGTAAATGAAATGTCTACCTTTGATATTCAGAGTCTGAAGTGAAGGTCGGTAAAGCAAGGATATGACACCAACAAGGCAGAAGGATGAACCAGCAAAGTTAACCTTAATAAGGGACAGTATCTGAGTGCAACTGTGCATGTAAATCTGTATTTTACTGTAACACATTGATTTTCCCCAGCTCTGTCAAACACGTTGTCTTGTCGACCTCACCAACCACCTGTTATGTCTAAAAGCTTCTACCTTTTTTCTGACTCAACTGAGAGTTTAATGGAAGATGTCACTGCTACCTATTAACTCTCTTCTGTACCTTCAGTAGTTAAAACACCAAATCCCACAGAAGTTCACTAGAGGGAGCGCTTGTTACTTACATATAAGAGAACAATTCATAAACACAATTAAAATGGGCTATAAACAGCAGATACTAGGTTTTGTATTCATTCCAGAATACAGATCATTCTCCCTTTCTTGGAAGAGGACATAATCCTCCCAACTACACACGGTCCTATCTGTGTACTACTTCTGCTCTTCCTGAAATGCACCTTTTTCTTGACCTTAGTGGTCATTTGCAAAAGCATGCAAGATGTTACGTGGGTGTTCACAGAAAATAAAACAACAACCCAGTATGATTCCATTTCCTTTCCTTCCATCTTCCTTCCTCTCCAAAACACACCAAAGAAGAAGAAAACCCTTTTTTAGTTTAAAACTTAGCTGTATCTCTTGGAGAATGATTTATCTCCTGTGTTCATCTAAATCTTTGCTACTACTCTAGAAATGCTCCTGGTACATATGTTTTTAAAAACAGAGTATGTAGCACCCTGTGGTTCCTTTGGATATGATTTTGGTTTTCTGTTGTCACTGATCAGGGGATATCTCTTTATTCTCTCCAACAGAGGGAAAACTGAATGATTCGCCGTGTACTTGAACAGTTTATGAATGGAAATTGCAAGTGGAGGTAGGAGCCAGAAGAATCCCTCAGATGAAAAGATTGCATTACTGTTGAAGATACATTACAATGTTGGTTTTAGGCTCTAAATAGCTTCTCCCCACAAAGCCAAATTAATCCCTGAAGTGGGTAAGAACAGAGGAATGAACCTGAAATATATCGGTTTATTTCCCATGGTAAGAAACAGCTCCACAAATAATTCCATTTCCTTTCATTAGCTCTGCTCATCCTTGTTTGGATTGTTCTGTGTGTCAGTGAAGTTTGTGGATGTGACAGATCACCTGCCTTGGAAACAACACGGAACATTAGAAGTAATACATATGCCGATGTAGGGCAACTTCAATTAACTAGAATTAATAATCACTTCCTGGGCCTGGTTCTCTACAGGTCTAACTATTGCATTCTGCTTAAAGCAATGGAATAAGACAATATAAAGATCTAATTTCCCTTTCTCTAACACAGCCCTCTGGCAGAGAATTAGCCTTGAAGTGCTGTGTAGGATGCAAAACAGATAATTTTGTACTAATTTGTCTCTGTGCCTGTGTCCACTGCCATCTATCTCACACTCAACAAAAATGGCAACATTTTTGCTTTTTGCTTTCACTGAGGCAGAATTGGCATCTGTTGTTCATATTGGCTCATGAACTGTCTGGTCAACCTATAGTGTGCTGTAGCCTATAAAACGTAAAAATTAGATTTAATTGCCAAGACACATTGTACTGTACTTGCTAGTGTGGTGTGTTTTTTAAAAGTTTTAGTACTGTGCTGTCAAATGCATTGCTAGTTATTTCAGTTCTTGTACATGGATCCATGAAACGTTTTCACATAATGACAGATTTCAACAACTATCACTTAAAAGAAAGCAAAATGTAAAAGACTTAGATTTTTTTTGCTACTTTTTTCCCATTGTCTATTTAGGGGAAAATACTTTAATTGGATTCAAATTAACACTTGAAAATTTAGTATTTCCTCCATAGTGTTGCATGTTACAGATTGATACCAATCATGAAAGCCTCTTGTGCTTTTATGTACACTTTTTAAATCAAAAAATTTTCTTAGCAATTTATGGAGTGAAAGGCAAGAGTTGTTGGCTTCTCTGAAGAAAAGAAGAGCAGCAGATTAATAACACTAACCTTCCTCAGCAGGATATTTGTCTTGATGGGTTCCACAAGATTCATTTCAAGTGCAACTGTTGACACCATAAAGAGTTTGTTGGAGTTTTTTAAAGAGGTAAAACTGTATTATTAAAATTGAAGAATTACAGTTCTGAAGAAGACTAGATCTTTTAAGCAGACTAGATTCCCTCTGTAGGTTCAGCATGCACTGCCCACTAAAAGTTTCACCTAATCCAGAAAGACCAGAGAACTTTGGTAGATCTGGCATAAGAATAAATGACTGGCATCAATTCCATGTTTCAGCAGCAATGTCTGTAGCCTAGCCTTGCTTCCCAACACACTCGTCAGGGATGTCAGGGGAATCAGTGGCAGAATGCTCTGCTGGGTTTGCACTCTTTTTGCTCCTGGCAACCTTCTCTCATTTCCCAGGGCCTGATTGTGAAATCTGAACAGCTAAACAAAGGAAGAATGACCAAGCCAGGTCACATTTGATTTGCACATAGCACTGCTCTTTTCATACAGACAGGTACTGTCAATATGTTCCAGAATGTGCTGCCAGGGCTCTTTAATTCCATCTTAAAAAAATGTCTTCTTGTTATTTTTATTACCAGATATTGAGATTATACTAAAATGCTGATGAGACAGTTGAAATAATCATTAGGCAACCCAAACGAATGACAAAGTTTTATCAGATTTTGTTTCTGGCCTATTTTATATATATGTACATACTTCTATATCCATCACTGCACATCAATCTATTTATACAAATATTCATACATACATATATATGTATATATATAAACTGATTTTCTCTTAAGGTTATTCTGCATATCACAGAGACACTTGAGTTTGTGTAGGGAAATTCCTCAGGTGTCTGATGATTCTGTGATACAGAATGACAAGTTACCCCAAGATTAATGTGTAGATATTCTTCTCCCTTCCCTCCCCAGGTATATCAGCAGGTAAGGAGACAACTCAGATATGAAAAAAGACTCGGTAGTCAGAACGAAATTCTGAAAGTCATGTAGGTGCTACATATTGGCTAATATTGGGCAGCAAACAATTTCGAGCCAGAGACTGAAAGCTCACAAAAAGATTAGGTGATTGAACTTGCCACAAATGAGCAGATATTCAGGTACTATTGCCTGTTGTGTCATCTGGAAGCAGCAGAAAATGTATAAGTAAGGAGACATAAGGCTGGTTTAGTGACATCAGCTTAAGGTGTAGTGCAGTTTGTTTTGAACTGCACCACAGGAAAGTCTGACCCATATCTGTGTCGAATTTACTTATTCTATCCATGCTTAGACACTCACATAAATCCTAGGAGTTTCCAGTATTCTGGCTGCAAGACCCACAACATCACTGGAGGTGAGCTATTTTTCCTAACAGTGCAACGACTGGATGGAATAAGCATTTTTTCATTATTTCTATTTAACCTGCACTTCTCTATTCTGTTGAAGATATTATAGGCATGATGGGAATAGAAGACAGAGGGAGAAGGGAGGTTGCCATGTATTTCATATCTTTGGGCAGTAGTTATCTCTAATATGATGGCAATCCTGTTTCAAGGATAAAGTGAAAGTTTTATGCAAGTGGGGAGAGAATAAAAAGTTTTTATCAAGTAATTTTAAGTATAGAAGAAGTAATTAATTTTAAATTAACAGTGTATTTTTGGCTACTTACACTAAAGTTTAATGGTTATCTTACTTGTAATTTGATATGAAATAACCATATGCAGCAAGCTTTGCACTAAAGGAAGAGAAAAAACATTTAGGTTAGTGCAAGGAGACTTAATTATGAGTCATAGGGTATGGTTCAGAAAGGGAAATGTTTCTGTGTTTCTATGATGTGTTTAAATATTTTACATATATATGGCACAATGGCCACAATATTGTATAGTGTGGATTATGGTATTGTAAGAGAACTTAAATTCTATGACAGCGGTTATCTACAACTTTATCACCCTCTTCTACAGAGCTGGGCTATTCCAGTTTTCTTTACAAATGTGAACATTGTTCCTGTGATTTCAATCAGTTTTTCAGGGACCATAACTCTTTTTAAACAAGTTCTTCTCATCAGAAGATTGCAGGGAAGTATAGTTTTAGGCAAATGTTTGCAGTTGCCCTGACTCTTAGCTCAGCTCTCCTTTTTTCTCTCAGCTTTCATTCACTGGCATTCTGGCATGTTCTTACTAAAATAGTGAGTTTAGTGAAATGGTACATCAGTTGGAGAATAAAGCAGCACCCTAGTAAGGATAAACCCTCAAGGCCTGCCAAAACCAAGATCATGACAGCTGATAGTGGCTATACAGTATGCAGAAAAAGCAATTTGATTGTTGAACTGTTTGTCCAACAGACTGAAACTGAATTTTTTTCATTGTCAAAACTTCTCTATAAAGACTTTCTAGCTAAGGTAATTAAGCATAGTGGTGGTTAAATTTTAGGTCTAAAGCTATTGCTTCCTGCAGGCACACCTGCATGGAGTCAAACATGTTAGGTGAGGTTTTAAAAAGTCAATTGGGAGAAGAGAAACTACTCAAGAGTGAAGTCAGTTACAGATTTGAGATCTTCATTTCAGCTCTGTGCAGGAGATGAGTGCTGAATCTCTCTCCCAAGGATCAAACAGTTGGTTTTCTTGCTAAGATCCTTTCAGTGGGAAGATCACAGGACCTTCATGATTCATTGGCTTCTTCAAGTGAGGTAGGAAGCCTAAACTCATTTCCCAATTCAGCCCAGAAGGAAACAAGCCCACAACCAAAATTTTCAGGGCACATTTTTTATTATATAGTCAGAATAAGATGTTCTTAACACAGAAGCCACTATTCACTGTTACAAACCTGAGGTCTTGAAATTCTAGCAAATTCTACTTTTCAATCCAGGCTCTGAGAACCAGAAATGTGGTAGGGTTTATTAAATGATGAGTTTAAAAGATACAGGAAAATTGGGTTAGCACTTCCACTGCCCAGTGTGCAAAATCTGTTGTGATGTCTGTTGTACAGCCAGCAGTTACCTCAGGGCATGAATCTAGTGAGGGATGTTCTAAAACCTGCGTGATGATGAGGTCTAAGTCTGTGTGATGTTACTTGTTAAAAGTACTTGGGGAAATTTCCATTTGTTTATAGTGTTTTTGAATTCTTTTCACATTGGCTTAAATTCTTCCAGGTATTTTATTTCAGGTGTCCTGCTGGGCTCAAGGATGTCAAAAATAACCACATCTGCTGATCTGTCAGAGAAGCACTTCCTATGAGCCCTTCCCCACACAAAAGACCAATACCAGTTAGCTAGCTCCAGCCTGGCTGACGTAATTGATTTTGTCTGTGGTCTGTAGCCCCATGCCTTCTCGTTCTCCAGCCAGAATCAGGCAGAAGTCACTGCCTCAGGTTAAGATGTTATCATCTACACCAACGTGTTTGGCATCTCTGCTGGAGCTTAAATACCACAAGGAGAAGAAGGAAAAGTTAGTATTTGTTTACACCTCTGCTGCCTTCATGCACAGCTCAACTTGTTTAACTGTGGGAGCTGGAGCACATGCCACACTTTAGTCTGCTGCAGCCAACACCTGTGTGTGCACTGAAATATGTCTTGAGCAACTGAGGTCAATGCTTCTGCATGTGGCTTTGGGTTTTATGCTGCTGCCAGATTCAAAATCACATCAATTAAGTTAGGCACTAAAGTAGATCTGAGAAACAGCAGAAGGACAAAACTTACATTGTTCTTTCTCCATCTCCCTCTCACCACTTCTCTGTGCAGAAAGTTGGCTGCAAATTTTGATGTTTCACCAAAGCAAGGAAAATTTCTTGTAAAGAGCAGTAGAAATCAGGTTTTTATAAAGACTTCTGTACACAGAGCATGTTGCTCTCTTTATTGACCTTCATCTATAATCCAAAAATCTCAAAGGTTCAAGCAGTGTGCTCCAGGGTAACTAGGCTCTCACAGCAACAGGTGAAAAGAGCTCTGACTTATGTATCTGACTTATGATAAAACAAGAGTCATAGAATCAAAGAATATCCTGAGTTGGAAGGGACCCACAGGGAGTCCAACTTCTCCACAAGCCAAAGGCTTCCTGAAGTCTGGCAGGCTGGTGCTGTGACTGCTTCCCTGGTGCCTCACTGAAGAGTAATGAAATACAGGCAAAACAAAAAGAATGCATAGACAACTATAGCATTTATAGCATTATCTACATTTAGCTTATGTAGATAATGGCCAAGAAGTTAGAAAAATATTAATATTCAGAACTGAAATTTTACTTTGGAGGTCAATAACAGGAGAGCAGTGCAATAGAGGAAAAATGGAATGTAACTTAAAATGAGTGGCTAAACCTCAAGAGGGATGAGGAGTGCTAGGCATGGGTGCTGTAGCATAGACTCTAGCCCAATGAAAGACAGAGGGACATATCTGCAAGTAAAACATTACTAAGTATTACTCATTCAGAACTGCATTAATTATGGGAAAATATTATTAGCACAACTATTTTTACCAGGTACTTCTAATTTTTATCAAGAGTAATACGCGTAAAACTAGCAATGAGCTTTTGACTCTATATTAAGAACTCTGAATATGTACTGGTTTTAATCATCAGGCTTTCTGACTTCTGCTTCTTGGAAAGCCCCAGCTTACTTCTGAATCTTTTCACCTCTAATACTTTCAGGTTCTTGTATTTCTTGTTTGTGTGAACAAAGCCAGGCTGGACATATGGAATTTTTTTTTTCATTTTTACTAATTTTATGAAAGCTGCTATGTATATTACTACTCCAAGCTATTTTGCTTCTATCTTCTACTGCTTAGTATATGATGTTTCCTTAGAGGAGCTCATGTTAAATGATTGATCTGCTAAGGAACAAATGAATACCTGAGGTAATAATTTCTTTCAACATCCCAGCTAGACCTCAAAGAGGATGGCCTTTTCCCAGTCTCAGACATTTGCAGCAGTCAAGAAGGATTCTTACCTGATCTGTTTAGCATGGGGCACTACTACCAGTGCAGAGAAGTTCATTAGTTTAATAAAGTAGGAAAACAACTGCAAATGCTATCATTAGGAAGAAATGATTTCTTTAGCATAGAAATTGATTTTACAGGAACAACAGAGGTCTAAGGATCCTGTATTCATTGCTGGCATTACTTAATGTGATGTCTTTGTTAGTTATCTCTAAAACAGGGTGTCTGTACCCCAAGGAGTGAGAAAGACAATTCAGAGGAGGGCAGGAAAGATATGTTTTTTGTACTATTAACAAATAAAATAAAAATATGAGTTTTTAAAGTAGTGTTTCTTTCATCTTTATGTCATCCTGTGCAATTCCTATTTCTTGTAGGTTTTATAATGTACATAATATATTATTACAGTAGTATATCTATATAATTTATAAATAAACATACATATATTGAGAGGTTGTGCTTAATTTTTGTTTTTACTTGGGTTGCAGGATCAAAGAAGTTTGGACACCTGTGTTATATTGGAAGCATCCTGCACTGGACATTTGTCTGATCAGCTGAAGAGCATGACCCTTGGTACAGATTAGGACTCCTCATGTGGCACTATTGAAACAGGTTCCCTGTTTTTTTCCACTATGGAAAAATAATCTTATGAGTGAGTAACAGAGACAGATCAGGCTGCTAATACAGAGACAAGATATTGCTTCCCTCTTACTCATCTCCTTCTTGGATAGTACTTAATATTTTAAGAAATTCTTTGCAGTTTTCCTTTCTTTAAAGGGAAGGTACATATACATTGGAATTTCAGTGTTGCAAACCATAAGTCAATTCTGGAAAAATGCCTCTGATGGTGACTCCAGCATTTGTGATGCAAGGTGAATGAAACATCCATAGAGTGCTCCACGAGTAACAAAACAGGTTTTTGAACTGGAATATTTTAGCAAATATTCTAAAATAGCTTTGTCAATGATTAAAAGAAAATAAGAAGTAATTGTAATAGTATAACAGACGTTTGTATTGGCATGAGCAGAAGGGCATTCAGTAAGAAGAGACTGAAGAAATTCAATGCATGCTAAAGAATCAGGTAAGACAATAATTTATTTATTTAGACTTTATAAAGTCATTAGGAGCAAAATTCAGTACACCATTTGACTGATAGGAATATCTGATTTGTGGTAGTATTTGATCAGTATCTGTAGTTTGAAAAGATTGAGTTTGTCTAGACTGGACAAGAAGAATGTTTGGAGGGTTTAGGTAGGAAGGATCTCATTATCTCTGTTCAGGGTGACTTAAACAGGAGTTCCAGGCTTCAGAGAGAGTAAAGAGTCATATCTGGAAGATTTTTTTTTTATTTTTTTCTCATGTAAAGGTGGCATTTGAACAAATTACTTGAAAAATTTATATTCCCCATCATTCTGTCTAATAAAATGTTTATCTAACATTTAATGTCAGAAATTGAACTGATTTCTGATAGGGAAAGGATGTGAAGAAATAAGACCCCATCCAACCCAATTTGTTTTGTGAAACTGTGAAACTATGGTTGCTATTTCTTAATATTGTTTTGAGTTACACAAGGCTAAATCTGCGTTTTGGTCTACCTTTGCTCTGTCTGTCGGTGAAACAAATTCCAGAAGGGTAAATCCCTGCACTCCCAAAAATATCTTACCCAAAGTCCCATGGATTGTAAGTGATGTGTTTTTATTTTTCTATATTGATTGTGTAATTATGTAAAGCTGTACTGTAACAGGCCACATTTTCTTGAAAATGTCTGTATGGAATTTAGGCTTGACCACAGTTAAATAAAGTTGTGAAAAAATCCCTGTTTAAGGCAATAGCTCTTTTTTGAAAACAGGATTTCATTGTTATATCTACTAATCTAGTTAATTTATTTAGCTAACTATGTATTTTGCTCTTTCTCAGTTGTGTAATTCCACTTCTGTTTCATGATGCCAAGTGCTTTACATGCATAAATCCATCTCAGGAAAAGGCTGAAGTTTTCAGAACTGCTTTTGTAATTTAAGAGCCCAAGTCAGATTTTGCCTTCTGAAGTCACTTAGACTTCATAAAGAAATATTTCACTCAGTGTCTCTTTTGAAAGACCTGCTAGTGTAAAACGTGAGCAAGGTGCCCACAACAGCAGAAGTGAGTAGGATGAGGACTATATGACAACAAAACCCAAAACTCAGAGAGCTTCTCAGTTTATTCTGCTTGTTCTTCAGGAGTTTGCTGCAGGGAGAGGGGCTGTTCTTCTCCTCTTGCATGCATATGAATTCAACAAACTGCTGAGGGGGAAAGTCGAATTGGGGTGATGAGAACAAGGGAAGATAGCTGAGATGTGGATGCTGGAGGGAGATGACCTGTACTGGTGTTGACACACCATGGTCAGCTGGTTAATATGGGGAGAAAATTGGTTTTTCTGTGAAAAGCCTTCCCTGTCCTGGAAAGACATATGTGACTTTAAACATTGCGAAGGCATTATTGGATTAATATTCACTGCATGCAGAGCTTATGAATACTCAGGTTAACAATCAGAGCTTCTCAAGGATTTCAGATAAAGAAATAAATTATAACTGGGCAAGGTTCTTTATGAAGAGAAAGGCTAGTACAGCAGTGTTTTTTTTGGCAGCTGTTTTTCTTGTGAAAGAATTAATGTGAAAAAATCTGGTTTCTGTCTTCACTCCGCTGTTTTCCTCACAGGACAGTTATTTGACAGTAAACCCTAGAGAGCCAGTAAAAAAGTCCAATGGTTTTCACTGGTTTTTATATTACTTTTTTTAGAAGCATGTTATGTAAGAAAATTGATACCTTCTGTAAAAACTCCCATTAAAGGACTAAAGCAGAGCCTGGAGTCTTATAGATTTTGCCTTCCACTTCTGTTTGATATGATCCCAGAGCCTGTGAGTTCACATCATAGCCTATACCAATACTTCTCTGGTGAAAGGGTGAATCCTAATGAGAAATGTCCAAAATACTTCCTTTTCTGTTCAGCTGTGCCCTTTTGACCATGTGCTTGTATCTTCATGCACACACTGAGTAGCTGTATTCTGGGGTTTTTCTCCCTCAGTTTTGTGCCCTGATTTTTATTTAGGAAATTACTGGAATTTGTAAATCTAGATATGTTCACAAATGACAGTAGCTAAAACATGAGCAAAGGAGCATCCTTTCTGCCTCCACTGTTCCATAAGGATGGAACAGCCTCTATGGGGTGGGCTGCTTCACAGGAACAAGCCAGGAGCCAGGAGTGGCCAGAGTGGCCATGAGGTTGGCAGGGCCATGCCCTCCTGTGGCAGGTCAATCCATCAGCACCCAGCAAGGGAGCAGGGATAAGACAGGGATGGTGATCACAGCCAGCCCAGAGCCCTGCAACCCTCTGGCAAGGCCCCAGTGATGGGGCAGGCACAAGGCCCAGTGGGGGCAGTAGGGGATGGCCAGCAGGTACAGGCTGGGCACAGACTGTGGTGTAGCTCCAGAGAGAACCACGGCTGAAGATCTGGGCATGAATGCAGTTCCCAAGAAAATGGGAGCTGTAAAGCTACCCCAGTGATGCTCCTGGCCCTTTCTGCCCTGACTCTATCCCAGCAGTGTGAACCTAGCCAGGCTGCAGAACCAGGGGCAGCATCCCCAGCCTGGGAGAATGGGGGCTCAGCAGAAAAGCTGGACTGAATTTTTCTTGGATCATTGAGAAATGCTGTTGTATTACCTTGAGAGTTTTCTTGGAAGCATACTGCATTATCAACAAAGCCTCTGAGTCCCAAACAGGGCTTTCTGGGTCCTCGAGCATGGGGCCAACAATGTGAAAAAGCTTTAGGGTCCAGCAGAGGCCAATGTGGCCATGGCCTGAGGAGCCTGTACTGGGGGTGAAGGCTTCAGGATGTTTGTGCAGAAGGCAAGGGTAAAATCCTTGAGGATTTGAGACTTTCACAAGTGCCAAGCTCCTAGAGGAAGGGCACTACCCAAGGTGTGTTTCCTTAGAGGAAACATAGTTTCTTGGAATCTTTGACCTCTGAGAAATGAAGAGAAAAGGGAATATCATTGTGTGTATAGTTTTGTTCTGACTCAGACCAAACCCAAATTTTAAGAGCTCCTGAACTTCCCAGAAACCTCAGAACCCTTTCTGATCACCTCTGGAAGAAAGCTTGCTCTGCCATTCACCATTTTATTCTTTAGAACAGAAAGAATTGATTTCTGCACAAGTCCTTTTAAGGAAGCATGTTGTTCTCTTGTGGTTGTAATTGAACTTTACAGCGCAGAATATATATACTAAAAAAAGAGACTTTCACAGTAGAGAAAAGAGAGGACTCTAAAGCTGTAATGAGGGAGAAAAAATTGGAGCAGGTAAAAGCCTTGAATGCTGAGATCACACTTATTTACATTTACTTCATACAGCCACAAAGGTAATGACGTTTTTTTGGTAGTATACCTTACAGGAAGAGAAGAAAGCAGACAGTGTTAAAATCTCTCTCTTCAGACAGTGGTTAGACCATAACAGAAATGTAAGTTGATAATAATGTGGCTTATTTATATTTCAATACAAAGTTTCAATGTGCTACCTGATACTTCAGTGTGAAAAAATATTGCTGTGGATATAACAGTCATGAACATGCACAGGAGCTTCATAGCACTTGTTTTAGATGTTAAAGTCTCTTTCCAGGCAGTGATGTAGCTCATGTTACATTCAGGTAAAAGATCTAATACGAATAATGCAAGGCTTTTCAGTTTCTCATCAGAGAAGCTTTTTGATTTTTTATATATTTATCCCTACCTCACCATTCACAGGCAAGTTTAGGAATGTTATTTGGATGAAATCTTTTTTGGAGAAGCAGCTGCATTGCCAAAACCGCACCAATATAAAAGCCTTAATGGATTCCAGGAACTGGTGTGTTCCTCCTAAGTGGCTTTTACTTCAGGCAGTTTGCCACAGGGATGGGATTCCAGCCTCAGCTGGGTACAACAGAGTAAAAATTATCATCTTGTTCCTGGTGATACCCTACAGGGAGGAAACAGAACTTTGTTGACAGTGTAAGTGTGGTTTTATTTATGGATTGAGATTGTGGCCATGCCATAACATGAAAGCCAATAGATTTGACCTTTTATGCCCTCATGTTCATATGTAAAGTGGAAACTACCTTTTCTGTGTACCTGGTAGGAAATAAGTCCTGCCTTAAATACATTGCTTGAGTGTTAAGCTTGTTAAATTGTGATGTGCCCTTGCTTTGAACAGCTTGAAATTGGTTCTGTGCCCATGAAACTGCTCAGAGATAAAAATGGCTTGGTGTTTTTACCTGTTGGCTGTTAAATTGCCTTGGTAGAAAATCAAAGTCCTGGCTGCAATTTAGAGACAAGTCATGAGCTAGCCATAGAGGTCAATGACCGCATTGCTAAGACACAAGGATGGGAAAAGGGAATAAATGAATAATTCACAATCCAGGACTTCTGTTTTTCCTGCATTCTTGTATAGGTGATACAAAGTCCATTTTTCAAAATCTGTTTGTGAAACACCTGAAAAAATGCTCATAGTCCTTACCAATACAGAATGCACAGCAAAAGGAACTACAAATGCTATTTTTTGCCTTGTGTTATATTTATGAGTTTAAAGTTCAGCATAAAATCTGTATAAAGCCATGGCACTGACATGAAAAGGCTTAAAGCACCTGGCCTGAGTCAGAATAAAAAAGTCCCTTTCTTCAGAGGTGTCTCAGGTGTTTTATTACTGTTAGTTTGACAGTAATATGGGAATGAGCTTTCAGTCACAACCCTCCACTTGGGGCTCAGAAACCTGACAATTCAGTCATACAACAAAGCCATGGCATTAAATGTTCTTCCTGCCCTGCTTTGGCACCAATTCCCAGAAAGTGAACATCAGGGGTTTTCAGCAGGTACCACTGCCTCAGCCTCAGGAATCCAAAACTGAGTCAGCAGCACCTTTTGCTATGACCCTGCTCAACCCAAGGCAGATCCCCGACACGCTGAGATGAGGGCCTTGCCTCTCTGTCCTTCAGTCTCAGGCATCTTCATCCAAGAATCTCCTCTGACGTGAAGCCAGGCCAGCTGCACTGAGCCCTGGGCCTGGTAGTGAGTGTCCCAGGAGTTCTGAGGTAGGTGCAAAGGTTTTGCTTTCAGTATCTGAACACTCTTGTCACTCCTCAGCTGAGTATTTAGGGTCCTACTTCAAAATGGCTTTAGCATGTTATGTTCATGCTTTGTATGAGTGCTGATCCCTTGCAGCATTTGTGAATTGGACTGGCTCCCTTTGAAGTTGTTCTGTGGACAGTACTGAACTTTGAGAACTGTATTGTGGGCCATTGCTTTTTGGACTTTAACATTTTTCAAAAATTTTTTTAAAGCTTTGTAAATTATACTTCAGGGCTGTCTGGGTGAAACTGTCAGGACTCGTCAGTTTTTTCCTCACTTCCTCTCATCTGCATCAAATCTCCAACCAACCCAAAGAATCCCCCTAAAGTGAGGTGCATTGAGAATCCCTTCTCAACTTTTGCCTGTACTTCACTATGTATCTCCTGCCTTCAAAATTACCAGATTTTCCCACAGCTTGTGGCTCCTCTATGCCCTGGGGATCAGCTGTCTCCAGAAAGGGATGACAGACACCTGGGAGGAATGAGTCAAATGGAAAGGAAGTCAAATGCTTGGTATAGATGAGTAAACAGTCCTATTGGGGAGTTCAGGAAGGAGATGGAAGGCCAAGGATTGAAGATATCGTTTTTGGTTTCTGAAAATATTGTGAAGATGGGGGGAGGGGGAAGAGGGGAAGGGCATGCTAGTAAAAATAATCGTGAGTACAAGTGGAAGAAAGAGAGAGAGTATTACTGGATGTCAGAGCTCACCTCCTACTCTGGGAATACAGACATACATATTTTTATCCCAAGCTGTATTCTGTCAGTCTTGATATTTGCTGACCAAAACCCAAAACTTTTCCATTATATCCTGCTCATGGCTGATAAGCCCAAGCTTTTCAACTCTGAATCATCAACTGAAACTTTTATCTCAGGACTTGATACATGCTCATATATTCAGGGAAAAGGGGAAAGAAAGAACATGGAGATAGGGTCAAAAAGCTATTAATTATATCAATAGTTTCTTTCTTGTTCTTTCCTCCATGATTACTTTACATTGTTTCTTGAGCAATAGAATACGGCTCCAAAGAGCAGGATAGAAACAGATTTGCAAGAATTATTTCTTAGGGTCGATTTCTGGTTTGTTTTTTGGGTTTTTTGGGGTTTTTTTAAGGCAACAACAACAACCCACCAAAAAAAACCAAACCAAACAAACAAAAAACCCAGACCAAATAAAAAACAACAAAACCAAACCAGACCAAAAAAACCCCCTCAAATTTCTAGAGTTTGGAGGAGCCGAGGTCCTGCTGGAGGTACCGCGGTAAACCAGGGATGGCAGCTTCTGTGCTGTCATGCCACCCTCTGGTGGGACCTGCTTGTCCCTGCAGCTTCCAAATCCCTTGTGTGATGCCAATTCCCCGGCGAGTTTTTTACATTTTGCCCCCGACTGGTTTCAGTGGAGCCCAGGTATACCCACACTCCTGTCCATGATTTGGCGCAGGAACAGCCAAGTCTTCAAAACTTTGTCCCATCGTCTTGCTGTTCTCCAGGTTTCAGAAGGATGAGGCACAGGTGAGGTCAAGTGTACTCCAGGCTTGTCCTCTTGCAAATTGAGTCTGATTATCCATAGATATTGAGCCAAAACTGTGCCTAGTCTTGTGTGCACACACAAAAGAAATGGAATTGTGGGGCTAGGAGTGCATTAATGAAGCTCCTGCTATCAATAAAACCTGGTTTTTTAGCGTGTACGATTGACATTAGTAGTCCTTTGCATCCATAGAGGCATCCTCTGACCAAGGTCGAAGGAAGAGGAGGAATATGGTTATGTACTTAAAGAGCAAACTTTCTCACAGTGTGTGTGGAAGGAGGGAGTGGTTTTCATGTTAATATCTCCTCGTTTCCCCAATTTGACATTCCAAGTGACTTTTAAAGGTGATATTTTACATTTAATGAGTGCTTACTTTCCTTTTGGCTTTTCCTGTTGTTCTGGAAACATTTAGCTTGCAGTCTATATCTCTGTGCTGCAGCTGCCACAACATCCTTCAGAGAAGGATTCTCCTACTTCTTGCAACAGCAGCATGACGTGTCAGTGCAGGTGCCTGGGATTCTTCCACCAGGTCATATTCCAAACTGTTGATGATGCTGGATTGTTTTCATTTCACTGGAGGGAAGTCTTTTGTGGATAAATGAAACTGGTTAAGGTTCAGCTCCATATCACCTCAGGTTCTTTTTTTAATTGCATTAGTTGGTTCTTTTTAATTATAACTTGAACTTTCTTCTTCACCTGCTTTTTGCTCTTAAGAGAAAAGTTTCCCATCCCCATAGTTGCAGGGAGAGGTTTCAAGATATGGATCTCTGTGAATGATAACCCATAAAGTAATTATTTAAGAAATAAATAATAAATAAATATTTAAAACCACCTCTTAGTACTTATCACATCTAGGATTTCTAGATGCATGAAACTGGCAGTAGGATTTCCAGGTAAAAATGTAAAGGAATAAAAAAGCATTACCTTCTGCTCCCACTCTCTAATTCTAAAACATTTAATTTGAAAGATCTCTACAAATAGCTAGCAATATTATAGACTTAATCTGCTAGAGCATCAGTTGCACCAACTGGTACTAACTCAGATTCTTGTTTCAATTTTTCTAAGGTGTACACCCACAGAAATGTCATAGTTATATCACTTTATGAGAAATGGGGATGGCAGAGAGAAAATCACTTTTATACTCATCTGTTATCAGATTTCATCTAAGCTTCAGTCTAAAGTATTTTAGTTTCATAGACTGAGTATACCAAAGCTTGATTTTGGAACCTTCATCCTGAATATATGCTCAGCAATGACTGTAATGAGTTTAACTCCTTAAAAAACCTATGAGCATAGACTTGCCTTTCTGGAGTAAGTCACAGAGGATGGGATTCATATGAATTAAACAGTCTAAAATGCAAGATTCTGGATTAGTTGGGACAACTGGGGAGTGATAGACACTTCTATCTAAAAAAGAGATTTAGTTTCTTGCCAGGGGAGAGGGAGAGAGGAGGGAGGCAGGTCTCTGCTGGTGATCAAAGTTTTCTAGTTTCTGTTGTGTCTGACAGTCAAAGCAGGGCCCAGACATGTTCTTGAAGACTTCCCAGGCTCTCCAAGTCACAATCTCAGCTGCCCTGAGAGGGGCAGACTTGAGTTTGGCACTGGGTTAATGGGGCAGCAGTTTGAAAACATAATCTGTGGGACAGAACCCCACACTGCATCCAGCCCAGAGCCTGCTGAAGGGGTAAAAGCTGGGGAGAGTGTGGATAAAAAGCAAAGACTTGGAAGTCAGCTAATTTGATTTTCCTGAAGCTTCCTAACAACAAAGGAACATTGCAGGCACTTGGAATAGCATCTGGCTTGGCCATCCCTCCTGCTGTGTCTCTTCCATTCCCTGGGACAGCAACTGTTTTCTCCTACCGTGTTCTGGCAGGAACAGGGGGATGTTTGTGGTGCCAGCTGTTGCTGCAGCAAAAAGACAGCACAGCTCATCTCAAAAGTGGGGAGCCAGGAAGTTCTGCACAGAAGGAGGATCTTGCAGCAGGTGGGAGCAAAGTTTCAGGGTTTGATGCTCATGAAGGTCCATGCTCTTGTGTCAATTGAGGCTTCTACAGGTGTGATTAGCCCACTGAATAATTAAATTTAAATGTATTCAGTGTAGCTCAATCATCTGCAATTAGTGAGGCACTAGCCTTATTTTTTTTATCCTGTTTCCTCATATTCCGTCACCTTTACAAATTTTGGTATTCCCCAATGCTTTATCAGTAGGAAATGCAAACTAAATGTGTCATAAAATTGCTGATTTCAAAAACACGTTTCATTTTTTTCCATTGTTACAAAAAACAATAGATGGAGCTGAAACCTGCAGGAAGTATGCCTCATCATCCATGGCCATGGGCTCGTTAAAGACTCAGCCTTCTCACATTTGAGGTATGTTTCTAAGAACAGAGGTTACAAACAGTCTGCTACGTATGTTAACAAAAGCTGAGGCAGCCACTCCTGTCTGTGTGTGGAAGTTGTGAAGGAAGGTCAGTAATGTCCCCACATCTGAAGTGAAGCAGGAGAAATCTGCAGGATAGAAAATCCAGGACAAATTAGTTCATGCTTTGGGAACTGGGGTAACACAAAATATTTTGCTCTTGTGGAAGCTTACATGTGCTCAGAGATTTGAAAATCTAGCTGCCACTGCAAGTTCAAAAATCAAAATCCTTACATTTCCATCAAGGCTTTAAATTAAGGTTAAAGACACTTCAACATTAGATGTGGAAAAAGAAATCAAACCAGAGAAATGTTTGTTTTAGATCTTAGCCTGTTCACAGAGCCATAGTGCCCGACTACATAGGAAACAAAGACTTTCTTAAGTATTTTCTTTTTGCTTTTCTTATTTGGCTTCTAGCTGCTTCTTAGGAGTTTGCTCAGTGCTGAATTAGTCAATAAGAACCAAAGAAAATGCTTCTGCAGATGTTTTTGGACTGAATTTTTGCTCCCAGTAAGTCAAATAGGCTTGTTTTTCTGCCACTGGATCCAGCATCCCCAAAGGTGTCCCAGTCATGTAGGAGAGGTGGCTCATAGTGAGCCAGCAGGCTGGTCACCTTAACTGGCGTAGCTATTGCTACTTCCCATGTCTCCATTAGAGCTACAAAAATATATTAAACAAGCCAAGTGACCTCAGCCACTCCTCACACAGCCTCCCCTCAAGGCCCTTCACCATTTTCATTGCCCTTCCTTGGACACTTATAATGGCTTTATATCTTTCTTATATTGTGGTGCCCAATAGTTAGCTAAGGACACCTGCATTTGTGGCTTCAGGAGCTCAGCATCGTGGCAGAAGCCACCAGGAAGCACTATTATCTGTTTTCTCTAATGCTGGCCCAAGACTCCCTCTATACCTTACTAAACTTGCAGCAGCAGGAGCTGTGACAAGTGAAAATTAGAATTTCTGAGGTGTCAAGTGAGTGCTCTTCAGAGGACGGATGAAAAAAGTGAACAGCCATATAATGCACTGGGAGGAAACCCAGGGAGGGATGGAGGGACTTTCCCTGCATTGGCATGGGGATAGTGCTTTTCAATCTCCAAATCCCTCTCACCTCTGTCCTCCAGTTTCTATTGTGGCCAACTGTGGGGTGAGAAGCAGCAAGCAGTGACCCCCACATACCTTCATAGGGGTGATGTAAAAGCAGAGGTTGCCTTTAGGCTGATTGCCCATCTCTGTTCTTGAGAATGACACCTCAAGCATAGAGCAAGGCAGGTGCCACAAAGCTATTCCCAGCACAGTGTTAGCATGTGCCTCCACACCCGAGAAAGAAAGAATACCTTGACTGGGGGCTAAAAACATACATTAAAGGAAATATTCAGCTATTCAGAGAGAACACACACTTGTGATACATTATGCTACCAATACCTGAATTGCTATTACAACTAGGCGGCATATTAAATACTGCAGAAAATAACTATTAAAAATATTTATATATGAAAATATGTATTCTTTTCTGAAATAAAAATTAAGAAGTGAAAAGGTTTCTGATCTGTAAGGGCCCTTGTTCCTTAAAAATATATAAATTTTAAAAAGAAATAAAATAATGGGTTTATTCTTTACTCATTTGGCTTTCTTCCATAAAAAAGAAAGGGCCTTCTTTTTTTACCTTGTAAAGAAATTTGAGATCACCAAATCCATCCTACAACTGTGGCAGCAATAGGTACCAAAACAGAGGAGATGTCCAAGACCAAATGCTGCACACTACCCTGTCAGTCGTCTTCTTGCTCCTTCCCCTGCCAGCCCAGGCTTCTGGTAGGAATCCTGTAGCTGCCTGATGCCTTGGGCTCCCTTTGTGAAACTCCCCTATAAACTGACCAGCAGCCCTTCATCTTATAGCACAAGTGCCCAACAAACAGCCAGCTCCTCAGCCCCACTCTCTGTCACCTGCAGGTGTTGCCTTCTGCAGGAGGAGGCGATGTTCTGGCTCCCAGGCTGCACACATAAGCCTCAGGCACTGCCCAGGCACTGGTCACTTGACATTGTGACCATTTGAGGTGTTCACATCTGCTCCTCTGGTGTGCACCTTCTCCAAGCCTTTAATTTAGGAAGACACATCACACTTTTCAGTGCAGGAATGACAGACAACATCTAACTAATGTGTTTGTTTTCCTGGCCTACATTTTCCTTAAGAAACACTGCTTATGTTAGAGATGCTGCTTTGGCTCCCAGGTCTCTGTGCTCTCTCCCCTCTCACTAGCAACGGCATCACAACTATTCAAAAACTTCTTAATGAAAACTTTTCACTTCCTCTTGTACACAGTTCCGGGAAACCAAAAAGCACACTGGAGCTTTCGACTTTGTACTGTGAAGGATTTTTATGATGTGCTATATGCCTGAAACAGTGATAACAATAATACAGTTAGCCTATATTGCCAAACAGAAGAGTTTCCTTGGGGTTGTATAAGCTTTTGTTGGCATCAAACAGTCTCCACTTTGATCCTGTTGTTGTTATTGTGCTGCAAAGAGTTTCAATGAAAGGCACAAATGAAGATCTGCGGATACATTCCTGAGATATGCATTGGAAATGAAGATATGCTGAGAACTTCCTGAGGAAAGAGGTGCAGAACTGAAAATGAATTTAATCTGGAATCGATGCACATTTCATGTTTTTTGGGGGGACCTGAAAAGACTGCCATCCTTGAGCTCCATTTGCAAAAAAGACAGCAAACTGCTCTCTGCCAGAACAATTGCAACTTCTTTGGAAGACAATTACCATCACAAAATAGCTCACTATGATCTTTCTTGGCATCACAAAATAGCTCACTATGATCTTTCTTGGCATAAGCATACTCCAGCATATGAATGTCTCTAAATTAGAAATGCAAGGTGTACATTAGTGCAGGGGCCCTGCACTCTGTTGGACTACATTTCTCGGGCTTAAAAAAAATTCTCCCAAAGCGTCTTTCCCTTTTGCATTCCTAAAGGAAATGACTCAAGACAATACAATAAACATTCAGTCATGGAGCAACGAAATATCTGGAAGGACAGCAAAATACATTGTTGCCTAGGTCAAGGGTAAGTGCAGATGAGTTGACAGAGCCTGCAGTTAAAAAGTGAATAGCAGAAGGATCCACAGGTTATCTTCAATCTGTTTACGTAAATTTAGTTTCCTCTTTGCAATCAGTGTTTGAGCTGTTGACCACTGAGTGTTAACGCATTGCACTTACATTTCCTAATTATGTTTGTGCTTTATCAGCCATTTCCGGGGCACGGCCGCCATGTATTTGTACCCCCAAATATCTGAAGTGTATGGCAAAGCACGGCACAGCAGGAAACCAACCTGGTGCTCTGCATCTCTCCTCCCTCCAGGCACTGGCCTGACAGCCTCACCTGCTGCCCAAGGTTTGCTCACGGGTTTTTTTGCTCCTCATCTGCTGCCAGGGAGCCCCAAAAGCAGCTCCACCAGGCTGTAGCTGTGCCCTGTGGGAGCCCAGCTGCAGCACTGTGGCTGTCCAAGCCAGCAGGTTTACAGGTGAGGCTGCCACTCCTCTGGAGACGCGCAGCTAAAAGGACACTTGTCACAGCAAGCGCCCCAGACAGCTCCTCCCCAGCTGCCTGGGCACTCCTATAAACCTTCCTGACCCATGCTGCTTACTTCCTCACTTCTTTCCCCTCCACACTGCCCTTCCAATACAAGAGCCATAAGCAAGCAGGCTTTTTCCTGAGTCACCTCGAAGTATATGCCCTGCCCTGAACGGGAGCATTCTGAATGCACAGCGTCGCAAGCAAAGGCAATGAAGATGTCAGGGGCAAGGCTATGGCCCCATAAGGATGTCAGGAACACTGGAATCATTCCAGGAGCTGCCGTGGTTTTACTTGCACCTTAGCAGAGCTGGGAACATAATTTAACACTCACTTTTTTATGTGTGATGGTCTCAGGAGTAATTACAAGACTAAAGATACAAGACTATGCATTTATCATAGGAATAGAATGCAGGTTTCTGATTTACACTGCAATACAGAGCCCTTTGGGAATATACATGACCTCACCTCCTCTCTCACACACACCATGCCCTTTTTGCAAGAAATACCATAATTTTTTTTTTTTTTGTGTCTTGCTGAAAAGATTTCTTAGCAAATGTGCGTCTGTAAAAATCAAGAACTTTTCTGAGTCTAATAGCCATACCATTAATAATTAACAAGCAGTAAGATCATCTGGGGTTTTTTATTTTCCTCTTTTCTTTTTCTTAAAAAGAAGGAGCAAAACCAGACTTCTGTTGAGACACAGATGACACCTTTAAGCAATGGCGCATGATAATTTAAGAAATTGGGTGGAGTACTTCCTTCCTGCAATCTGTAATAAGTGAGAAGTTAGATACAAATAGGATGTCTTACCCAACATCTCAAAAACAACATTGTAACAGTTAAAAAAAAAAAAAAGAAAAAAAGGTTTTCTCACCTCCCTGATAGGCCTATTCTTGTTCCTGAGTCTTCTTAAAGACACAGATGTCAACCCCCTGTCTTGGTAGGTGGAATTGCTGGTGCTGGCGGGCTGGTAACCCTTTCACCTGTTATTTTCTCTTCTTGCTCAGTAGGCAGGCTTGCTTCTTGAACACCTTGTCTGGGGGGTAAAAGTAGATTTGTCTTCAAGGCATTTTTGGTGGCAGTCAAGACTTGACAGCATCTGCTTATCCAAACAGGGGTGAATACGTTTTCCCAGCAGCTGTGTGATGCAAGATGGGGACAAAGGGGAAAAAAATACAACTAAAACCTGCAGGGATCTCATCATCCTGTATGCAACAGCCACAGCCTCCTTTTTCAGCACCCTCTGCTTGAGAGCAGATAGCTGCTCTGAAGCATCTACTGGCCATATTTGAGTTTGTCACATGTACATCTGGGTAGTAAATCAAAAAAAACCAACTCACTTTTCAAATAGCTTCAAAAAAACTCCTAAAACCGTGAAACACTTTAGTTGATAAAACAAAAAGCAAAAGCAAACACAAAGCATTATATTTTTTTTTTCAGCCACATAATATATTTTCTTCCCTAGGTATTGAATTTTGCAGGAAATGGCCATTTTCCTGCTGGTTTTGTCCAAGAGTTAGACAGAGTGGTTACAAGAATCTAGGAAGATGGTCAGCCTGAGGAAAGGCTTTCCCACTTGCACATCCTTCATTTGGGGTTTGACTAGGTGATCTATAAAGGTCCCTTCCAACCCAAACCTTGTATCATATCCATGACCTTGGTTAAGCAGGGAGCAGGCAGACAGGAAGCATTGGTTTCCTGCCCACCAGCCACTAAAGTGTCTGGGCTGGCTACTGAGGTCTGGCAGGAAACAAGTCTGGTGAGTAAGGGACCAAACCTTGATAACTGGGGGACTGAGGGAGCAAAGTGCATCCCATTGTAAGAGATCAGGCTTGTGACCACTTGAGGAACCTGGTGTATAAGACTATGGGACCTGATGAGATGCATCCCAGAGGGAATTGGCCATTGTAGTTGCCAAGCAACTCTGTGTGATATTCCAAAAGTCATGACCATCAGGTGAATTTCCTGGTAACTGGAAAAAGGGAAAACATTATACCTATCTTTAAAAAAGGTAGAAAGGACTGTGGGAACTACAGACCTGTGAGCCTTACCTCCATGCCTGGGAAGATGACGGAACAGATCCTCCCAGAAGCTATGCTAAGACACATGGAGGACAGGGAAGGGACACAGCTTCACCAAAGGCAAGTCCTGCCTGAATAACCAGGTGGCCTTTGTCACTGCAGTGACTACAGCAGTGGACAAGGGAAAAGATATTGTCAGTCTGGACTTCTGTAAGGCCTTTGACATGGTCCCTTCCTACATCCTTTCTCTCTAAGCTGGAGAGAGATGGGCTCAAAGGGTGGATTGTTCAGTGGAGTAGGAATTGGTTGGATGAACTTGTCCTGTCCCTAGTAACACAGCTTTGACCAAAGCCTTGCCCATACTGATTTCAGTTGGTCAGTCCCTAGGTGTTGCAAAGGCATGATCCCAGAAACTGACACCCAAGAATATGTCTGCTTTGGTTGACATGGTTTTACCAACCTCTCCTAAGAACTATGGGGCAGAGACCCAAGACAGAGGTCAGTTCTGGGGTAACACTCAATTCCTTCTATCGTAAGAGTGTAGAGGGACCCCTGCTCTCTGCAGGACCACAGAGATTTGTCTCTTGAGCTGACCCACACTTTGGGGGGGCTTCGGAGCAGTGGGGGATGTGGCCATGTCTGCCTATTCTTAGGGATTCAGCTCAAACAGGTGCCTGGAAAATGGCAGCTACTGACTACATTTTCTCCCAACCCCTTGGTTAGTTTCTGACCAGGCTGCTTGTCTCTGTCCCAGAGAAAGTCCCCCCTGTGAAATGGAGTAACCTAATAGACCAAAGCCATGGATCCTGGCTCTTTCCAACACTTCTCCTACAGAATTAACACGTGAGGTTCTCAGTCCTGAGTCTGGGCCTTAGGCTGAAATTGAGATGCATTTTTTTAAAAATTACAAATGACAAACAGAATTGGACTTTACACGACTGGTGGGAAAATACTTCCAATAACTACACAGTAGGTAAGAAATTCTGATTCCTGCAGTTTTTTTTCCACCTCTTTTACATTGACTGGAAAATTAAAGAACACTCATTTACGTAGGGATAACACTCTGAGCAAGGGAAAGTCACTTTTAAAGATTGACTGGGTATCAGGATTATCAAACTGAAATCTGCCTTGTAAGAGTTAATCAGACCAGCAGTCTGTCAGCAAACATGCAATTTTCTGAACTATTTCAAAGGCAGTTAAAGGTTTTCTCAAAGCTGAGTCAATTGAAGCAAAGGCTCTAGCTGCTTCGTGCTGTGCAGGTGGATTTATTCACACTGAGCCTTTGAACAATCAATCAAAGTGATTAGAACCTTAAAACATTGCCATGGTGAGAATCAGAGATAAAAATTTCATTAATTTCTACTATATCAAGAAATGTATACTTTATTTTGTGCTGATTAAATCTTTAGTTTCAGTCCAGAGGCATATTCTCATTTGGGATTTTTTTTCTAAATATGTTTTTAGGGAGTTTAGGGACAGCTAGATTCACAGGAGTGCTGTGAGGTGGCAGCTACAGACCTGGAAAAAGAGCTCTGATGTTTCACAAAGTGGGGTTTAGTTTCAGCTGCAGGAAACTGAGTCACGTCTTGGTTCTTATTCCAAGCATCACCTCCCATCCAGGAGCAGTCACCAGTCACTGGACCACAGATTTATTTTGCACTGAGAGTATTTCAATATTTTGTACAACATCAAACAGGAAAGACAAATGGTGCATCTGAACTTGCACTCTGATGCATGACACAATGCATCTGATGAGCCTGGTTATTCCTGATTTGCAGGCTGCGCTCCCTGCTTCCTAAGGGCTTTTCCCCCTGTTCTCTGCTCCCTTGCTGCACCACCCCCCTTGCACATCATAGAGTATTAACTATCCTCTGCCATCTGTCATCACTCTCCCTCTCTATTCCTTCACAGACTTTTTCTCACCCCTTGCTTGCAAAAAGGTCTCACTCACCTGAACCTTTGCTGCAAGAAAAACATGTGCCAGGAGTCTTCTTTGGAGAATCCCTCCCGTTTTGCACAGAAACCAGGAGGAAAGTGTGAGTGTGTTTGGAGAAGGAGGAGATGTTGAGACTCTGAAAGTCTTGAGACAGTTTGGTTCAGAGGTGTTGACCAGGACATTCACCTCAGTGTAAAAAGTAGGAAGTTTCCCTGGCTATGGTAGAACAGATCTAGTTGGAGAGATCCTGCCCCCAAAAGCTCTGCAGTCCAGTGACTGAAGTGCTCTCCAGAAGATGGAAAGCCCATCTCAAACAAAGCAAAGACCCATATCATATACTACTATCATTGCCATTCAATTTAGGTAGCAGCTCTCATTTCCTATGACAGAAATTTCCTATGCTGAAATGATGTCAGTTTGAAAACACTGGCATGAATTTCTTTTCCTTTGAGTTTTTTTCCCCATTCATTTGTTATTGGGCAACATTACATGAACCTGCAATTTGGGGGTTGAATAACTGACAGACAAAATGTTTTGACCCTTGAAGACTGTGATGTTGGGCAAAGAACCAGGTCACATCTCATGTGCAAGGAAAGACTGTTAGGTACATTTTCTTTCTCACCATACTACCCCTCCATGGGCCTAGAACATCTGTAATGAATCTAACTAGAACTAATTATAAAAATTAAAAAAAGATATCTGCTTATTCCCTAAGAGCTGATAGGAATGTCTCCTTACTGGAGAGCTACACAGGTAATTTCATGTTAGTTCTAAAATGAACAATCAGTCATAACTGAGTACTGGAGTTTCTTCAGATGTGTAATGGCATCATAGCACCCATGTCAAAAATGAGTTTTGCTACCTGGATGATGAGCACCAAATGTTTCCTGTATTCGTGTATTCTGTCTGCCATGTATTCTGTCTTTCCTATCACAGCTGGCATCACAAGTCAGTTCTGAGTTCTGAGAATGAGTTCTGGCTGTTAAACAGATTGGAGATAGTCAGATTGGTTTTGAGTCAGGGGTCTCCTTATTCTTTTCACTGGTTGCCTGCCTGCCATTCATCCCTCAAAAAAGCTCACCTTGCTGTGGGACAAGCCACAGCATGCCATGGTTATCTCACCTGCCTAGAATGGACCAAGCACCTGAGCCCTGGAGATCTGCTCAAGACCTCCTGATGCTCAAGACAAGCAGAAGTTCTCAGAAAACACTTCTCCTTTCCTTCACCTTTGCTATGATACAGGATAGATTCACCAGACCCTCTTTCCTCCCTCTTTGTTCTGCTTGTCTTCCTTCCACAGTTCAGGGACTCCTTCTCTCAGCCTCCTTTGCTCCTGCCACCTTCCCTCACTTCCATCCAGATTTACCCTTCCATCTTCTAACTCCCAAATCACTTTTTTTTGTAGGTTGCCTACTGTCACACTCCCATACCACTGTGCTTACAGGCCTCCCACCACCACCTGTGCAAGCTGCTGATCTCTTTGTGTCCCAGTGCATCTAAAGCTGAGCTCCAACCAGAGCCACACAGCTCAGCTCAAGCTGCGATGAGGAACCTCTTGGGAAGGTGGCATGACAGCTTGCATCTCTCTTGTTTTCATGTCACAGCTAACATTGTGCCATGTCCTCCCAGGAGGTTAGACCTTTCTCTGCTCATGGAATGACAGACTAGGTCCATCAGAGAGACCCCAAAGCAGGTCCTGCAATCCTGCATTCCTCCAGACCCTCTTCAGCTGCAGAAGATAATCTAGTTTGCTTCTCTGGGAATAACATTGCTGTTAATGAATGATAACATTTAGCCTTAGTACAGCTCCCCAAAACCGTTTATTTTTTTCTCCTTTTCATATGCAAAGGGTTGGTATGGCCTGAG
Source organism: Cyanoderma ruficeps (assembly GCA_008694505.1). Classification (NCBI taxonomy): domain Eukaryota; kingdom Metazoa; phylum Chordata; class Aves; order Passeriformes; family Timaliidae; genus Cyanoderma; species Cyanoderma ruficeps. The sequence continues at coordinate 17,432,234 of VZDJ01007754.1, forward strand.
GCTGGGTAGCCCTCAGGGCCTTGTGCAAATCAGATCCCCATCTGCATCTGCTTCCTCTGGGCTCCAGGAACCAAAGCCACATTTAGGTCAACCTCAAGGCTGTTGCAGATTGACCCCAGAGGAAGACCTCTGCACTGGAGAGATACTGAGGAGCTTTCTAACATCACTATTAAAAAAAAATAAAAAGCCATCAGACTACTCTAAAATATCTTACACAAAAGTCATGTCCCTGTCTCCCAGGAGAACACAGTTGAATTGCAGGTTTTTTAAGGAGCCCGAATACTCATGGTGTGCTTGAGACAGCTCCAGGGAAGGCTCTCAAAAGTGAACTCCAGAGCCTGCTGAGCTCAGTGAGAAGCTAAATGTGTACTCCACCCAAAGGAAACTCATCTAAAAAAAAAATACCGTTGTTCATAATCATTCTGAAAGACACAACCAGTCTTTAGAGGGATGATTTCTTAGCATTTAATTGCTTTCTAAGGAAATTTTAGCATGGTCAAATGAACATCAATAAAATTGATTCTCTTGTATAAGTAGTTGTAATTATCATTATTATTTGATTATTAAATAATTTTCATTATATGTTATGATATAGCACAGTATATTGTACTGCAGCATTAATTACTGCATATACTCATTATAATACTCCAGGAATTCAGAATTTCATGGGTTTTTTACCAGAATTACATGCTGGGTCTTTTTATTCTGAAAGTTTCTTTCCCCATTTTTTGAGAGGAAAGCTTCTTTAAAAATGGTAGTGAATTAAAAGTTGCAAAATTTAATTATTTGTAGCCTTAAGGATCAAAAAGTGGAAAATATAAAGCCCTATTGCTAGCCTGCTATATTTGAGCTACAATATTTGAACTAAAAGAAGATTGTTAAAAAATATAACAAACAAGCAAACCAAATCTCATTTTTTGGAGGAGGTTTTAGGGGGTCTGATTCAATATATTTTGCACTCTTTGAGGCTGTGAGACTGAAACTCCTTCCTGTTTACCTGTGGGCTCATGATGAGAATACTGACAGTTGGTTTCAATTTTTTTATATGTGGAAGTGAGAGGAGTCAAAGCAAGAACTTGAGTCTCCATCCTGCAACCGTGTTCGAAGTAAAATGCCCCGGTGTTTCTGCATATGAAGATATAGCATCAACAGCCATAGCTTGAGGGGTCACACAAATGTTTTGGCCTCCAGTCCAAGACAGCAACTAAGCACCTGCTTAGATCAAGGATCTTGAGTATCCTCATTATTTTTGTGGTAGACTGTAAAAGGATAAACTTCAAGTGCACACCAGCCTCATCAGTGTCTTGTGGGCACGTACATCTTGAGTCTTTGTTACTGGAAATAATCACTAGGAAAACAAAGGTAAATCTTAACTTGCAGAGAACAAGGATTTTTTTTGTAGTTTTTATAAAATCTTGATTGCATAAAATCTCATGGGAGCACATCTATCCATATGGCAGAAGGAACTCTTATTTGGATGTTAAAACTCCCAAATAAAGAATCTTGCAAAGGTCTTTTTCTTTCCACTGCCTAAATTCAAGAGTGCCTTGAATTACAACCTCTGGTGTAAATATCTACAGTGCAAATGCCCTGAGCTAGGTAAGACAACCTCATCCCTGTCTCAGAAAACCCCACCACAGAGACTTTCCACAGGCTCAGAAGCCCAGGTGCCACCTTGGGTTCTGTAGGGAGGTGTCCACTCCCCAGAAGTAGATTGTACACTTGTGAGTAGCTGGCCTGTAATAGCTTTCAGGCTAGTGGGTGTTTATAGGCTCAGCCTCAGAAGTGCCTTTTAGTCAAACAGATACATTTAGGAGAGGGAAACAGGTTTTTAGGTACAGAGTGGGGTTTTTTTTGTGTAGAGAACAAACTCCTGATGCTCCAGGATGCCTGACTTTCAGCCGAAGGCCCTCTGTGTATAAAAGTATCATACACTATATGTATATCAAATGCTTGTCCAGGCTGCAATGGATGCCACTCCTTCAAAAAATCTAGTTTTTTACCTTGCTCTCTTGGGCACCACAACACTGAATTCTTGATGAGAATATTGCTCCACTGCTCTAAACCTCTTGTATAAATGAGAGTCGGGAGGTCAAGCCATTACTCTAGGCTATTTCTGCACTTCATTACATAAGCGTCACTCAACAGTAAAATGTACTTGGTCACAGAAAGCAGTGCAGTTTTTCTCTTCCATGGAGGTCATCAGAGTCTTCTCCTCTGGCCACCTGCATATTCTCAGTGTGAAACTGAAATCGTGTAGGGCAGAGCATTCGTTACCAAACTGCAGTGGAACTGTACTTGAAAGACTTCGAAGGGAGGAAGGAGTTAATCATTTCAAAATAGTCATTTCCTGAGTCCTCTGGTTGCATGAGTAAAAACTTTCAACTATTTCTATTTCTTCTGTGTCATTTAGGCGGCTTTCAAGGTGCACTGTACCTCTCGGACCAGGTAAGGAGTACAGCTTTTCACTTCTTCATTGTTTATTCATAATAGTTTTTCAGAGGAGCCAGACTCAGACAAGACTGATTTTTTCTCCCTCCTATTATTTACATCTGAAGTAAGAACAAAGTTCACTGCAATCCAAGAAGTACATGTGTCTCTTTGTGCCAGATGACTGTGAGCTGTAGAAATAAAAGAAGAATGGTATGGCTTAGTAATAGAGCAAAGATAATTAAGAAATTATGTTGCACATATTTAGAAGTCAGACTTATTACAGCAAATATTGCAGCAAAAGAGAAAGAAAACTCATTGCCAGTTTTAAGGAGTTCATTCTGCAAGAACCACTAACAAAATAAGGAGTTCTCAGGTGCACAGTTTGCTTTAGTGAGGAGAGTAGTAAAAATCATAGTGTCTTCAACTCAGTTTTTAAAAAGAGGAAGAATGAGCTTCTACAATCTGGGGAACAGAAAAAAAATTCAAACCCAGATAATTTTGGACCAGTTTTAGTTGTAAATCTGGACTTGATAACTATCTTTAGCTATTGCAGAGTCATGTACTGTACTCATCCTGAGACTGGTCTGGAGGTTTCCAACAGCCCAACATACACAGAAGTGACTGTGGAACAATATCATAAAATGATACCCTTTCTTCAGGGTCTTTCGCTGCATAAAAGCTGAACTGAGACAGACGGGCACCAGAAGGAAGTCCCGTAAGACTGTGCACTTTTGTGAACAGCATTTGTTGCCTCTTAATAGATAAGGAGAGAGATTATTTGTGTGAAAACCTTTTTGTTTCGTTTAATAGTTCAGAAACAAGCATAAAATAGCCATCTGTGGGGCAGTTATTGTAATAATGTCCTGTCATCGTGTCACCGTATAAAAAGGGAAATTGTATGTGCCGTGCTGATCCCTGAGTGAAATCATACACTGGTTTGGCCTTTGTGGGTTTTTTAAGATGCAGGGGTTTTTTGACATTTGTGGGGTTTTAAGTCTTTGCTTATAATCAGTTTTAATGTTTGGACATTGATTCCTTGACTGTTTGGTTTAAACACTTTCTGGATTTTATACATAGCAGTCAAGAGAATCTAGTTAGGACTTTTAACAGACACAAAACTTCCATCCATGTTGGGACTTCATTCCTAAATCATTTCCAATTTACTTGTGAAATTGCTGTTAGAGTAGCAATCGGGCCTCTGTAATGAATTACAGACTCAGTGATCCACTTGAAGTTCTGTCACTGCATCTACAGATGGGGAATTCGTAGCTGGTGCCAGACTTGTGCCCTGGTTTTTGCAGCTCCACAGAGCAGGCAGTCTGATCAAGAACCCCAGTCTTCCCTTGCAAACAGCTGTGTCAGTTTAGAAACAACCAGAGAGCATGTCACCATTCTGCTAGGGAAGAGGCTATGGCATGGGTAAAAGCATCTGCATCAGCCTTAGTGTCTCAGTTTGAACATCAGTGCTAAGCAATTTGCTGTTACTTACCGGTCTGAATGGCCTTAGTTGGTAAATACTTGCAGCCTATGCCATAGTTCGCCGGAGGAAAGTTGGCTGAGGTGTGCCTACTGTCCTGCAGTCACATTTCCCTGTTACTGAATAGGCACAGCTCAAGGGAAAGTGTTTGTGTGGGAAGGGCAAACTGAACCCAGCATCCCCTGTCACCAACCAGCATCTTACCCACTGCTTGTGTATTCACCTTCTGCCTTGCAGTGTGGGTTTGGGTTCAACTCAGATGTGTCTGCCTGTCCAGATAATGAGGCTTTCGGTGGTGACTGTTAGTGCATGATTTAAAATGTTTGCTCTCAGTGCTCTCTTTCAGCACCAGTATCTGTGTTTGATGTGGGAGAAGGGTGCACTCCTCTGTCGGAGGCTGACATACGTTATGTGTAGCGGTTGTGTGTAACAGCACTGAAAACAAACAAATACTAGAAAGGTCGTTCCTTGTAGGGTTATTTTGGTCTGCCACAGTAACTGCCGCGCTCTGGTCAAGTGGCCAGAAGGGAGAAACCCAGACACAACTCAGCTGCAACAAGTTATTTTGTGGTAGACTCCCCTGTCCCGCTCGAAAATGAAGGCACACCAAGACTGTGTAACCACGTGTCTAAAATATGTGCTGGTGTTTCACACATGTATTGCCACTTAAAAACTTTACTTCCCATTTGCATAGTTTCCAGATAAAAAGTTGTTTTGAAACAGAAGTCCAGGGGGCTTCGCTGCTGACAACAAATGTTTGCAAAGCTTTCAGTTGGACAGAAGGGAGGTTATCTCATCAGGCATATTTGTTGACACTGGTTCCATGCTCTTCACAGCATGCAAAAGGAGCTTGAAAACATAGCTCTCCTCTGAAAAATGACATTACAGAAATGAAATACGGTTTGGACCTTGACTACTGCCTCCAGAATTCCTGGATGAGCTCTATTTATAATTAAATGTCTGTGGGATTGTTCTTTTGGCTTGATTAGTCTTACTATCAGCTCTCAAATGGGAAACTCAAGCTGATGTTCCTCTTGGGCTTACTACATATACACAGGAAACCTGAGAGGGACTCAGTTTGAGAGTTAAGTTTGTTATTTAAAATAGGTTTAAAATGTGTAATATAATCAAGTCTTTGTCTAAATTTAGTTGCTAATAAATCTGAAATATCCCACAGGATTAATTTTCTACGTCTTTGAATCCAGTAATGTCAGTTTGATCTAGTCTCTTTTCATATATTTTTGATTGAAAGCCTTCTGTCCTTAAGGAAATTTTCCATTGGTAATCTTATTTTTCAATATTGAATATTTAAGTAAATGATGAATATTTAAGTAAAGCTAAATACTCAGAGAAAGAGAGAGGTAAATCTGTGTATGCTTCATGCAACGGCTCAATAATTAAATACTGGCTTTTAGCTGTCATTGATATCCTAACAGAGAGATTCTGCCTTTTTGCACGCAGACTGATGAGGGTCCAAGGGTTGTTCAGGCTGGAGCCAGGGATCTGTAAGCTTGATCATCAGGAGATGCACATTTTTGTCCCATTTTCACAGTACTGCATGAAGAATTCAGGCTCAGCAGCTGGCAAATTGAAAATCCTTGATCTCCCAACTGCTGACTAAATCTTGAAATAAGAACAGAAATTACACCTTGCTATGGTCACGAAGAAGCAGCTAGAGCTTCTTACTGTAAGATACTGCACCTGATTCACATCTGCAAAAATGAGAAGGGAAAATAGCAAACCAACAAGAAGTTTGTGCTCTTTTATCTTTTCTTCATCTTCAGATGCATATATTATGAAGCTTTAGTAGCCCTGCACAGGTATGTTTTAGAGCTAGTGAACCACATATTTAAGGCTGTGAAAGAAAATAGAAAATGTTATCAGTGCTTGTCCCTGTGTCATTGTTTGTAATTATCTTTATATTTTTTTTTTGAGGGAGGGGTTTGTTTGTTTGTTTGTTTGAGGTTTTTTTAATTCTTAAAAGATTTCTTGTTTGTTCCTTTCTGCAGATCTCACTCATAGAGGAAATCTGATCTGCTGCAGCACGGAAACATCAGCGGTGAAATGGCGAGACAAATTCCATAGGGAGCTGCCTGTAAGTCTGGTCAACATTTAAGATGAAAAGTTTTGCATTTTCTTTGGCAGGATGTTACATGCAGAGTTTAGCTGTATGAGGCAATTGCTGAGGCAATAAGGGAATATTCAGGGACACAAGCTTTGAGTATGTGAGTAAGCACAAAGGCAGAAATAATCTTGTTAGGAGTTTTTCTTTCTTCCTTGCCTGCGTCCCACCCCCCCCCCTCCCCCCCACAACTTCTGAAAAACATGATTGGTTCTTTGAGACTCACTAAATCATGCCCAATTGAAATCCTGTTCTCCCAGAATCCTGGATATACTGAATAGACCCCACTTTAGGGCTACAATGGTTCAGCAGTTGAAAGCTGTGAGAATAAACCTCTTTTGTACTTTTGTCACTTCACCTTGTGACAGTCAAGCAGTGCAGGGATCAAAGGGAAATCCCCCTGGAACACAGGTAGTGATGAGAGATAGGGTAGGAAACTGTGGCTAAGCAAGCTCTGAAATGGTGAAGATGAGACCAAAAAAAAAAAAAAAAAGGAAAACTGGTAGTAGGGACTCAGGTAGATAAGGCCAGAGGGTGGGATCTGGACAGCAGTTAACAGGAGGAAGAAAGACTTTGGGTTATATACTGCTGCTGATGATGAAAGTGGATTTGTAGAGGACAGCAAGGTGTGATTCTTTCAGCTCTTTCCCTCAAATACTGTGGAGAACCCCCTCAAATATCCAGATCTCAGAAACAGAAGTAAATCTTGGAGGCAGCAAGGCTGTGTCTGCACCCTCTAGTGGGTTACCCAGAAAATGGTTTTACCCAGCGGTAGCTTTTCACTTGCTGGGACCAGTCATATCCTGATCTTCAGCCTATTTGACACACCTATAATAACTGTTCTCAGCTTCTGTAACATGATGGCTGCATCCAAAATTCTTTTCTGGGATGGTCTTTTGTCCGTCATAACTACTGAACTATACAAGAAGTTGATTGTGGCTCAGAGTTTTTTGAGGGCGCATTAGCTGGTGTGAGACAAAACCATGGCAGAACTGTAACAGGCCAAGCAACTGAATTTCATGGTCTGAGCGCTGTTCTGACAGTGTTAAATTTACTTGGCATATTTCACATGCAGTAAAATCTCCCTTGTGCAGGTGGTATATTCCTCGGATTCCTGAGGGTAAATATTACAGAATAATATTTCAGCACAAAAATCAATTAAAAACCTGTTTAGTGGGAGATCATTTCCTATCTCATTGTTCATCTATCCTCTACTTGCTGCTGGAGGACACATGCTGACTGAGACATAGAACCACAGGAAAAAGCAAAGCAGCCTTGTGATTTTAGTGACTGAGTAGTGTTCTGTGAAACATGATTTGGCCACTGATTCTACCTGAAAGGAGATGCTGAGAAAAGCTTTTGTGATGCTGAGAAAAGGCCACCTTCTTAAGAAAAGGATACATGTAAGATGCCTGAAGTGAAGCTAGGATGGAACTTCAGAGCTTCAGCTCTGAACAGGGAAAATTCTGATTCGAACTACTGGGGAATCATATCATAGTAGTTGCTTCATATAACAACATAGCAGTACTTAAGATACTTAGAGACAAATATAGAGAAGATATCCATTAGCAATTATAGAACAAATGGATTTTGACAGGATTGAGAGAGTTGGTCTGGTGTAACCAAGGAGAATGCTTAAAGAATGTCAGTGAAACTGTTCATTCCTTACAAATGTGAGTACTTGCTTTTCAAAAGGTCAAAGAGTAGGAAACAGTGTAACTCCTCTAGAGCATGCTCCTAGGAGGAAGAGCACGCACATTCAACTCTGTCTTTGGAAAGTATTTAAGGCTTATCCACCTCTTTCCTTACTAGCTAGGTAATATGCTAGAACTATGGTCTAGGCTGAATTGTACCCAGACAGCAGAAGCTGGAACAGCAAGCAAAAGAGAACAAAAGAGATCAGAAGGCTGAAATACCATTCAGCTAGAAAGCTAAAGACCTTATCTCTCATTTTGTCTTCAGAGACGAGGTTTCACAGTGATCACTGGATAATTCCAAGGGCCAAACTAAAGAGTAGATTCCAGGCCATGTTCACTTACTTGATGGATGCCTTTGTCACCAGACTAGAGAATCTCTTGCCCTCCTTCATGGTGATTTCGTCTTTCCCTGAGTTGTTGTATTGATAATTCTTCAGTGTGCATTCTCTGATTTGAAATACGGGCAGTAACCAAAAGCTTTGTGGCGAAAGCAGTCTTCACCTCAGATAATAAGTCCCATGGTCAGACTTGGAGGGCAGCTTAAGGCATCTATTTCCTCAAATTAATCACTGCTTTATCATTCAGACAGGGAAGGGAAGTGTTTTTCTTCTATCAAGTGTCTTTAAAAATTGTAGAAAATTATATTTAGACCCCAGAAAGAAAAGGCAACAGGGAATTTTAACAAAAGGAACTTTGGCAAAGAGGTTCAAGACTTGAGTCTCCCTGTAGTTGCCCTGTGAGAGTATATTCTGTGAGACTCACTATTTTTTTGCCCAATTTTTCATGTTTTTAAGGCTCATCCTTTGTCTGCACAGGATGATCTATGTATGTGGTATGTGAAGAGTGCTGACTTCACACTGTTCCTTATCGTTTTTCTGACTATTTCAGACCCTGTTCTGGGACACCTATGTCTTCACCCGTGCCTTCATTCTTCCACCCTTGTGATGCTTATCTTCCAGAGCTTGAAATTCTGTTTCAAATCTGGTTTCAAGTGGTTAAGCTTTCAGAAACTGGCATCAACTCTGAGTTCCTAATTTTCAAATGCTTATTAAAAGATATCTGGATCTGACTTGCAGAGAATTGAATACTCAAAAATCCAGGTGTAGTCAATAGAAATGTGGCTTTAAAAAAGTAACATTTTATTTAATGCCAAACGCTCTTAGAAATCATGTTCTAGGCAGGATCTTCAGTCCTCACTTTCCATTTTATAAAATGCAGTTAAATAATCTTTATGTTAGAGCAAGGCTGCAAATAAGAAATTTGTAGGTGTTTCTGAAGCACTTTGATGCTACAACACTGGTTGTCATAAAAATGGCCAAAAATAAGTTGTTTAGGATTTAGGACAAGAGTTTGAACAGTTCATTGTATGTAGGGCATAGTGTCATTTATTGAATGATCAGGAGAAAAAAGTATAAATTTTTCTGATAGGATACTTTGCCTTTGGAAAACTGCAGTTTATTCCAACAGAAATCAAGTGGAAAAGGGAAAGCTTAAACATATCCATTTTCCAGCCTGTGACCTGTAGAGTTTCTTGGCAACTGGGCTGATTTCCTGTCTTTAGCTTGTTGACTTCCACCATTTCACTAGTAGGATCATTCAGCTAAAAAGCAACCAAAGGAACTTGCTGATGAAATTGTGGCTCTCAAGATTTTCAGCTGTTTATTTATTTGGGCTGCTAGGCTAGTAATGTTCCTGAGATAAATGGGCATGAAACAAAAAGATATTTTCATAAGGGACACCTTCCATCTGCTTCAATCACATGTCTTTGCAAAGCTGCTGATCTCAGTTACACAGTGTTAAAATCTCCAGTGCACTGATCAGAGCTGTTGGGGTCTTTAGAAATGCATAGTTAGTCAAAAAGTTTGCAACCTGTCCATGATTGCAATTAACAGAAGTTGGCTGCTAGCACATGAATGTGAGACTGAGTTAAACAGAAGCAAGATCAAGACCTTAAGCTGGACTAAACACTGCCTTGCACACTGCATACAGCATCTCCTTATCAGCCCAATTTGTGACCTAAGTCTGTATATCTCTGTCAAAGAAAATCACTGTAACCCAGTCTTTCACATGAAGATGTTCCTTCTTGGTCACCGATTTTTTTGCCATGGGGCACAAACATATCTTTAACACCTCTAAGAGGATGAAGAATGAAATTTCCTGTTACATGTCTGGCTTTTGCAACCTCAGCAATTCTCAGCAGTGCAGATACATAATCTTAAAATCTGGTGTTGGTGGATAAAATAGCCTCACAAACTCATCCCTGAGGTCTTTTATGGTGAAGTGTATGTTAAATGTTTGACATTTAAAACTATATATACTTGTGAAAATGATTTTTTGAGGTTTTAAATGAAATGTTTTCCATCAACAGCTCTTCTCTGAGAAACTAACAGGACATGGCACAGTTTTACATGTGGCTAAACGTAGGCTGATAGGTTTGTCCAACTCACATGTCTGTTTCTGCTGGTGTTTGTGGGTTGAGTGCATAATTACCCCCACATGAGAGGAGCAGAGATTATAGCCAATATGGATATCAATAACAAATATGACTGGTCTACCCTGGGCTTGGAAATGTTTACATTGAGTGGGGTGAATTCTCAGCACTTCCCAGTTTTTGCTGCTGGAGTACTGCAGAAACCAACGGCAAACTCTCACAATAGTGCTTGGGAATCACTTTGTTAAATGTGGAACACCAGGATGTGGAAAGACTTGCTATGCCAGTTAGCAGCAAGAGGGCAGAGAGAGAAAGGAATCAATCATATCACAGAAAAATCAGTCCCTTTAATAGCGTCTGTTTTTCTGACTAACTTGTCTTTGGGGCTACTGTTGTCATGAGTGTAGAAGGAAAAAGAGGTGGTCAGAAACAGAATTATTTAGGTTGGAAAAGACCCTCAAGGTCATTGAATCCAACCCTTAACCCAGCACTGCCAAGTCTGCCACTAAACCATGTCCTGAAGTGTCACATCTACACATCTTTTAAATATCTCCAGGAATGGTGACTCAACCATTTCCCTGGGCAGCCTGTTCCCATTCCTGACAACCCTTTCCATGAAGGAATTTTCCTATTATTCAATCTAAACCTTCCTTGGTGCAACCTGAGGCCATTTCCTTTTTTCTTATCAATTATGTGGGAGAAGAGACCAACCCCTTTCAGGTGGTTGTAGAGAGTCATAAGGTCCCCTCTTTTCTTCAAACTCAACACTCCCAGCACCCCCAACTGTTCTTAGAGCTCCAGACTCCACTGTCCTTCTCTGTACAATCTCCAGCACTTCAATGTCTTTCTTGTAGTAAGGGGCCCAAAACTGAAAATATTTTCCATCTTCAAAATCACATGTGGTCACCTGGAGATTTATTTCAAGTTTGAAATTAAAACCTCAGTGTTGCTTCTTGCCATTGCCAATGATTTTGTTGTTCACACTAACATGCTACAGGAGCTGTAAAGGCTGCCCTGCCCACACCTGCCACAGCAAAGTAAAAAAGTCCACACTCTCTATGTATCATCAGCCTAAACTTTTCTAGTATGTCTGAAGAAAATAAGTAGGGATATGTTCACTGCCCAGAAATTCAAAGTGTGCTTTGAATTCAGGTGTTAGAAATAAAGCCAGCCTTATATATTAAAGATATTTTAGTGTTCAGCTATGGGCCCAAGAGAACTGAATGCTAAATGCTTTCACTTCCTTCAATGGAAGATAAACATGTGGTTCATTCATAAACTGGGTCTGTCACATGTTGGGTCAAACAGGACTTGGTGTACCATTTGCAGATTGATATTTGTATATAGAAGAAATACTTTGTCTTCTATTCTGAGCTACATTTTCCTTGTTTTGACCCCAGACAGAAAAAAGGAGTGAGTGAAAGGCATTTTGAACAGTTAGGATGAGATGGTGACACTGCCCTGTAAGAGGAGATAACACCAACATGTGTGGATCCAGTGGCTCTGGGGGCAGTAGAAAACACTAGTGTATTTTCTTACTGTGACTTACAATGGATTAATATATAATAAGCATTATCCTTACTGCCATTGCACACATCTACAAACTTCTCCTGAGTTATTATTACACACAGAAAACCATATGCAGTTGCACTAATCAGAGAAAGGAACTAAAAAACATTAGGTGGAATTATACGTGTCTGAATTCCAGGCTTTCATCCAGTTGGCCAAATGATTTATGCAACTCTCAGAAACTTATCAGCCAATTCACATTTTTTGAGAGAGTGAGAGAGGAAAAATATAGACTCATGTATAGAGACAAAAGATCCTTTTCAAATAAAGCTGGACAGCAGCTGGGCTCAGTAGCTCTTTGGGTTTTATTTACATTCTTGCTTCTATGTTAACGATAAAGTGAACAAGTATTTGATGCCTGTTCTGGCTGACAGTTACCCTGGACTCCCACATTCCCTCTGGATGCTCCCATACCACATCCTTCCCCTACATATGGGGCTACATGCTCACCCACAGACTTCATTTGTCTGATAAGAAAGTGTACTGAAATACCGGAGTATTTCACTTTTAAGTCCAAGCAGCCCACCTGGTTTCTGTGAATAGCATTCATTGACTGATTCATAGAAAGAATTGCCTGGCCCAGCATCTCGGTGCAGGTTCTCTCTGTTATCTCCACCACGCTCCACAGGGGCCTGGCCCTCACCTTCCATTTCTGCAGCCCAGGGTCACTGTGCCCTTTTACTTTCTTCTGGAAGGAAGACAATAGATTCAGGCTGAGCTTTCTGCATGGACATTATTGCCTCAATGCTCTCCTCCTCCTCCTCCTCCTCCAGAGAAATGTGCTGCAGAGACTTGTGGGGGCTTATTTCCTTTTTTGAGATCTGAGCCAAAGCTTAAGTCTCTTGATGTGTAGCCATCAAAGGCATCAAAGATAAATAACTCACAGCAGTGCTGGTAAATATATATCTTGCAGACTGTTACTCACTGCCTTCTTGTTTCATGCACAGTGTTAAATGGGATTATGTGGAAGCAGAAAGTTAAGCTTGCAGCAATTAAACTTCTAAATAGTTTTGAACATCAAGATTAAATATTTTCAATTTTATCAATTTATTTTATATCTATTTGATTGACATTTATTTCACTTATGAAATTAATTAGTCCTAAATCATCCTTAATCTAAATCCTTTCCACAACAACTCACGTTGGTGAGAAATTATGCCATAGATTTTGGCAAGGCGTTACATACAGACAGTAGCAAACAACAGCACTTTTTTGAATTCATTTCCAATGTGTCTTATGGATTATGTTTTATACATTAGGGCTACAAAGATTGTATTGCTGCTGAATCACTACTGTCAACCACGACAAATGACAAGAGTATTTCCCCAGTAGAGAAACAGCCAAATATGGTACAATTTTTTAAAAGCCAACAGAGCATACTCAGATCAGAATTACAGAGGGTATAAATGTTCTTTGCAAATCAGTTTGTATTTATCTTTTTGACACTGACAGTCCCAGTGTCCTTTGTGGAAAACCCCACAAAGGGTTTTGATGTGCTTGCTCTGTTTCATATATTTTTGATCCACTCAATCTCAAATTAAATAACTAGATAGAAAAAACTGTGCTACCCTACACTGAAAGGGTTTGGAAACCAACCTCTCTTCTCCTTATTAGAAATAATCCCTTCACTTAATGTTTCGGTCCGGGTGAGTGAGAAAACTGTGCTTGTTTTTTTGGCTAAAAGTGTAATGTTTCCATTTCTAAAGTCCTTGTTGCAGTTTCCACTAGTTATGAACACCCCTATGAGAAAACAAACAAACAAACAAAAAAACCCCAAAACAACAACAACAACAACAAAAGTCTNTAAAATGTTATCAAGAATTTCTTAACTTTTTTCTTTGCTTAAAAGCAGATCGTTTCAACCACTACTTCCTTATTTCTCCCCCCCTTCCTCTTAACTCTTTAATACAGAATTTCTATGTGTGCTTTACTTCTTCATTTACAGTCTATGAATAAATCAATCTGTACATCCTTCCAATTAACTGGGATTATGAAAGCCAAGCAAACTTTAGGGTAGTTTTTCATCAGAACAGCAAGATAGAGTTGAAGAGTTGGCAACAGCTTTTTAGGAGTGGGGGGAGAAGTGGTGTCTGTCTCTTGTCACTGAAAATCTTATAGTCCACTCATTCATCCTTCTGACAGAATTTTATTTTGACAGCCTGCATCACAGATAGCATCGTATTGTCACCACACAACACTAAAAATGATTTGATAATCTGCTACTTTCCTCAAACCTTGTCCTTCACAGTGATGTACCCACATACCCACTGATAGGAGTTAGTCATGCCAGTAGTGACAGGATGTCACAAGAGATAGCTGAGGTCTCGTGCTGGGGCAAGAAAGCGTGTGTAAATCTCCTCCATGTATGTCCTGTGAGCCTCATTCTGTTAGAAAAACATTGTGTGTGTCCTGGCTCTGAGGCCTACCCAAGCCTTGCTGTAGCTCTATGAGCACAGCTTTCATTCTCACTGGAGTCCTTTTCTCTGGCCTGACTTCCTAGGTATTTCCCTGTGTAATTGCCCCCCTTGGCAGGAAAATGTAGTCAGTGTAAGTATGGGATATTTATACTGCTCTTCTCCCATTCCAGCCAGGAAGGGAGAATGTGTAAAGGATCTTAGCAAGACGTTGAGCAAGTAGACACCTACACCTCTGTAGGCTGAAACTCATCATCATGAGACCATCCATCTAAACAATGCAGGAAATCGGGAATTTTTGTTCCAAAAGGAACAGCCCTACTTCACCCCTGCTTGTCACAGGGGGAAAAGATACATGAACACTCAGCCAGGTGATTTGCAGTGGAAGTATCACACCCACCTACCAAACTCACCCTCACACACTTCCTTCCACAAGTACCTTATTTCTGCCTGTGAGAATGGTGTAAAAATGTGCAGTTGAGTAGCTTTTCTATGCTGAATGTCTTTCCTAGTCTGCTGGGACAGGATATCTGTTCTCAAAGACTTTAGCAAGACATTTTAACTCCATGGTCTGGAAGACTGATTGAGTGGCAGTCTTCTGGAAGACCTGCCAGGATTCTTGAACTAGAGAAAAGCAACGGGGACTGCAATGAAAGCAGAAAAAGCAAGTATTTTTATTTGACTGCTACTGATTCTTACAATAGAGGATAAAGACTATCCATCCAGTGTGGGACCATGCTCACCAATGGATGATTTAGCTAGGAGCATAAGAGATTCTTCTGCAAAAGGGACATAATCCCAAGAGTCAGAGCAAAGCAAATGTGCATTCGTGAGTCACATTATATGCCTAGCATCAGGCCTCTGAATGTTTAGATGCCTGACCTACTTGCTGGGATCCATTCCATCCCTACACTGAAAGAGAAAATTTTCATCACAGGTGGAATTTCTAATTTCTGACCTTTATGCCAGCACTGAAAAAGGCTTTAGGAGCCCAAATACTCTTTTGTTGTCACTAAGTGCTAAAACTCAAGACAGGTCTTCAGCTGCTCAGCTTTTGCTAAAGGTGCCATTATCAAAACTACGAACCCCAATCACTAAGCCCATCCTAATACCCAGCTCAGGCTGAAGGCCTGAAATGAACCACAGTTGTTGAGTGGGAGGAAGACTGTTCCTTGTACTGCACCACTTTGAGAACCCAGTATACCATAAATTGCCAAAACACTTATTGGAGTACATCCTCCATGGGATACAGAAAGAAGCAAGGTGTCAATGCCATGAGCCCTTTAGTCCTGTGGATACTTAGGGCACTCCCTATAGATTGTGGATGTTCATCTGACCTGACTGGAACCAAGCATTATTTCAGAAATACATTAATCATAATGTTATTTATCTATGACTTTACTCCTACAGCTCAATTTGTTGCAGGTTGCATGGTGCCGCTGGGATATAAATTCCATGGGTAGGGAAAAAACTGTAGTGTTTGTTCAGTACTTGAAAGGACAAGACATCCAAAATGCATTTCCTATTTCAACAACATCTATATATTTTCTGTGAAGTAACTAATAGAAAATAAAAAATTCTTCTGCTTGATGGGGTGTGTAGATTTAAATCTCATCACTCTGAAGAGAGAAATAAATTCATATCTCCCACATCCCCATTGTGTGATATTTAGGAAGTGTGAATAGTACTCTTGTTGCTGGTTTGGATACTTCTGGGTTTTATGAGATAAGATGGAGGCAGACATCTCACTGCAGCAGAAATTTAAGGGGTAACACATGGTTGTATCTAGAGGTCTCCTTGAAACCCTCCACAGAGTGTCAAAAGCTGAAGCTTTCTCAGAGATTAAGGTGTTACTGTCTAGCTTCTTGCTGTTCAGTGTCCTGGTTTTCTGTATCTCATGGTAAAATGCCTAATTATGAGCTGATGAGGTGGGGACATCTCAGATGGGGAGAAACTCCTCAGGAGGCAGGTGTAGAAACTTATATTCCTACAACACAAGGCAGAGTAGTTGTGGATGGTGCTGCACTGGGCTCTCTCTGTGGATTTACATTCTGTTTTAACTCCACTAGGTA